>JASVER010000025.1:4563-210843 GCA_030449065.1 Oceanodroma leucorhoa | reverse complement strand
CACCAAAAGGGTAGTCAGGCATTGGAACAGGCTGCCCAGGGAAGTGGTGGAGTCACCATCCCTGGAGGTGTTCAAAAAACGTGTGGATGTGGCGCTTCGGGACATGGTTTAGTGGGCATGGGTAGTGGGTTGATGGTTGGACACGATGATCTTAGAGGTCTTTTCCAACCTTAATTATTCTATGATTCTATGAGGGAACTGGAGATTGAATCGAGTCTTTCTTAAATAAACTTCTCAGTAAAGATTCATTTCTTTCCAGTCTAATCAACAGCATCGGATTGCTCTAAAAGGAGTTGTAAATAAAAGCATCTCAATGCGATATCAACTGTCACCTCCAGGTTTAGGCACAGATTCCTCCTGTTTCTAAATACAATTTGTTTTTCAGTCCAAGCGGGCTCCTAACTGGGCTCTGTAAATACAGTGGGTTTCCAAAGGGGAGCTGCCAGGGTAGCCAGTTATGTTAGCACCAGTTTCATGAAGAAGCTGAAATGGCCTGGCTAGCACAAGCCACTGCCCCTCCCTGGGGTGACACACCACTAACCCTGGTGACCATGCAGGTCTGTGCTTCGCCACTGCCCATGGACGCCCAACGGCTGTATGGGCTGATGGCTGGAGGGGTGTCAGCTGGAGCAGCCCCAGCTATGGGCGTGGGGTTCCCTAACATGAGTGCCAATGAGCCAGGTGCGAAGTATGGCTTGAGCAGTGCAGCAGAGCTGGCTTCGTGCTGTCAGCTCAGTGATCAGGACTGGCAGCAAGAAACCTCTCTGCCCAGCGCTGCCTTCCAGGCCCACCTGACCGTGCCCCGTGGATGCCTCCCGCAGTGGAGTGAGGAAGGGCAGCGTTTCCCAGGAGTGAGGGCGAGGGCAGGGAGGCCCGGACTGTTTGCAGAGCTGGGGCGGGGGGAGGGCTTCTATCACGGCGGATGGAGATGGGGTGGGGGGCTGGAGAGGGACGAGCCGTGGTGTGGAAACTGCCGCGGGCCCTGCCTGCGTGCAGGGGAGCTCCCACGGCCTCCCCGCCCCCGGGCGGGACCGGCCTCCCCCCCACACCCTCCTCCTCCGGGCGGGGGAACCCTGCGAGCGAGGCGGGCACGGCCGCGGCGGCGGCGAGGAGCCGGGCACCGCTCCTCTGTCCTGCGGGGAGCCGGACCGTGCCGTGCTGTGCTGAACCGGGCCGGGCCGAACTGTGGCCCCTGCGGAGCCGGACCGGGCCGTGCCAGACCGGGACTAAAGGGACCGGACCGGAACGGACCGAGCCGGGCCGGGCCGAGTGGGGCAGGGCGCTGTCCGCGGTGCTGAAGGAGCGGCCCAGCCCGGCCCATGGAGGCCCGCGCCGTCGGCTCGGGGGGGGCTGGCTACAACGAGGCCCTGCTGCACAAGGTAGGGCTGGGGCAGCGGCGGTGCTCGGAGAGGGGGGGGAACCGGGGGCGGGGGGAGCTGCAAAGTGCACGGGGTGATGGGTGCCGGGGCGACGTGAGAGCAACTGCCGGGGCAGGGCGCCTGCTTGAACTTCCCCGGCAAAATCTGTCCCTCTCTCCTCCTCGCTCCTCTTGCCCCGGCAGGGCCCATCCGCCACCCCCCATCCTGGCAGGAGGGGGAACGGCTGCAGCTCTTTCCCCCCTCGCACCGCGGCAGCCGGGGCTGGACAAGCCGCACAGCTCGGTCCCGGTCCCCGCCACCTCCCGTGTGACAGTGGGGAGGGGGCGCGGCAGGATCGGGCATGTTTGGAAAGCAAAGTGGGCAGGAGCGCTGGAAAGGGGCCAGCCCTGCGGCACAGCCCGCAGCCACCGTTCAGCCGTTCCCGCTGTCCTGTGCATGCTCCGGGGGGTCGGCGGGAGCTGTACCCCGGGGGTCTGTTTGCCAGAGACAGCCTAAGGAGCCGGGACTTCCCTGTCGTGAAATAGCGGTGTCCCAAGAGACATCCATCCCTGCCCTCCTTGCTTTAAAATCCTTCTCTTCTGCGGGATCCCTGGGACTGCGTTTTGTAACTCCACATCGCACAGAGGGTGGCCGGGGCTGCTGCTGTCCCTGCAAGCTGGAGCAGGGCTTTTGCTCCCTGCAGCCAGATGCTGCCCCGCAACTCCAGGAGACATGGAAGAGACGCTGATCTCTGCCAGATCCACCCATCACTCCTTCTTGCTGTTCTCACGCTGCTTTGCTGCAGTCCCCAGTGACTGTGCAGGGACTGACACCCCTGGGGAGCAGGGGAAAAGCAGGGTGGGGCAGGGCAGGGGAAAGGGCTGGGGCTGTGTGGATCCCTCTTCACAAATCCCAGTCTATTTTATATCCTGCTCTACTCAGGGCAATGTGCCCAGCCCTTGATTAGCAGGAAAATACCAATTACTAGCAGCTCTCATTTCTGTGGTACACCAAGTACGTAGGACATGCCTCCAGGGATGACTCAAGAAACTTTGATTCTTTGCAAAGCTTTAACTCTCTCTTCTCCAGCAATGAGCTGCTGCAGTAAAGGAATGACATTGGTGGAAATGAGTCTCTGGGCAGAAGAGCTGCCCAGGCAAATAACCATCCCAGTCCCATACTGTTTCACTTGGTATTTTGCTGCTGCTCCTGGCTGGGTTGCTTGTCTTGCAGAAACAAGCGTGCTCTTGCTTCAGGGACATGAGGCAGCAAATACTTCGCTAGATCTTGTTTCTGAGCAAGGAATCACATTTCAGATGTGCTGAGAAACTCTGAGAGAGCTTTGCACTCTGGAGGCAAAGGTTAAATGATTTCTGGTTAGTGGCTAAACCCAGGCCTGGGGAGGAAATGAGCTAGGAGCAAATCAAAGTGGAAACAGCAAAGGTTTGTTCTGGGCTGTTCCAGAAAAGTTTCACTTGACACAAAATGACAGATTCTGCTTTCAGGTGATTTGATCCATTGCCAAATCATTCTTCTTCTCGTTGGATGCTTGGATCCATTTAGCTGGAACAAGCCCCAGGGGGAGAGGGATGTGCCCCTGGCCTGTGGTTGATCCAAGGTGCTAACAGGGGGTTTGCAAACAGGGATCCCTTGCGTGATCTGAACCAGCTTTTGTTTGATGTGCATCCCTACATACAGGCTCTGCCAGGGCAAGGGCCCAGCGGGGCTGGCAGAGGGCCCGAGGCTCTGGGTCGGGCCAGCATAAGGGGCTTGACCATAGTGAAACAGTGCCTGGGCAGGGTGGGGACAGCCCTGAGTTGTCCCTGTGGCACAGGACAACTCAAGGCAGCAACCAGCACCATCCAAGTTGCCCTGGAGCACTGACTGGAGCAGGGGAGAGGCAGCGCAATTTTGTATACAGAGCAGGTAAAAATAAGTCTCGGTAATGCATCCCTGAGAGACCGTGAGAGCAGAGTGGCGAGGGGGGCGAAAGCATCACTCTGCCAGTGCCATGTCTTGGCTGAGCTCTGCAGACAGTTGTGCTGGGGCACATGCACACAATTGCCACAATTTGTTGCGACAAATCCTGCTGACCTCGGTGCAAACCTTTGGGTTTGGGATTTTAGCAACTCTCTGAGAGCAGCAGAAGAGCCCATGGAGGGCACCTCTTCCCTCCCTGCGTCCCCCAGGACTGGGGTTTTACCCTGTCAGGCTCCTACTAGCTACATTTAGCTCAGGCCAGCTACCACATGCTAAAGCTCAAAAATGAACTGGGAAGATAACCTCAACCCACACGCGCTATCCCAGATCTCCTCCCGCTTGGCTGGCACTAGAAATGCAGCAATCTCCTCCCTATGCTGCCTTGACAGCCGTGCAAAACCTCTCTTCCCTAGGCATGTTAGACCAAAATATCTCCTTTTTTCGCTGGCTGCCAGCAGGTATGGGTGATCTCAGTGGGTTTGCCCTCGCTACCCCATCACTCTGCCTTGTCTCTGCAACCTACACCGGGCCAGCAGTGATTCTGAAGAGAAGTGATTCGTCTAGGTCTGAAGTAGCCCAAAACCCCTAATTTGAGGTGTTGGGAGGGATATTTGCTCTTTCCCTAAGGCAGAGTTGGCAGACAGGTCTGCTTGGGGGTGTGTTACAAGCTGTGCCCACTTTTCTGCTGGGGCTGTGGAGCAGGAGAGCTGTGGGGTGGTGAGGAAGCAAAGTTACCTCTGCCCGCCCTGTGGAAATCATTTCCTTTAGCTGGAAAAAGAATTGCTTTGATTGTGCTGAGGCTCAGGAGCAGTGCTTTGGGACTGTCACCGAGTGGCTTTCCCACTCTTGGCCACATTTCCCTCTGTGCTTTGGCCAGTCTGTCTATGCATGCACTCCGGCAAAGCACTGCTCCATCCCCACGCCGCTGTGCAGAGAGGAACTGCAGCACCAAAAGGAATCTCTGAACTTTTTTTGCCAAAGTTTTCCATGCAAAGGAAAACCTCCTGGAAAACCCAGGGGGCTGAGCGGTGCGGGGGAGGCCGGGCTGTGGCCGAGGATGCTGGCAAGAGACAGGGTGAGTATGGAGCTTTGTCGCTGGGAGGCTTCTTGCTATCATGACTCAGGCATGTCCAACCTGACGTTTCAACAGCTGGCTAGCCACATCCACTCCACAGTGGGGTTTTTATTCTTCTTTTATGTTTATTTCGTAGCCACAAAGGCCACAATGGTTTCCACTCTGCTGTAGCTCCACAGAGCCCATGAGCTATTCCTGAAGTCATTAGGAAAGTCTCCTGGCTGATTCAGGCCAACTTTTATTATTATTATTATTATTAAGCCATGAAGCAATTCATGACTTGTCTCTATTATAAATCCCAATTAAATTACTGATAGGGGAGTCTGCCTTTTGTACATGTTCCCTGTAAATCCTGAGCTCTGGAGGCTTTCCGGTGCTCATTCTAGCCAGCTCTCCTCCCTCCATAATTAATGCTGTTCTCTGCATTAACTGCTCCCAAAGACAGTGCTGCAGGGTGCAGCTGGTCTTGTTGCACCTCCCAGCACCAGTATTTTACCTGGAAATAGTGTGTAGCACCAAAAAATGCAATGCTGGGGTGCAGGAGCCCCATGGTAATGAATTCTTGGTGTGTGTTCCTATGTGGCTGCTCCACGGCAGATCCTGCTTTGTGCATGGGCAACATGTTTGGGCCCCAGGGCAAAGCCAAGGGGGGCTTGGGCAGGAAAATTCCCCCAGGGAAAGCAGTGACTCAACTCTTCTGACTCATGTGCAAGGGCTTCACCCAGAGATTTCTGCCTCCCAACATCCCCCCAGCTCCTGTGCAGGCTCCCAGCCCATGAGGCTGCTCTGAATGTGCAAGTGACTCGCAAACAGTGCAGCGTCTAGTTAGGGAGGAGGGAGAAATCTCCGGCTGCATATCTGGCAGCAGGTTGCTGCCCCTCAGCACACAAGTCTGTGTAGCGGCGTGTGTCTGGCAGAGGTGCAAGGCTCCCTCCTGCCAACATCTCCACTCGGCAGGTCAGGCTTTTCCCAGCAGATATTTGGGATTTGGAATGTTTTTTCTGAGGGAAAATGCTGATTCACCGACGCAAGCGTTTCACTGAAGCGTATCAGTGTTAACAGGCTCCAGGCAGGTTGTGGTGCAGTGATTTATGCAAGGCAGGATGCTGGTCTCCTGCCAGTCCATGTTCCTGCTTCATTTGTGGTCCTCAACCTTGTTGGCCTTTGGTTTCAGCCTACTCCTTTGGGGTCTGTGGGGTGGCAGGAACCGCAGTGCTGGGCACTGTGGCATGTGCCTGGTGGCTGATTCCCCCATGGCCTCCCAGGGCACGAAATCAGGCCTTGATCTGCCGGGGCTGTTTAGGCACTTGATTAAACACGTTCCACCATGCTCATCTGCCCTGCACTTCACAAGGGGGTATACATGGTGCTCAAAGTGGTGCCAGGCTGAGTTTCACCCTGGGGCCCCTCGGTGCAGAGGAGGTGATGGAGGGACAGGACCAGCCACGCGCAGAGGCTCCCCTGGCCATCAGAAAGATGCTGAAGCAACAGCTTCCACTCAGCAGGTGAAGAGTGACCTTCACGATGTCACCCAGGGTGGGGACAAAGGGCTGAGGTGTCCTAGGATGGAGCAGGGCTGCTGGAGCTGCATTGGATAAACACAAATCAAGGGGGAAAACAACGGATGCAGTGAATGCGGCACAGTGAATGTGGAGGCAGAGAGCGGGGAGGTTCAGTCCCAGCACCTTGCTGGCTCAGGGGGACTGGTGACAGGGGGGATGCTGCCCCAGGGCCGGCTCAGCACTTGCCAGGGCTGCAGCTATAGGAACACCCATGTCCAGAAAGACAGAGCCAAAACCATTTCTGAGCAAGAAGCTGGTTAGCAGAGTGTTTATTTTAACTTGCATGCCTGGGAAAGGGTTGAAAGTACCTCGGTTTCCTGAAAGGATGGGAATGTTTGCACTGGTGGCTCTACAAACAAAACCCAGATACCAGCAGAAAGGAGAGGGAGGGGTTTGCGTTTGCACCATTGGTCTCCCTTAGGCTGGGGATTTGCAGGAACACGGGCAAGAGCAGAAGGGAGGACGGGCTCCCCAGGGATGTGGTGTGGGTACCAGGGCCACGGGCTGGCAGCCTGGGAGCTGCTCAGGAGGTGTTGGCAATGCCCCAGCTCTGACACCTGCACAGCTCCCTCGTCCCTTCTGCTTGGGGACAAGCAAGCTTTACTCCCTGCAGGAGAGCCCTGGGGCTTCCCATGAAGGGCTGGAGAGGCAGAAGGGCTTCGTGACTTCAAACCCAGCACCTGCTGGGGGAGAGCACTGCGGGCCCATGGTGTTAACACAGCATGAAGACAGTCCGGTGCCCCAGAGAGGCTGCGTGGCTGTGGCAGTGGCTGTGTGCAGCAGCTGCGGGAGACACTCTCTTTACTAAACGGTTTTGGACCTAATTGAGCACCRCCAGAGTCCTCCCAAAGAGGTTTTCCGCCAGGGCTGTGCAAGCCAAGGCTGCCTTTGCCCGGCAGCATCCCAAGCCGGGGTAGGAGCGTTTCTCCTGCTCACTGTCCATGATGGGCTGCGCTTTGCTTTCTCTTCCACCTCTCTGCACTTGGAGAGGGCACAGTGGGGCTCATGCCCGAAGCTCAGCCTGGGACACATTTCATTTATTACAGAGATGGTCAGAGGGGTGGAAATTCTTCCCCAGGCAGGTGGCAGGACCAAAGGTGACAGCGAAGGACAGGGCGCAGTGGGACATGCCATCTGGCACCCAGCAGCCTGTGGGGACAATCTGCTGCCACCAAGTGGGGCTATGCAGGGGGGCTGCCGTGCGGCCCACGTCTCTGACGTGATCTGGGCCCAGGCTGGTCCCTCCTAATCCTGCTGCCTTTGCTGCTGCATCCCCCCAGCATCCCTTCCCCAAATGCCCGGCCCCTGGCTGCATGCTGTGCCTGCAGGCTCGGACATCGCCTGCTCCTGCGCGCTGATGCCTCTTTACCTGGTTCTTGCAGATGATCCTGGTTGGAGACAGTGGCGTGGGGAAGACATCTCTGCTGGTCCAGTTTGACCAGGGCAAGTTCATTCCTGGCTCCTTCTCTGCGACTGTGGGCATTGGGTTTACGGTAAGAGCACAATCCCTGGTCCCTGGGCTGTGCAACCTCGCTTGCCCTTAGGGGAGCAATTTTATTTGGGTAATCATAATCTATGATTCTAAGTGGTGCTAAGCACAAAGAACTGGCGGAATTTGTTTTGGTGCTGCTGGTTGAGGGGACAGTTTAGCTGTGTGCTCGCCTGCAAGCTGGGAGGAGCCGCGCTTCGGGCTGCTGCGGGGGTGTGGAGGATGGATAAGGCTTCATGTCACAAAACCCATGGTGGGGCCGTGCCCAAGCAAAGCCCTTTGCATTGCACATGGAAAGTTGCCTCCAGAGTGGCCCCACTCTCCCAGGGAGAAGCCAGCCCATGTTCTGCCTGTGCGACCTGGGGCCCTCATGAAAATTTAGGCAGATGGCGGCAGCGCCTGGGAAAAGCACTCGGCTGCCATCCAGTGCTATTTGCAGAGCTGCTGCGGGGCTGGCGAGTGGCTCTGGCACGTGTCCCCTTTCCCAGGGGAGCCTGGGGCAGAGACAGCGCTTGGGACCTCACCGCACAGCAAGATCGGCATCCCTCCAGGATCCGTGGCAAGGTTGGGGCTCAGCAAGAAGCTATTACTCACGGGATGGCTGTTACCCATGAGGAGGCTATTACCCATGGGGATTTTCTCTCTAGTCCAGGCCAAGGAAGCAGGGAAACCTGTGGTACCAGCGTGGGGGATCTGGGGCCAAGCAGCCCAGGGGCTGGCAGCCAAGGGTGCTCCTGTGGGCAGTGCTGAGCCCTGGGCAGGCAGAGAAGGTTCAGCTATGCTCCCGACCTTTGACGGTTCCTGGCTGCCTCATTGCTCCTGCAGGAAATAACAGCGTGTGGAGGTGATGCTCAGCCAGGCATTTTTCCCGCCTAGGCAACTCTGTGAGCACCAGCACAGTTCGCCATATCCTTCCAGGCCCCCTCCCCAGCAAGCTGCAAGGGAGTTCAGCCACTTCCAGGAGCTCTGAGTGCCTCCAGCCTTCAGCTCTGGGCACTTTCCTGGCCAAAGAGTGTATATAAACTATAAATCCCCTGGCTGGGTCTGAGCGCAGTTATGGGACTGGAAATACAGGTTCCCTTTCCCGAGGGGCAGAGGAAGGCTTGGCTGGAGCAGGAGCCGGCAGCCGGGGAAGGTGCGGAGGCGGGTGCCATTGCAGAGGGCATCTCTGCCATCGGACCTCCCATGGCCAAGTGTGGCCTTCGCCCAGTGAGCGGTGAGGGGCACAGCTCTGCACTGAAGCCCCGCATGCCTGAATCCCAGCAGCGTGAGCTGGGCTGGGGCGTTTGCACTGAGATTAGCCCTGGCGCAGGGGAGATGGGCTGGGTATCCCAGGGAAAATAAATCAGAGGGGCCTGAAGGCTCCTGTTTGTGGAGTGGTGCCTTTAAGCCTGAAGGCCCTGGGAAGCCATAGTGCATGGACCTGGATAGGGTTTTGTGGAGTGAGTTTTTGGGTAACACACCATCCCTGGCTCTCTCCCAGGACTTCTCCTGCATTCCCATGCTTAGGCTTTTCCCAAATGAAGTGCACTATGAGCCAGGCCCCAACAGCCAGCTTGGGATGCTGGGGGCTGTGAGCAGCTGGGGGGAGCAGGGCCCCTGGCAGCCATCCCAGCCGAGACGCAGGCACTGCTGAACCGCACGGCTTCCGGCTAACGGCTGCTGCTTCTGGTTTCCTCCCAGCTTTGCTGTGCCTTGGTGCTAACCCAGGACCCAGCTTGGCAGCCATCGGGGGTGCAGCAGACAGGGCAAACCTCCCACCCTTGGGTGGGCTGGTGGGGTGGAAGCGGGAGCTGCTGTCCCCACTGTCCCCACTGACCCAGCATGGTGGGGGTGATTTGGCAGCACCAGGGTCTCCATCCGCACACCCCGTGGGGGACGAGGGGCTGTTCATTTGTGGGGTGAGCAGCTTCTCCTCTCCCCATCTATGTGCCCGGAGGGATGTGCCAGGGCTCTGCCTGCCGTCCGGTGCCACCGAGGCCCTAGCAAACCCAGGCACCCCGGGGTCCCCTGTGTGGAGGTGCAGGGGGGCAGGCTTCTCCTCTTCCTCATCCCGTGGCCGAGCTGGGGAGGGAGGCGGCCCGGGCACAGCCTTGGGGGTGGCATTGGCCGGGGAGGAGGAGGAAGAGGAGGAGGAAGGCGGGCCGGGCTGGGTGGGGCGGTGGCTCCCGCTGGCTCCGCGGCGCCGGGAGTCGGCGGCTCCGCTCGCACGCACGATGAGCGGCGCCGAGGGGGCGGCGGGAAGCGGGACTCCCCCGGCGGGGAGCGGGGACCCCCCGGCGCTGCCCCGGGACTACGAGCTGGCCGGCAAGGTGGGAGGCGGCGCGGGGTGCGGGGAGGGGGCGCAGGGATGGACCCCTCAAGCCCTGCCGCGGGTGGAGGTTGGGGCTCGCCCCCCGCCCCGGGGGGAGACCTGGAGGGGTCCAGGGGGGGTCTCGGGGGCCGCCCGCTTCCTCCGCTGCCGCGATCGCGTCCCGGGGGGGGGGCCCAGATCCGGCAGATGTGGGGATGGGGGTCCTCTCCCCCTGGGAGGTGAGGAGGAGAGGTCCCTGCCCCGGGGGCGTGGGGAGGTCTTTGCCCCGGCTGTGTCCCAGTCCCGAGGTGGCGAGGGGGGGCCCCGCCCCGGTGGCCCAGTTGCAGGAATACGGCTTTTAGGGCTTTTGGGGCTCTCGGCTTGGTGGGCAGCGGGACTCCCTGGGGGGGTCGCGGCCGAGCTCTGCCCTCTGAAAGCCCGTCCTGCCCTTCTCTGGGCAAGGGAGAGTCCTGCCAGCCGGGGCAGCAGCCCCCCCACGGTACAAGGCAGGGGAAACAGGACCCCATCCAGCCCATCGCAGCATCCCAAGGGCACCGGGGAGGGGGGCTGCGTGTGTGCCCCCCGGAGCCGAGCCTGCCCAGGGCCCCGCACTCACCCCGCAACCCCTCACACTGCAAACGCCCCTGCGCCCCTGCCAGATATCGGGGTGGGAACCCTCATTCCCGAGTGTCCTCCTCTTCCCCAGCCCAGCTTGGCCGAGGGTCGCCCCGGAGAAGCACCCTCCTCTTCCCGGCAGCACAGGGGAGGCACAGGGCCGATGAACCTTTTACCCAAAAAATTTAATATGCAGCCCCAGGCTGAGCCCAGTGCCGATGGTGCCAGCCCTGAGACCTCCCACTGCCTCGCTCAGCTGGCTCCCAAAGTGGTCCTGCACGCTGCCACCTTCTCTAAACTGCTTTTATTCCTTTGCCTTTTTCCTCTCCACCCTGACTCCTTTCATGGGCTCATACTGGAGGGAAATTTTTGTGTTTGAGGGGGGAGATCAGTTGCCGGCTTGATCTGGAGCGAGGTGGAGGCTGGGCAGGGGTGTCCCGGGGAAGGATTTGACTAGTAAAGGGGATGGGCACGAGGCACAGCATTTCCAGCCCCCAGCTCTGGCTGTCCTGGCCCACGGGGTGTTTGCTGTGCCATCCCTGCAGAGGGTGGCCACAGCTCGCTGCATTCGCCTGGCCTGTGGGCAGCGGGGCCGTGTGGGTTTGCTTTGTAGGTTCCAGCATCTCGGCAGGGTGGACTTGCAGGGATGGACCTTCTTGCTGGAGTCCTGCTCRCTGCCATTTTTAGGCAGGGGATAGATGCAGTCAGCATGAGGTTAATTATTGCTGGGCAGGAAAGGGCTGCTGCTGGTGAGCAGGGAGGGGAGCATGGTGTCGGGGTGTTGGGTAAGGCTGTGCTTAATGGAGACCAGCATCGGTCCTGGCTGCTGCCTGCCTGGGTTCGGCGGTGCCGGAGCGGCCGGGGAGCCCAGGCTGAGCCTGTTTGCTTAACAGGAGGGGAAAAGGCACCGTGTTTGCTTTGGTGTCTGTGGCAGGCAGGGCCCTGGGCACTGACAGGACGAGAGTCCCGGACATGGCGGGGTTTGCCCAAGCTATGCATCAGCCCGTGGGCTGGGCACACCTGGGCCTGGAGTGGAGGTGGCTCCACATGTCCAGGAGCTGTGGCCGGTTCTCCAGGAAGCCTTCTGGGTTGAGAGACAGCCAGGGGCTGGCCAGGAGACATCTCTTCTTGCTGCTGTACCTGCCTTCCCACCAGCTCTCCTCTTCTCCTCTCCCCCTCTTCGGGGGCTGGGGGCTGCTCCACTGTCCTGGGGCATCGCTTGGCTGCACCCTTGGGGGTCCCATCCCACCCCCAGCTCTCACAGGGTTCCCCAAGACCTGGCAGGACCAGCCCTGGTGAAAGAAATGGAGGGACACAAGGGACCGGGGGGGGGGGGGGGGTGGTCAGCACCACCCAGGGATGCTGCCCCCTCCCCATCCCGCTCACACCTCTCATTGTGCCCATCTTGCAGGTGATGTTACTTGGTGACTCGGGTGTGGGGAAAACCTGCTTCCTGCTCCAGTTCAAAGACGGGGCCTTTCTCTCCGGAGCGTTCATAGCCACCGTGGGCATAGATTTCCGGGTGAGACCAACATGGCTGCTGGCCCCTCACCTCCCCCGACCCGCACCTCAGCCAGGATGGGGCACTGGGAAGGGTGGACGGGGGGTTTCCAGCCTCTGCACCCCAAATAATCTCCTAACCAGCTGCAGACGCTTGCTGAAATCCTTCCACCTCTCCCTGGGAGAGCGGTAACAGATGGAAGAGTCTGCTGGGAAGGTCACCACTTGCCTTTAAATCAGCAAAAAGCCTCGATTTAGCCCATCCCATCTGGGTGCGTGGGCTGGGGGTGTGCAGTGGGAGGCTGGCACGCTCCACTGGCCGGGCTGAGGCCAATGGCTGGCCGGGACAAACACTGGTTGCTGTAATTTTATGCCTTGAAAGGGCTGAAATTGGCTGCTGAGGAGTTATTAAGGTCACCGGATCCTGTTTGAACCCTCCCGCTGCTCTCTGTTCACCAAATTTCAGCAGCAGGGTCTCTCTGGGAATGCATGGGCAGGGAGAGCTCTTTGCAGCACAGGATGGAGCAGTGTTTCAGCAGGCTGGAAGTCACGGGGGGCGTCCCCGGGCAGGGCTCTGCCTGTCGCTGCTGACACATGTCGAGTGTGGTCGGCACTTCCTCTGCCTCTGCAGCTGCAGCTGCTCTGGTTTTCTGCCACCTTTGCTGCCCAGGCTGCTCTTGACTTGCAGGGGGGAATTGGGAGGGTTCGTAAGCGGGGGTCAGGGGGAGAGGGCTTGGGTTTTCTTTGGAGGGGTCTTGTGGCCTATCCTTCCAATAAAGTCATGAAAGAAGGAAAATCTGCTGTGTCCCACTGCTGGGCTCAGCTCTGGCAGCCCCAGGGGTGTTGCCAGCTCATAGGTACCCGCTCTGCCTCGTGCAAGTGCCCCCTTCAGCAGTTCATGGCTTGCTGCTGGTAGGTATTTTCCAACATCTCCTAGGGCATGTTTTTTGTTTTATTCAGCCCATTTTCTCAACTTTTATCATCTCCACATGGGCTGAATTTCCATTTCAAACAATTCCAGGCAACTGAATTATTTATAGGGGTCTTCTCTTTCCAGAATCATCCCTCCAAGTACAATTCCATAAAAGTGTTAAAATAGCCCTTTGGTAACTCCTGCTTTTCTTTTCTCGGGCCTCTGGAGAGAAGTCCCTGCGCTTCCGAGTTGGGTACAGTGATTGCTTAAACCCTCTCTGATAATTGCCTTCCCCTCTCACTTGCAAATGCTGCTTCCCTTCCCTGGTCCTAGCCCGGCTGCAGGGTTGAGCGGCCCCGATGGCTGGCTGCAAACTGCCCTGACCTGGGAGATTTCCTCCTGCCATGCTGGGTAAAGCTATGTGCTACCTGCAACCCCCCAGCTCAGTGTGTGCAACCACCTTCAAGGGCCAAGCAAGGCTCCCACCAGCAAGGAAACCTGAGCTGGACACTCAGCATCACCCACTGAGCATTCCCAGGCAGCTCGTGGCATCCAAAGGCCTTAAATTGCTGCAAATAGCCCAAATTTTTAGTGCAGCGGTGGTTCCTTTGGCACACAGAGCTGAGGAATCCTGGCAGATGGGTCAGGGCTTTATGGTGGGTAAACATAAAAGCAGGCCAAGATGTTATTAATAGATGCACATTTGCATGTAGTTGATGCAAGACCCTCCCCACTTCCTCAGCTCTGCTGAACTTCCCCCAGCCACGTGGGCAGGGCCTGCTGCAAGCCTGGGGCTGCCTGGCAGGAGCCGGAGCGGGTTGGTGTCCCTGGGCTTTGTGGGGCAGCCTGCATCATTAGCCAGCTCATTAGGGGACTCGGGAGCCACAGGATGGGGCGCTGGCTGTAGGAGATGAGCGAGGCACCGGATCCAAAGCAGGCTGGGATCTTGCTGGCCTGTCTCCTTCAGGGCCTGGTTCTCCCCTTTTCCACCCTGGCACAAGGAGATACTGCTCTGGGATGTCCCTGTAGGTGCCACGCGGCATTGCAGCCCCCGCAGCGGGACCAGGGTTTGTAGCAATGAGGCTTCAACATCCAGCCCCATAGGCAGCCTGGCTTCATCCCACTGGCCGGGGGAGAGCAGCCAAGGGGCCAGGGCACAGCCGGCTCCATGTCGGGACTGGCTGGCACCTGCACCAAGGTGTGCTTTGGGCTGATAAACGTGCTCTCCTTCTCTTCTGCAGAACAAAGTAGTGGCTGTGGATGGTGTGAAGGTGAAGTTGCAGGTGAGCTTTGAGAGGGAGTGAGCAATTCCCAGCCGTGCTGCTGGAAAAAGAACCCTGGACTGAGTGTGGGTGGGCTGGGACCCAACAGCCGGGGGGTTTCCCTCCCTGCTCTCACTGGGACGGCTTCTCAGCAGATCTGGGACACAGCGGGACAGGAGCGTTTCCGCAGCGTCACCCACGCCTACTACAGGGATGCCCAAGGTGGGTTTGGGGTCCGGCGGGGATGGGGGAGACCGGCCGGAGCGCATCCCTGCAGCGGAGCAATGCCTCTGCCTCTTCCCTTCCAGCCCTGCTCCTGCTCTATGATATCACCAGCAAGATGTCCTTCGACAACATCCGCGTGAGTTCCCTCTGGCAGTCGGGAGCGTGTTTCTCCCTGAGAACTGGGGTCGTGGGTGCCCTGCGTGGTTTGCTGGGTGTTTGGGGCAGTTTGAAGCTTGTTTTGCATGCAAGCACTGGCTGTTTCAGCCAGAGCCAGCCGGCTGGGAGCTCATTCCCAGGGTGCCTGGATGGGCACTGCACAGCTGGGTGTTTTGTTTAGGGACACAGCAAATGCTGGAGACAGAAAATGCAGTCTGGGATGGACGTGAACTACGTGTAGGCTTGGGCTGTAGCCAGGAGATGGGGCATTTTCAGGACTGTGAGGCTGTGAGGCTGGAATGGTTCCCATGCCAAAAAACCTGTGGTTTTCACAGTCTTTGCCAGGGGCGTGCTGGCTGAGAGGGGAGGGACAGGGGTACTGCTGGCCCTGACACAGCCCCACTGCCCCGCAGGCCTGGCTGACGGAGATCCACGAGTACGCCCAGAAGGACGTGGTCATCATGCTGCTGGGCAATAAGGTGCATGCAGGGTCCCCCTTCACCCCGTGGTTTGCCGTGCTGTGCCATGCCGGTCTGGCCCTACCCCTGCCATGCCTGTGGCTGTGGAGGGATGGGGCTCGGTGGGCGCTCTGCCTGCCGGCTGGGTGCACTCTGCCCGCACCCTCCACCGGGTTCTGCTGATTTCTGGGCTCAGCCAGGCCCAGAAGTGACCCCAGAGGTTTCGGGGATTGGGGGGTGGGGTGATGTCCCCAGCAACCAGTTGCAGGCAGCACGAGGCTGAGGCTCCGGGTACGGATACTGCTGGGTACGGGATGCTGCTGGGTATGGGATTCCCATCCAGGTCCTGGATGCACCCCCAGATCCCAGGTAGCCTCAAGTCCCAGATGCCCAACCAGGTCCCAGATTCTCTCTGGGGGTCCCAGATACTGCCAGGTGCCCAATGCCCAACTGGGTACCAGATTTTCCCCTGGGACTGGATGCCCCCTGAATCCTGGATGATGCTGGGTACTCGATGCCCAGCATAGTACCAGAAGTCCCCCTGGGTCCTGGATGCCCCCAGGTACTGGATGCTGCCCCCGGTTCCCAGTGTTGCCAGGTCCTGGATGCCCTCCCCCCATCCTCAATGCCACCAGGTCCCAGATGTTCAACAGGTGCTGGATTCTCCTCTGGGCACTGGATGTTCCCCGGTCCTTGACACCCCCAGTTCCTGGCAGCCCCCTGTGCACCCCACACTGCCTGCTTGCCAGATGCCCCCAGGGTGCCAGCTGGCCCTGGTACGCAGTGACACTTTCGTTCCCTTGGCAGGCCGACGTGAGCAGCGAGAGGGCTGTGAGGACAGAGGATGGAGCATCGCTGGCCAGGGTGAGCTGTGCCAGGGTCTAACCCGGCTGCAGCCCCCCCCAGACAATTGCATGTCACTCAGGGTCCCCATGCAGCCGTGCCATCCCCTCTGATGGGTGCACAGATGCGCCTGGCTCTAGCATGGGCAGCACGGCAGCTGCTTGCATGCAAAACCCGGGACAAGGCAGGGAGGGGATGGCACCTTGTCCCCAAGCCTCGGCCAGGTGACAGGGATGGTTCGGAGGGGCAGGAGGGCATTTTGGGGCTGGCTGCTGATGGGGCCATGCTGCTCTTGCAGGAGTATGGGGTGCCTTTCATGGAGACGAGCGCCAAGACGGGCATGAACGTGGAGCTGGCCTTCCTGGCCATTGCCAAGTGAGTACCTGCGGGACCCGGGCAAGGGAGGTGTCCCCCCGGCCCCACAACCTCCTGCACCAGCACTGGAGTGGGCAGTGGGGGTAACGTGGCCCCACCACCCCAGGGAACTGAAGCAGCGGGTGATGCAGCCACCGAATGAGCCCTGCTTCCAGATCCACGACTACATCGAGTCGCAGAAGAAGAAATCCAGCTGCTGTGCCTTCGCCTGAGAGTGGCTGGGAGGAGCCGGCAGCCCTGGGGGCACAGGCAGGCGGGAGGCAGAGTGGGGGCCCAATCCTGCCCTCGAGCACCCAAGGGAATGAGGCTCTGACAAGCCAAGCATGGACAGGACAATACGGTGGAGTGGAGCATGCATGAGGAGAGCCATCACCCCAGCGCCAGGATCCAGGGGCTGGATCCTGCTGCCCTGCGGGGCAATGTCTGGAGCTTACTGTGTGCCACTGGGGGAATAACCACAGTGTGATGACTGCCAGCCTGGCCAGCGAGCCACGGTGATGCCTCCATCACCCGAGCAGGATGCAGGATACAGCTTCACACCTAGCTGAGGTGCCCCTTGGAGCAGCTGGAGGGGCCATATGTGTGCCATGGATGAGCCCCTGTGCAGCCCCCAGCCTTCTCCTCCCCTGCAGCCATCCTTGCTCTTGGCGCTGCTCTTTGGCTGGAAGGGCCTGATCTGGCCCCCCGCATTCCCAGTGCTGCTGGGCTCTGGCTTCCCTGCAGGGAGCCTCGGCTCTGCCCCCCAGGCTGCCGCAGGCCCAGGTGCAGCCGGTGCCCACACTCGGCTGTAGCTCCTCGCTGCTGCCGTTGCTGCTGTCGGCTTTTATCCTGCTGCCATGAGGGCAGCGATGTCCCCGTTGTGTCCCAGTTCTGCCAGAGGGAAGGGCTGGGATGGGGAAGCGTCCAGCCAAGCCTGCTCCCTGCCTGCACGGCTGGCATGAGAAATAAAACTCCCCTGGGAGCACCCGAGCGACGCTTGGGGCACTTCTAGTACACACAACAATTTGGAAAAACCTTTTTTCCTACCCTCTTGTAACCACAGGAATTAGAGACTTTTTTTTTTTTTAATGAGAAAAGCCTTTTTCTTTTCAATCCCTCCAGACAAAACCATCTCTGGCCTCACGCAGGCTGGAGCTGGTGGGGTGGAGGTGCCCGCGGTGGCCTGGGGCTGCTGTGCCCAGGCAGGCTGGATTTCTCTCCCATCGTTGCACATGTAATACAACTGTTTCTTCCTGCTGCTGGCAAATAGCAGCTGAAACCCACTCTCTGGAAAGCAGATGCCTGAGATGCTTCAGCCAGCAAATGCTGCTGCGTTGGGCACCAGTGGGGCGTAGGGTGCAAGGCTTGGGCCCTGCATTACTGCACATCCCCGGTGCTCAGCCTGGCCCTGCTGACCCCTCCAGCACGCTGCCGGTGCCCCACAGCACTACCTAGGGTGGTGTGATGGTGAATATTTGGTTATGTAGCTGAAGAGCTGATGCGAAGGGCAGCTGTGGAGGGCATGGCACTGCAGCATGTGGGAGTCAGGGGCTGGCTAGCACATCCGTCCCCGCCAACATCTTCCCTGGCCCTGTGCCCAACCTGCTTGTCTCTCACTGGCCCCAGTGCCTCCTTTGCCTCTGCTGTGCTCCTGGGTCTCTCTTTTCAAGTTTACAGATTAAAACTGGGTATTTTCAAGGCTTTGCATCTGCCTGTTTTTTTATTGCGTGAGAAATCCCTGCCCCAGCTCTGCGACATGGGAGGCTGCTGCGCCCGGGTGCTGCAGAGCAGTGGGGCCCGGGAGACCCTGGGAGCAGCCATGGGAAGGGGGAAACACCTGCGGCCCCTTCCTCCCCGCCGGGGCTTTCGCTGCAGATTTCAGACAGTCCAAAGGTGAGAGGGGAAGAGTAAACATGGCCTGTTAAATTAAAACCAACCTCCTCCCCTGCTGTTCTCATGGTGCGGAGTCCAGCATTCCCCAAATAACTCCGTCTTCCCACCAATGGCATTGCTGCTGCCGCTTGGCTGATGTCTGCAAAAAATGCTGGATGGCTTCAACACAAATAGACGTTGGCTCTTTTCTGCTTTCCCCCTTCCAGCCTGAGCTCCCTTAACGTCACGCCGAGCAGCAAAGGGCCCTGGCAGAAGGAGGCAGCTGGGGTGCAACGGTGCTGCCTGCAATGGTGCTGCCTGCACCCTGCCATCCCGCGGGCACTGCTGGGGTCTGCCGGATCCAAAAGCAGCTCCGGCTGTTTCCTTTGCTGCTGCCTTTCTTCCTTATCGCGGTCCCATGCTCAAACCAGCCCTCTTGGAACTGGGTTTTGTTTCCTGACTTAGGGCAGCATTCCCAAAAAGTGTCCCCCACTGTCTCCCCCCAAACACGCACGCTCACGGGGTCATGCTGCTCACAGTCCCCTTGCCAAGGGGAGGGCTGTGCTGCGTTGATGCCGCAGACGATTGACCCCCCCGCTGTCCTGGGGCCATACCACGACACGCTTGCCCTGGTTTTCTTCTCTGCAAGTATTTGCTGCTGGCTGCTGTGGGATTCCTCTCCACCGCCTTTCTCAGGGCTGAGCAGCCGTGGGCGAATGCTCAGCCAAGTGGAGGAAACAAATGAGCCCGCCCTCTGCTCCCAGCCCAGCCCTGAGGAGCCGGAGCGTGGCCACCCCCCAGCACATGGGTTTCTCTGCCGCTGGGGTCCCCGCAGCAGGGGGTCGGTGCAGAGCCGCCTGGGAGGGACATGTCCTGTGGTGTGCTCCTGCCGCCACCTCCTCACCTGGCTGTGGCATAGTTAAACGTGATCCCAGCTGCCCTGGGGACCGCGGCTGCGGCACGGTTAAACGTGATCCCAGCTGCCCTGGGGACCTTTGGCCAGCCTGAACTTCAGCCAGGCCCTGAAGCCTGGCAGTGAGAGACACTGGCGGTACTTCCATGCCACCCTCCCCAGTACAATCCCAGGGGCCAAGGGCCAGCTCTGCCTGGCACCAGCAGCCCTGCTGCGGTGCCAGAGCAGCCCAGGCTTGCTGCTGCCTTGCTCTGCCCTGGCTGACCTGAAACCCCAGGATCTCACACTCTCATAACCCCCTGCAGCCACTTCTGCTTCCCAGGTGGTGAGTGGAGCATGCCAGGGCCAAGCAAATTCCCCCAGGGTTTCCCCCATCTCCCCACTCTTGGCTCCTCAGGCCCCAGGGTGCCGAGCAGGGGTCAGGGGCTGCTCGGAGGAGCGGGGCTGCTCTCTCATTTCCGCCACACAGCGGGTTACTGGCGAGCTGCGGCCTCCTGCGCTGCCTTCCCAAGCAGTTTCACTTTGGGGTTTTTATTTTGCTTTCGCAGCTCTGAGCATCTCTCCAGCGCCGGGGCCGGCAGCGGGAGTGGTGTTCGAGGACAGGGCAAGGGGACGAGGAGAACGGGCCCCGAGAGGCCGAAGTGTGCCAGCCAGGACGTGCCCCGGGAGAAGCGGAGGGTGCCTGCGGTGACCCCGTGGCGGGCAGAGCCGACCCTCGGCGGGGTCTCAGCAGGGTGCGGGGGCGGGCCCGGCGGGAGGGCGGGGAGAGACGGAGGTGGGCCCGGGGGAACGATCCGGCCCCACGCGGGAGCGATCCGGCCCCACGGGGCGCGCAGGGCCGCGCTGCCGGCGGCAGGACCCCAGCACCCCCGCCGCACCGTACCCGCGACGCCCTGTAGGGGCGAGACAACGTTTGCATAACCCCACCCTCATATAGATTTGCATAACCCCGCCCCAGATTTGCATGACATCGCCCCGTCGATCTCCTTGTGTGGCCGATCTCGCCCCGCCCCGCTCTCAGATTGGAGCCGCCCGCCCCGCGCCCCGCCCCTGGGTATAAGAACGGCGAGCGAGGGGCGGCCGCAAGGAAGCGGTCGGCGCGGGCGGTGGCGACGGGCGGCGGAGCCGCTCCCGCCATGAGCAGCGCGGGCTCCGCGGCGCGGTTGTGCCGCCTGGAGCGGGGGCCGGACGGCTACGGCTTCCACCTGCACGGTGAGAAGGGCAAGCCGGGCCAGTTCATCCGACTGGTGGAGGCGGGCTCACCGGCCGAGCGCTCGGGGCTGCGGGCCGGGGACCGGTTGCTGGAGGTGGACGGTGAGAACGTGGAGCGGGAGAGCCACCAGCAGGTGGTGGAGCGCATCCGAGCCGCCGCTGGCGCCGTCAGCCTCCTCGTCGTGGACCCGGTGGCCGACGAGCAGCTGCAGAAGCGGGGCGAGCCGGGTACCGAGCCTCCCGCGGGCGGCGGGCAGGCGGCGCCGCAGCCGGCGGACCCCGCGGCGCGGGAGCCCTGCGGCGGCGGCCAACGGGTAAATGGGTGGCCCCGCGGGGGGGGGGTCGGGCGATGAAAAGTTTTCGGGGTGAGGCGGTGATGTCTGGGGTGGGGGGTTGGGACCTCCCGGGACCGGACCCGGTCGTCGCCTTCTAGCCGAGCGAGCGGGAGCAGCAGCCGCCGCGTCTGCCCCGGCCTGCCCCGGGCGCCCTGTGTGGTTTCGCTCTCGCTTCTTTCTTTTTCGCTTTACTTTAAACGCGGCTCCCCAGGAGCACCGGGCCCTGCTGCTTTTCCTTTTTAATTTAATTTTTTTTTTTTTTTGCTTAACTTTTTTCTCTACCAGCCGTACGGGGTGATGGGGGGGGCAGGCGGGTGCACGGGGCTGTTTGGACCCGTAACCGAGCAGCCCGTCGTGTCCCGGAGCCCTTTGGCCCGTCCGTGTGCTGCAGGGCCGGTAAAACGGGATGAGAAAAGCAACAGGGAGCGAGGCGGTGACGAGCTTCGACGTGCAGATGAGCCCCTGCCTAGGGCTGGGCTGGGGGCGGCTGGTATTAACCAGCTCCAAAATACAACAAAAAAGCTGTGTCAGAAGGTATTTTTGGGGGGCTGTGACTATAGGTGTTGGTGGCAGTCACTCATGCCCTAAGCGTGTCCAGTCTCTGCTGTGGAGCAGAGATGGCAGAGCCCTTCCCGGGCCGGGGAAACTGATCCTGTTCGTCGGTCCCCACATACAGACAATTACTAATTCAGGAATGTCGGCCTTAAGCGGCATGTGGGAGTTAGTGGTTGCACAAACAAAGTGATGTAGAAAGGTGAGGAATTGAGAAATAGCTGACCTTTCCTGCCTGGAGCAGTTCCTAAGAGATGCTCTGGGCTGCTGGAGATAATACTGCTTCTATTTACCCAGCAAAAACATGTGTTTGTTGTTACGACAGAGATGAGGATGGTCTTCCTGGGAAGCAGGCTCCTAGTGTCCYCGGGGTGGGGGACCTTCTGGGGAGCTCATATGACCTGCTCCCAAAGACCAGCTGTGGTGATGACCGGTGGGATGGGCTGAGCCCCAGCTCCTGGTGCTGGTGAAGGGTTGGTGCTGTGGGCCCTTCCCAGTGCCAATGCTGAGCCCTAGGTGGATTTTGGTGCCTCACTGAGCTGTTGTCACGCAAGGTTTTGGTGAGGATCAGGTGTTTTTATTAGTTGTGTCTACTGTTGGACTTTAGCCCGGTGCTGGCTGCCTGTTGCCCCCAGTCAGGCTGATCCACTGCAGGACACTGGTCTCATCCCTGCCCAGCTAAAGCACTGCTCCAGTACCTCCCTGAGGGGGTGCTTCAGGTGGGAACAACCAGGCTCTGCCCCTGTCACTGCCCCACTTGCTCCCCCCCCCCCGGCATCCCTGGTCTCTTGGGTCTGGCCACGTGCCAGGCTGCGGTGCTGCCTCGACTTGGGGGCAGCGTGCCTGCCCTCCTGTACATCAGGGTGCCAGAGCTCCCTGGGGGCCAGCAAGACGGTCTATGCTGTGCTTTCCACTTCCAGATCTCTCCATGGACTGGGAAAAATAAAGGGGACGTAGTTAATGTAGCTTGGCCGAGTCCCCTGCCAGGCTTGAGGGGGCTGAGGACGTGCAGTCCCCGAGGGGGACAGGGCCCTGACATGCTGTGGGGCGGCTACCTGCTTGCAGGGGCTGTGCTGACTGGAGCGATGCAAAGAGTCTGGGAAGCTGGAGATGCCCTGTGCGCTTGGGGGGCAGCCCCGGCTGGAGATGCCCTACAGTCTTGGGGGACAGGCTCGTGGCGCAGCCCATGCAGAGTTACCGGTTTCTCTCTGCACGGGAGCAGGAAGTGGGTGACGCGGGGTGACGTTGCTGCACGGCCCCGAACGGTTTCTCAACAGGTAGTAGGAAATCTTGTGGCTGGGGGCAGGGGCAGGAGAGCAAAGGCAAGCAGGTTCGGAGACCTCGCCCCTGCTGGGTGCCCACCGAATGGGGTGGGAAGATGCCAGGCGGGATGCCGAGCCAAGCTGGAGCAGGCAGAAAGGGATTTCTCTCCGGCAAGCCAGGAACACACTGGCATGCCTGTTCTCTGGCCGCTGGCAGGCAGCCGGTGCCTGCTGCCCCATCCCCCCGCAGCCCCCGAAAGCCCTGTCCCAGCCCCATGGGTTGGTGGGATTCCCTGCAGTGGGGAGCAGGAGGTTTGCATGTGTCAGAGTCCTGTTTGCTTTACTAGGCTGGACTTGCCTTTATTTGCTTAACGAGCTTGGAGACCCTTGCTGCTGGCAGGCAGTGCCCATGCCCTGCCTGGGGCAAGGGTTTAACATCTCTCACTTTCGGGCAGAATCCAACCTCTCTCCAAACCCTGCTGGGTCCTGCACGGTTGGGACACCCCTGTGCCAGGGGGCTCAGACACCCCCGCAGCTCCCAGTGCTGGCCATGGGCTGAGGAGTTTTTGGGGGGTTGTCATGGGCACCCTTCTCATTCCTATAAAACCCTGGGCGTGCAAATCCCCCTGATGCTGGGGTGGAGGTTTTGAGCTTCCCTGGAGGCACCTGGGGAGCTGATCCATGCACCCCTCTTCTGCGGCGCTGAGCCAGTGAGGTGATGGTTTTACACTGAGGCCAGCCCTGCTTTTGGGGGCCCTGTACCACAAGGACTGTCCCCAGTGCTTGGCCGGGAGCCATGACAGCTCATCCTCCCCCCACCTGCGTTTCCGGAGACTCCAGCTGCTCCGGAGTGTCTTGAGAAAGTTTCATGCAAACCGCATGGTGTTAGCAGAGCAGTACTGGCAGCTGCCAGCTCAGTGCCCTGGCACGGGCTGGGGCTGCTTTTACCAGAGCAAAGCTTTTGCTACCAGCCCCGGGCTTCCCTCTTGCAAATTTAGTGCTAAATTAGAGCCCTCCCTGCCAGCAGTGCTCATCACTCCTTGTAAAACCCGGGTGAGCCTCCCAGGGCTGGGTTTTGGGGTATAACAGGGAGCAGATCCCCCCATTTGGGAACATTGCACTGGGGGTAGCTGGTGTCTAATTAGGAAATGAATTAAATTTCCTCTCAAGGCAGCTTCATGAAAAGCAGCTCCAGTCAAATGAGACGTGACGGGGATGCTGCAAGGAGGCTGCTTTGCATCCCCTTTGTATGAAGCTCGAATGCGTGCGCCAGATTTTGGGACCCGTGTGAATTTGCTGGCCCAGGCGTTCTCGGAGCCGTTCTGTTTTTCTGAGTAACCGGGAATGCTGCTGCCAACGGGCTTGTTGCTGCTTGTAGGACTGTGGGGAGTTTCCTGGGACTTGGGGCTTCAAAAGCTGTCCTGAAGTTGCTGTTGGGGGGCTGGGAGCTCGCAATCAGGTCCTGGCACACTGTGCAGTTGGGGTCCCTTTGTCCCTGGGGCTGCTGGTCCTGCCAGGTGGCCGAAGGTGCTGGGGAGGGATGGAGGGAGAAGGGTCTGGAAGTGCCCCAAGTCCTGTTCCAGGGCAGGAATAGGGATGCGATGCCACTGAGCTCCCCATCCCAAGTGGGTGTTTCTGTGGGCAGGAGTTGTCCCTCTGCCACCCTTGGGTGCAGAGGATAGGGGTGGCACAGGATCCCCATGCTGAGGGCTGAGTCCAGCTTCCCCCACTGCCCTCCCTGCAGGAGGTTGTAATTGCTTGTAAGGAGGCTCTGCCAGCTAATCCATGCCCCAGTGCAGCGGGAGGGCTCTGGCGTTGGAGGAGAGGATGCAAAAGCTTACAGAAATCAGGGGCGTTTCTATTCTCCTGCTATCCAGCTTCCGGCCCCACAGCCGTGGGGCTTCTCTGCATCCTGGGTGTTGACCCCAAACCCTCTCACCTTGGGTCCCTTCTGGCCAGGGGGACTCTGGGTCTGGAGGGATGCCCTATCGCGAAGTGCTCGCCCCATGGATGGGTAGGATATGGCTGCTGGAGGATTGGATGCATTTATATTTTTCTCTTGGGGAGGCAGAACAGTGGCTGCCCGCAGGGTTTCTGTTGGCACAAGGGATTTGGGGAGGTTGAAGGCGGCCCACATGCGGGGCTGGAGGAGCTGCCAGCTGCTGCTGGGGGGATGCTGAAGGGGCCAGGTCACGGCTCGGCTGGGCTGCCCTCGCACCGGGTGCTCCTGCCTTTGCTGGCTGCCTTTGAGGGCTTGGTACCTCCCTCGCTGCCATGACCTGTCCCCCTGCCCCAGGGCATCTCTCCATCCTGCAAGGCTATCCCCCCCTCCAAATTCATGGCCCCAGTGTCTCGGGGAGCCCATGCTGTCCGGGCTTTGTTGGTATGTGTGGGAGCAAAGTTCTCACTCCTCCTCCTCCTCGCCTGGGAGCACTGCCAGCATCCCTTGCTGGGTGCTCCCTCTGGCTTTGTCCCGAGCTATTGGCGTGGAGCAACCCCATGGTGCTGCCAAGGGCACCAGGAGTGCGGGTGTTCACAGAGCCTGACCCCCCTTCCTGGGGCTGGGCCAGGGCAGGGACCTGGGGAGGTGCTGCCTTCCTCCAGCCTCCACTACCTCCTGCTTTTTGGCCTTGCTTTGGGTCTTCCCTGTCACCACTCTCACTAGGGATTCCTGTCTGGGTGGAGGGTGCAGTCGCAGCAGCCTGGACACCCTGTGAATCTGCTGCCACCTGGGCACGGGGACTAGGGCAGAGCCCGCAGCCCAGCCCCCTGGCATGGGGGGGACCGAGGGGGGGCCGGGGCGAAGTTGAGGTGTCGCAATCCTTCACCCAGCCAGGGAACTTGCTGCCGGTCTGCAGAGGAGACACCACCAGCTCCTTGGGGTGCAGCCGGGCTATTGCACTGGGCATTGCCCAGCCAAGCCACAGGTGGAGCGGGTCCTACGTGACTGCCAGCGCTGCGGCGTCCCGGGCTCACCTTCGCTTGCTGGCAGACCCGGATGGGTACTTGCATGTGCCTTCCTCCCCGGGGCGTTGGCGAGTGGTGCTGGGGCGGCAACTGGCCTTGACTCTGCAGGAAGGCGTTGTGCAAGAGGACGGGGTTTTGTTGCAGCATTGGGCTTAGCGATTGCAAATGCATCACACCGGCTCATGGGGGGGAGCGCTGCCAGTCATGGGATGCCAGCAGCCTGGGGACCAGGCTTTCCTGGCAGGGGGCAAAGGGGATTTCATGGTGAGAAGGGAGTGTGCTGTACAGAGTGTGAATAACAGCATGGTGCGGATATGGTAGGGGAAATTCCTGCAGTGTATGTCTTCAGTGATGCTATGGGGTACCAAAGGAGAAGAAACAATCTCAGAAGAAAGAATAAATATTAAACCCCCCGGTGAGGAATATTTCAGGAGCTCGAGTGTGGCTTGGCTGCTGGGAGAGCCCTACCACAGCCCAGAGCTGGTGGTCAAGGCAGGATCAAACCATTTTATATATAAATATGTAGAAGTGGTGTTTGGGTCCTGGGGTCAGAGCAGTTCTGATGGCACTGCGTGCAGGTGGCTGTTTCTGGTTGCCTGGTTCCTCTGATGCTTCCCAGGCATGCCGCTGCCCGCTGGGCGAGCAAAGGTGGCTCCTATTTGCCAAACTCCTGGGGATACTCCTGCTTCCCCCGCTGCTGCAATGTGGGGAATTACACTTTTAATGGGCTCTTGGGGGGCTGGGTGCGGGGCCACGGCTGCCCTGGTTGTGTTCCCTGGCTCCAGATGCTGGTGGATCCACAGGTCAGGGTGAAACTGGGCGCAGACAAGCTGGGTGTTGCATCCTGGAGAGGTTAACGTCCCACGTTGCGCTCCCCCGGTTGAGCTGGTTTCTCTGTTTTGCAATCACAGAGGGTCGTGCCGGGACATTGGGATGTGCTTTGGTATCAGGGTTGTTCCATCTCGCTCTCTGCTTGAGCTCCTTGTGCCCCTTCCCCACCAGCAACAGCTGTGGGGTGCTTTGGGGTGGGGGTCCCGCTGGTCCCACTGCTGGATTTGCCATGGAGAGGGGCTGGAGTTTGTGAGAGGGTGGTGGAGGGGATCTGCACTGGTGGCTGAGACTTCTCCGGTAGCAAAGGCTTCCTGGGTGGGGTGGGGGTGCTACCCAGCAGCCTGGACTGTGTTTCCTCCTCCACCTTCATGTGGCAGTTGCAATCCCGATCCCAAAAGAAGAGCGTGGTCTAGGGACAGACATAATAACATATTGCCTTAATGTTTTGCTGCAATTAGCATGTCCTGCACCTAATTAATTAACTAGAGCCTGGGTTCACAGGGTATTTTGGCACCCTGTGTCCCAACTTGAGGTGTCTGTGGGTGCGGGTGGCCACCCGAGGATGATGTCCCTGCCACCCAAGCAGACATATGGTGGTCCCAATGTTGCCCCTTGGTGTTGGGGGGGTCTGGGAGCGGCTTTCCCATGGGATGTCCTCATTGCAGGAGGAGCTGCGGCCTCGGCTGTGCTGCATGAAGAAGGGCTCCAATGGCTACGGCTTCAACCTGCACAGTGACAAGAGCCGCCCGGGGCAGTACGTGCGTGCCGTCGACCCCGACTCACCGGCCGAGGCGGCGGGGCTGGCCCCCCAGGACCGCATCATCGAGGTATGCTGGGGCAGGGAGGGTCTCCCTGAAAAGCCCGGTGCTGTCTCATGTCCCGGTGCCCGGGAGGGAGGTGCTCTTTGCTGGGAAGGTGTGCGGTGTCCCTGGTGCCAGTAGTGATTCACGGCACAGCTGCCTGACCCGTGCCAGCCTGCCGGTCCCCACCCAGGGGCGCAGCTGGGCGGGTGGCAGGGAGCAGCACTGCAGAGGGCTGTGGCTGAGCACTAATTAGCCAGCTGTGGGTTAAGCAGTGGTAATACTGTCCCCTGCCTGGAGCAGGAGTGTCCCTGGGGTGGGGCAGGCTGAGGACAAGGTGCACAATAGCCCTAAGCCCTGCTGCCGGCTGTGACCGGGGTGGGGACGGGGACAGAGTTTGTGCCAGGCGGAATGGTGACCCAGGAGGGCAAGGACCGTCCGAGCCCCAACCCCCCTGCTCACCAGGGTGTGGGGCTGCTGCCTCTTTTGGGGTGAAGCTTTGGGGTCTCTGGGGACCATGCCATGGCATGAGGGCTTTGTGCCTTGCCCGTGCTGCCCGTCTTCTGCGCCAGCCCGTGGTCCATGCCCTGCCGGGCACTCCCTGCCAGCTTTGCCTGTATGATCCCATGGTAATCAGAGGAAGATCTGCTTTTAATGAGATTTTGCTGGCTTCACCGCTAATCCCTGTGAGGCTGCAGATACCTGCGGGGGCTGTGGGGTGGCCGTGCTGGGGTTGTGACCAGTACCAAGGCTGGTACCCGTCCCCTCTGTGGAGCCCGCAAGGGATGGATGTCCCCTGGCCCCAGTGGTGACATGGTGCCATGCCCACAGGTGAACGGGGTGTGCGTGGAGGGCAAGCAGCACGCCGATGTGGTTGCAGCCATCAAGGCGGGCGGCGATGAGACTAGGCTGCTGGTGGTGGACGTCCTCACGGATGAGTTCTTCAAGAAGTGCAAGGTGGTGCCCTCTGAGGAGCACCTGGCAGGTGGGCTGGGGGCTGTGCTGCAGGGAGGGGGGTTTGTGCCACCTCTGCCAGCTTTGTTGTCACCTTGTAACCAAACTGGGGGGTGCTGGGGGAGTCGCCAAGCCCTGGGAGGTGGAGGTCTCATCACTCTGGGGCCAAGCAGGGCTTTGGCATCTCCCTGCCTGGCCGAGGGCTCTGTGCCAGGGCAGTGGGGCTGACGCGGGCTGTGCGGGAAGGCGGGTTTATGGCCCTGGGTTGCACTTTGGCAAGGTTTATGGCTCAGGGAGCAAACAGGCAGCAGCTGCCCTTCGCTCTCTTCTGCAGCCTCGGCTCAGCTGCCGTGTGACCGTGGTCCTTGGGAGAATGGGGAGGTCTCACTGGGCTCCATGTCGTAGCTGTCATCATGGGGATGTACCTGGTGCCCAGCAGCATCCCCCTGTGCTGCGGGGCTGGCTGCAAGGGGTGGGTTAAAAAATCTGGGACCTGGCCAGACTCTGGGCAGTGTTGGGTGAGCACTGGCCATGTGCAGCCTTTGCCTGGGCACTGCTGTGCCTGCTGGTGAGGGTGGACAGGTAGGAGGGGACAGAGCAAATGCATCCTCACGCAGTGCCTGTGTCCTCACCCTGCAGGTCCCTTGCCAGAACCAGTTGCCAATGGTGATATAGGGAAGGTAAGAGAGCTTCATCTTGCTTTTCATCCCATCTATGCCAGTCTCTGGGCAGGGACCCTGCCTGTTTAGGTGTCCCCCCTGCCCATGGGTGGGTGATGCCACCAGGGACTGCAGTGCTTCCAGGCTGCCACACAAGAGCAGGTGCCACTGGGAAGGGGACCGGGAGCCACTGCCCCCCAGGAAGGGGGCTGAGTGTCATGGAGGTGGGGACAGTGCCTCCCTTCCTCCTCCTCCATCCTCATGATGCTGCAGGGAAACAGCATCCAGCCCTGCAGCCGCCCTCCTCCCTTTCCTCCTCCTCCCATTAAAGCCAGGGCAGTCAGGCTGGGGTTTAATCCTCCTCTGCTCTGGATGGGCCTCACTGAAGGCATTTATGAGCCTGGAGCTCGCAGGGGATTATGTGTGGGGAAGATGGATTTTGCGGTCCACTGGGCGGGACTCAAAACTCCGTGGCCGTTCTCAAACCCCAGGGCTGGAGCTGCCCTGCTCACGCTCACTCCCTGCTCCCCCACAGGAAAATGGTGGAGAGCCACGGTCCAACTCAGTGTCCGAGAGCCTGTCCAGCCCTGGGCCGCTGGCTGTGTCCCCTGACTCTGGCGAGACCCACACTGAGGTAGGGCTGGGGATGCCAGGGGGAGGCAGTGGCTGGAAAGTGGGGTCTGGGCTGAGCCCCCACCGCGGGGCTGTCCCGGGGGGACACGGCAGGACTGACGCAGCCTCTCACCCCCCAGCCCAATGCACAGGAGGGTGACAAGCGCCATTCAGCATCCAGCTCCCTCCTGGACCTCGACATCCCGCTGGCGGTGGCCAAGGAGCGGGCGCACCAGAAGCGCACTAGCAAGCGGGCACCCCAGATGGACTGGAGCAAGAAAAACGAACTGTTCAGCAACCTGTGAAGGCCCTGTGGCAGGGGTGAGGGTCCACTGGCCCCCCTCTGGCTTTGCACCCACTCCTCCTGTATCCCCCCTCATCCTCGCCATGGGCTTCCGGCAGGGATGCCAGCCTGCTCCCCACCACCTTGACCAGAGGGATGGGGCTCAATGACCAGCGAGCATCCCCACAGCAGGGTCCTAGACGGTGGTTTTAGGCTAGAGAGAGCCGGGGGGTACTGGGGGGCTGCCCCCTCCCATAAGCCCATCCCTGGGGTGCTCCTCCAGCCCTGTCTTGAAGCCCTGCACAAGCAGGGGTTTGGGGGGGGGTTGGGGATTTGGGGTTGCCCAATGCCCAACACTTCTGATTCCTACTGTTCCCTGGTTCTTCTCCCACCCCAAACCCCATCTCCATTTGAAAACCCCCCCCCCCCTTCCTCCTCCCCCCTCCCCAAATTGCCCTTTAACTGCAAAACCTGAGGCTTCTAGTGACTTAGCAAATCCCACCTGCCCAGCCACTGACCACAGCGATTCTTCCCGGGAGTGTTTGACCCCTGCCTGGCAAGCTCTGTCCATGGTGAACCCTGCCCCTTCATCCCTTGGGTCCCAGCAGGTGCAAGGAGGGACATGAGTGCCTGGCGTAGCGGGGAGCCCCCAGCACCCTGCCCCTGGGGCTACTTTGGGAGAGGAGAGGGTGTCCGGAGCCAGCACAGCAAGCAATAATTATCTCCTTTGCTTTGGCTCACTCCTGGAGGCAGAGCCGATCAGGGTTTGAATCTGACACTGTTTAAATTAAAGGCTTCCCAATAGACTCTGTTTTTTTCCAGAATAAGAGTTTTCCAATCACACTGTTTGGGTTTTTTTTTAAATGTATTTTGTGGAAATTCTTCCTGTGGATGTTTTGTTTCTGTGTTTTGTGATTGGGTGGTGTTGTACTGTCCAGCTCAAGAGAAATTCTATTTACTGGAATAAACCTTCCTGACTTCAGGTGTCTGGTTTAAGGCTAAATCCTTCTGAAGCCTGAGGAGGTGCGGGAGCTCGTTGGGGGCTCACTGTGCTGCTGGGGCTGGGGAAAGAGGCAGATACCACTCCCCATGGCAGGGGACACTGGGGCTGGTTTGGGTGCCCCCTCAGCACCCGGTGGGGCCAAGCTGGGGAGGGGGGTTGGGGAGAGGCAGACTGGTCCCAGTGCAGGTTAATGCCCTGGGGTGATTAAAGGGCTCTAATCCCCCGAGGAGTGCGGGGAGGGGCATGATGTGAGGCTTTAATCTGTGTCTGCTGGCCTGGTTGGAGGGCGGTAGCTCTTCTGGGGGCAGCCCTAATCTGCCCCCAGCCCCTCTGGAGGGGTTCGGGGTGAACCCAAGCCCCAGGATTGCATCCTGGGCTGGGGAAGGCAGCAGGCATCGGTGGGGAGAGGGTTGCTTGTCCCTCTAAATTGATGGATCTTAGCCCTGTCTGGGGGGTGAAGCAGGGTAAAGCAGGGCAGAGAGGTGTTTCAGCATGGGGTTGGTGATGGTGGAACGGGTGGGGGCACAGCACRGTGGGGCTAGGATGCCCCCAGGGGCTCTGCCATCCTGCCTGCTTCCCAGGGCTATTTTTAAGCCTGTGCAGGGCAGCTTATACACGGCCAAGCTAAGCGCTGCTGCCGCAGCAGCCAAGCGCAGGGGCACGCTGTGCCTGGGTGGCTCAGCAAGGCCAGTCTGGTGGCACCACTGCTGTACTGGGGAGGGTGGGATGGCGGCTTCCCAAGGACAAGGCAGAGCTGTGCTCTCAGCAGTGGCTGTGGCGGGCTGTGGACCTGCAGTCCAAGCCTCTGCCTGGCATCTTTGCTTCCTCCCCTTCTGCACACTCTGGTTTTGTGCTCCAACCTGCCAGACAAGCTCCTCTACCTGAGCAGATGAGTGGTTGCAGAGGTCTGTGGCTCAAATGATGACCAAGTGACAAAGCGCCACGAGATCTGCAGGGGACATGCAGGCTGTCACTCCCCGCCCCCCCGGAAGCTAGGGAGCCCATTTCAACCTGCCTCGTCCACCAAAGTCATATCCTCTGCAGCAGCACTGCTGAGCGGAGTTAAGTCCCTGTCCCCTCGTTTCCCACCCTCACCCTGTTGGGGCCAGCAGGGCATCCCTGCCTGGGATGGGGTGCGATGCTGTGGGCTGGGGCTGCCCATGCAGGGCAGGAATGGGGGCACTTGAGCGGTCCCAGGAGTATCTTTTGTATCTTTGCTTGGTCAGAGCAGCCTGGGGACTGGATCCCTGTGAGAACCCTGGTTGAGCCCCACTAGGACCCCCCCAGTCTGGGGGAGGGCTGTGGCTCTGGGACAGACCCAACTTTGTTTGGAGTTGCCAGGGCTTTTCCCAGCTGCCCATGGAGGCGGGGGAACGTGCCCGTGTTGCCAGGGGACTGGGGATGCCAAGCGGGGCGCTCGCCGGCTCCAGAGCAACTGGCCAGGCATGGGGAGCTGGGGAGGGCAGCATGGTTTCACTGTGCTCCCATCGGCCCTGGCAGCAGAGGTTGAAGGAAGGGACTTTTCCCACCTTGGCCACTTTTTGGGGAGCAAATCCCACCCCAGCTACACCTCTCCTGCCAGTCTGACCTTGTTCCTCTGGCAGAGGGGTGAAACGCTCCATGGAAGGAGCACAGAGCCAGCAGTTTACTTGGCAGGTTCTGCAAATGTCATTCTGGGAGACAGAATTCATTGCTGCCTGCAAGTGGGTGATGAAGAGCATGAGGATTAGTAGCCCTTGTCACAGTAATCCCAGCTGGAAGTAGAGCCACTCTTCACTTTATTACCACACAAAGCTTTTGCTACAACTAAATCCACACTAAATACTTGTTGTTTAAAATACCATGATACACTGTTCCCATGCTTGCTTTTAATATTAGTCACAGGAATGATGTATTTAAATGAACTAAAATTGTAAAACTAAAACCCCCAGGCCCTAAAAATACAGGTACAGCAACACTAAAAATTCCACAGTCTACCAATCTCCAATAAAAACATCCCTGGGCAAATCTGAAAGCTATTACCTGATACCTTGTAATAGCAACAAATAATTTCTGGTCTAGAATTGGCCATTATGGCCGTTATGACAGTGGGAAAACATGTAGGAGCGTCAGTTACCCTCCTTACCTTCTCTCTCTCCTCAGCAAGCTTCCCTGCTGTGGAGAGCATGCTGTGTGGGGCAGGAAAGGTCAGGCTAAATAACTGCATTAAAAAGTCTGTCCAGTGGGAGTCAGGCAAGTGCCTCTCCTTCAGAAATAGATCTATATATCACAGCAGAGGCCGGCTGGCTAACTCCTGCCCTAAAGGTATCTGCCCCGAATAAAAGATATTTTTCCCCCATTCGTCTTACTTGAGAGCAGCAAATGGAGCCTCCAGGCTTAGCAGAGCAAGTCCTGAGCTTGAAGAAAGGAATCACTACTGTGTCTCCTTTCAGTTGTGTTCTCCTCCTCCTCATTTTCTTAAAAGCAGCCTGGTAAAATGAAGTGCAATATCCCTTCACTGATGGCCTGAGGTTTCCAGGTCCACACTCTTAACAGGCAGCAGCGTGCCAAAGCATGGTCCTGAAACTCAGCAAGAGGTTTTGTCTCAGCAGCCTCCTGCAGCTGCCAGTTCCCCCCGTCACACAGCCATTGCGGCGAGGCTCTGCTCTAGTCTCGGTTGCCTGATATCAATGATTTTCATCACGTTAACAGCACCCTTGGTTGTGCTCACCCACACCTGGGCCTCTCACTTCCAGGACCCAGCAGTGTCCCCCTGCAACCCACCACACCCCAGAAAATAGGGTTCAAAGAGTCTCTATTGTCCTCTACGACTTCTAACCACTCTTTCACCAGCCAAAGCAAGCAGCCGAGCCCCACTGCTCCCAGATGGCTCTGGGGAAACCTCAGATTTTTGTCAGGTTTTTTTACCCAAAAAACCCCAGACTGAGCTACCAGGGCATGGAGACTGCCTCTGTTGAACTGATGAATCCTGCTCTAAGGGCAGTGGAAGTAGGAACAGTGGGTGCTGCTTGTCCAGAAACTGGTCGCACTAGGAATCAATTAACTGCTGGTGATTTTAGGCTCTGCTGGAACAGCATGTTAAGGTTATAGTCATTCCTAGTCAAGCTTGTGAATTAGTGGCTGTTCTCCAGGTCCAAATTTCAGGCAGTACTCCTGGCCGGTGCAACAAGTGCAAAGCTGACAAGATGACAAAAGTAACCGGAGGAGACAGATGAAAACAGTCAAGTGCAGCGTTGGCTCACTAGTGTCCTCCACACCCAGACCTCACAACAGCATCCAACTCCTCCCTGGAAACCAGGCCTGTGTCTGGATGTGTCTGTCAGGTCTCCAGCACCCCAGCTGGCAGCTTCAGTTCAACGTAGCTCTTCTCCTCCACATGGTTTGTCTGTTCCAGGAGCCACCGTCTCTCGGCGTCACTGACATCCAGCCTCAGTGTAACCTCTTGAAAAACACTGTTCACAGCAACCTGTACCATACAGAGGAAAAACAGCTCAATCCCAGTCACAGGGCAAACGCTGCTCATGTCCTCTGGTAGAAGACAGGCTGTTACTGCACCTCCTTAAAATGAAGCTTTGTGAACATGCAGATACTGGCTTCATTTTCCTGACCAATCTTAGCCTCAAATTTGGTGATCCCCAGGTTTCTAACTCCTGAAAAAGAAACCAGAAGGAGAAGCATTTCTATTACCTGCTTGGCTGCCACATCTATGAAGGCACAGGACTCCAATTTCTAGGGCAGATGGATCCCTTACTACGCTGTCTGTATCACTGGGAATACGTGCTTCTAGAGCACAGCCCGACTGTACTCCCGTTCCCTTGCACTGAACCACCCTTACCATAAGACATCATCATCAGAGTTGCCTCCTTGCCAAACCCTCTGCCTCGGTAGCTGGGCTCTGAAAGAGAGAGCCACAGAAGTTAGCATCCAGTTACAAGAGACAAATCAGCCATGCTGGGTACTTTTCAGAAGAGATTGTGACCCAGACCAGCAAAGGATGCTGATCAGGGCTGAACAGACATGGTAAGGCAATGAGAATAAAAAGCTGCTGTACGTAACATCTGTCTGCAGCTGGCTTTAGCCATGGTGACAGAAGCCCAAGCAAGGAAGCAGAACTTGACCTGCAATCATAATTTCAATCTCGCCCAACGTCGGATCCTCAGTGTCAGTGAGGAAGAGATTCACGTCCCCCACCATGCAGTCCTCATCCGCACACGCCTGCCCGGACCACCGCTCTGTGTCCAGCACAATGAAGGTGCACTCTGGGGAAAACAAAAACGTAGCAGCATTTTCAGGGCACGCAGAGAATAATTCACAAATTACTGAAGGATGAAATTAAAGGCATGCAATAGATAGGAGCAACAGTTTCCACATGTTAACAGTGAGGAAGACCTAATAATTAGGCCTCCCATGCCAAGTGTGCCTGCTCCCATCCCTAGAAATATAATAAATATTCTGAAAAACCCATTGTGAGGGTGATGTAGACACCAAGACTAGAAACAACCTATTTAAGGAGCATGAAAACTTTCATCCCATGACTGAGGTCTCCCTGCCTTGTCTCACTCTGCAGCAAGTTTGGTGCACAAGAGACTGAGACCTACTGATTCACCTAGTCCATATTATTTTTGCTTTTAGTAAGGCTTTTAATGCCAGCTAAGACAAATGTTCCAGACTGAGGTCTTTGCCAGCCTCAGTATTTTGCTGCTCACCATATTTCTACCAGGCTTTAAGGCCAGCGATTCATTACCTGTAGGAGAGCCAGGAAACCAATTCAGTCAGCACACCTCAACCAGGTAATTATAAAGTCATTTGACTTCTCAAGGAAAAATACAACCCCCTTCCACATTTTTATGATGATCAGACCTAGGGAGTGTTGACTGTGCAGCAGCAGCTCAGCACATAATGCTGTGGGAAGTAAATCAATCACTGTAATCTTTGAAAAACTGCATGAAAAGGACACCAACAGCCTCGGACATTCTCTACTTCCCTAAGCATATACCAGCTATAAACAGAAAGCCAGTTCAAAGCTACTGTTGTAGAAGGTCTCGCATCCCATCTGCTTCAGCAAGTAAAGGCCACTCACCAGGTGCTCTCAGCCCACTGTGGGTCCTTTACAGGACAGAAGGGACCTGCTCACCACTCCCACCCACCCTTAGAAAATGTTTAAGATCCGCACTGTCTGCATCGTCCCGCCAGCTGCGCTGCATCTCATACTCCTGCTCCAGACTGAGTGGTTCAGAGGCGGTCAGGCGCTGCAGCTCCTCTGACTGCATCCATTCATGGTACCTGACAATAGGACCCAGAAACAGATCACTGCCTGAGCTACAGCATTGCAGTCTGATTTCCACAAGCGCTCTAAGGACCAGGCTGTCATAAACCAGTTCTGAAAACACTAGCCTGGCATTCATGGCAACTTAAAAGTATCTACAAGTCTCTCTCCCTTACCTAACACAGGAATCAGTGTTCCCTGTGGAAATTTAGCAAGTTTGTCTGTCCTGTGGCTTTGTCTGAAGAGTGCCCGATGCAAACTTGATGTTGTTAAAAATACTGAGCATTGAGTTCCGGTGCATTTCATCCCAACTGAGATTGATACAGCATCTCCTGGACACTGACAAAAAGACTAATACTGGCATCTTTGTGCTGAGGCTGCAGCTGCCCAGGCCAGCACTTTACAAACTGCCTGCACGCCTGTTTCCAATTTATCAAACATCCATCTGGCTTTACAGATGAAGTTTTGCTCTTCCACTGTCATTAGGGAAAGACATCAATGAACAAGAGAACTGTTGGCGGTTCACTCAGAGTCAGGTACTTCCCCTTCCGTGGGTACACAGTGGCACAGATGAAGTTGTCTTTGTCAGCAGACCTGGCAAAGAGCACAGCCCTGCCAGCGATGTTTGCTGCAGGGCACAGGGCAAAACTGGTTGCCTTTCTATGAGTGCTCTTTCCGCTGAGCGGTTCCCAGGGGAAAGAGGGCCCTGCAGCTGTCAAGCCAGCACCGTTTCCGAATACCACGGTCCCTTGAAAAAGAGAAGTGAAATCAGATAGTGCAAAGAGTATCAGAGGAGGACACAAGCCACATACCGGGGCACGTGCGCAGAAGTGTATGGCACCAGGGTCACCCTCTGTCCTTTCAGCACAGTGTTCTGGTTAATCTTCATGGCCTCTGCACTGAGAGAGAGAAATTCAATACCCCACTCCGTGTCTCCAGCGAAGCCAAGGGCTGGGACAGCACCCCCTGGAGCACTTCGGGAGCCAGCAGCGGCCGCTCTCACTGTGCGGGGAGGCCCAACTCATACCAGTCCCCCACACAGCAACCTTCCCACGTCCCCCGTGTTCCCCCCCACCCAAGGCAGGGCTGTATCAGAGCCGAGCGCCCCCAAAGGCCCAACAGCGGCCAGGGGTCTGCCCTGACAGGGGCCACTTAGCACTTCATGACCCAGGTGGTGGAGGCGCTCTGCTCCGACACACCGCGGGCCTCAGGGCTGAGGGGAGATCCGGGCCCTGAGGGGAGATCGGGGCCTGAGGGGAACCCTGGGGCCTGAGGGGATCTGGGGCCTGAGGGGAGCCCCGGGGCCTGAGGGGAGATCGGGGCTGAGGCAGGGGAGGGAGGGCCCGGGGTTGAGGGGAGCCCAGGGGCTGAGGGGAGATCGGGGCTGAGGGGAGGGAGGGAGGAAGGGAGGGAGGGCCCGGGGCTGAGGGGAGCCCCGGAGTCTAAGGGGAGATCGTGGCTGAGGGGAGCCCCGGGGCTGAGGGGAGATCGGGGCTGAGGGGGGGAAGGGCCCGGGGCGGAATGCAGCCCCGCGGCCGACAGGAAACGCCTACCTGCCGCGACGCCCTTCCGCGCATGCGCAGAGACCCAGCCACATCCCCGCCCCGGTGTTCTGTCATCGCCCCGCCCCCACCCCTTCCCCCGCCCCGCCGACGGCCACGTGACTCCAATCGCCGTCGGCGCATTCACCCCGCCCCCTCCCCGCCCCGGGAGCTGGTCACGTGCGCGGAAGGTCCCCGTGGGCAGCGCGTGCGCCGTAAGGGCCCCGCGATGAGGGAGGCGGGGCCGCCGGCGCGAGCTGCCGCCGGTGAGGTACCCGGCTCCCGGGGTCCTGGTGCCGGAGGGGGCGGCCATAGGTGCGGTCTGGTGTGAGGCCTGGGGATGGTCCCCGCGAGGGAGAGTGTGGGGTGAGGCCTGGGGAGGGGTCCCATAGGCGGGGGTGCGGGATGAGGCCTTGGGGAGTCCCAATGCGGGGCGGTGGTGAGCTGGAGCGACAAGCCCCTGGCGGGGGGAGAAGGCCGCTGGGCCACGGCGGGGGCGTGGGGGCCCGCGAGGTCGTAGGGGGTTTCTGCGGGGCGGGGGAGTTCCCTGGGGAGGGCGGGTTGAGCGAGCAGCACAGCCCGCTGGGGGGGGACAGGCAGGCCCTGGGGGAACCGGGAAGTCGTAGGGCTGGGGGGCTCTGGAGGCCTTGGTAGGCTCCGGGACCTGGGGTAGGGCCTCTCCCGGGCTGGGGTGGGTGTCCTGCACACGCACACTCTCCCCGGCCGTGTCCTGGAGGTGTCTGTTAGTGTGGCTGTGGTCTTGATGCTTTCTCTTGGTTTGTTAAGCTTGCCTTCAGTGACTTGAGTCGAGGTCTGTTATAAAAGAAGATGTTTGGCCTCTTCTTCTGAGAGCTGGTCTGGTTATGACCACAGTGAGCTGTGCTGCCTGATTGATTTCTGTCGTCTAGCATGTGCATATAAGCTTACGAACCATTTGGGTTTTTTAGTAGTGCTCTTAGCTTGTGAAGTTTGTGCTGATGGTTTGTCCCAGTTGGTATGGCTAAGTAGGAGCATATGTAGAAGTATGAGGAATTTGATAAAGCTTTTAAACAATTCAACGACACCTAATTATATATTGACTCTGAAACTTTTCAGAAGGCTTGGGTTCTCCCTCTTCCTGTAGTTTTTCTAAGACAATGTGAAGTTCCCCAAATATTTCTGCTTTGGAAATCGTGGTACATGTTACAGAACTGCTTGGTTGTTTTTTTCATGGGTCCAGTATTTTCATTTGTCTGCTTATTTCTTTACTTGAGATCATGAGGAGATTGTAGGCTGGTTTTTTTACTGCTTTGATTTGCAGGATGCACATGCTTTCTAAAGTAGTAGCTGCATGAGAAGCAGCGGCATGAGATCATCCTCAAGGCAGGCATTCTTTCTCTTGAGGTTTTAGTGTCTGAAACAACTCCTCTGGTTGTTTGGAGAAGGTGAAGTTTGGTCATCACTGCTGTGAAAGGGCAGGGCCTTTTGGTTACTTTTAAACTAGTTTAACAGGTACAAGAACTTTTCAGTAGAGTATTGAACCAAGTGTTGCCGGTGAGTGGGGTGTATCTGTCTGAAGTGCAAGGTCCTGCTGAAATCCTCTTTTGTACAGATGTCAGAAGACTGGTGTGTAGAAGCTGACTCGTGACTTCCTCCTCTTTCCAACAAAGCTAACACAACTTTATGATGTTTCCCTGGGCTAAAGACAATAGAAGTTGAAAACAACCTCCTCACTTTGCTCCGAGCCTCCCCAGTGTCTTCAACATGGCTGGTGGCATTACTGATACAGGAGAGCTTTACTCTCCCTGTGTAAGTACCACTGTTTGTGGTTTTGCTCAGAAGTCTTTTCAAAATCCTCTTCTTTCAACATTGTGTTTTCATTTCCTGCTTCCCCATAGACATAACCTCACTGTTTCAAGAGATGATGGAGGTCAAAGGGTACTTAAAAATGCTTGTACTTGGAGCTTTTTTTATGTCACAAATCCCTTTATATACTGTGAAGGGACGATGTTTGCTTAAGATATAGTTCTAAAAGTGTTAAAAAGAGTTTCATGCCCCATACCAGCTCTTGCATCCGTCTACCCACTTCCCTTATATTTTGTTAATGTTTCTGTCAACCCAAATTGTCACGTGAAGCTAGCATAAACAGGGGGGATTGCGACATGGAAACTATCCCACTTTGCTTCTCTTTTTTTACTTTATATAATGTTTTCCTCTGAATTTCTTAAAGTTTACTTATTTGTAGCTGTTGTAGTAATTTATTTTAAACCACTTTACTTATAACCAGTAATCAAGATGTTTTTTCCTTGTAATGTGGTGTCCTGTGAAACTGCAGAGCCAATTACTGTTTTACCATGTTACTGGAAATGCTGGTTTTCATAGCCACAAGTGTTTATATAGCATCAGCTCTTAGAAACAGTGCTTTGCATACACTTGTTTTTCTGAAGTGAACTCACAGATCACTAAAGATAGAACCAGTCCTGAAATCTGTGTTGGCTTTCAAATGCTTTAAAACTTTCATCCCCGTGATGATGACTGAATTTAGAAGAACTGGGTATTAGGCTGCAGAAATAGGTCACAACTGAGAAAATAGAGAACAAGACAGTAACTGGGATGTCTGGTCCCTAAAGGATTAGTGTCACCTGCTCTTATGTTATTATGTTAGTGTTGCATGAATTTCCTAGAGTCTACTCTCAAAGGCTATGACTCTCTCCTCTTTCCCTGAAGATGTCTAGCCAGACTGAACACACGGGCACCTTTCTCATCTCTGTCTACTTGACCAAAGTCAAGGAAAATCACCTGAGGTGTTTTTTCAAGAGTCCTTCACTGAAGAGTAAGTCATGGCCCTGGGCACTTGAGTTGTGCTCGGGGAATGACAGCTCTGCCAGCTGAATGAAAAGAACTTTCCTGCAAGGTGCAATGGCTGATTTTCTTCGTCGGTCTGGGAGACTCATTAGAAGATGAATTTGCTGTGTTTATGTCAGTGAATGAAGGGCAGGAGTGCTCGCAGGATCTCTAGGGAATAGTTCTGATATTAATTGCTCCACACCCAGAAGAGTATACTCAGACACAGTTCTTTACTGGCTCACCTCTGGAGAGAATCTAACCTATATAAAAAAAAAAAACCACCACACTTCTGGGCAATTTTTGATCTTGAGTTCAGCTAAATTTATAGTCTGGGGGGGTCCTGTCCAGGTGTGCAGTTATCTTTTGCCCCTGGGCAGAAAAAAGCTCATTGCCAGAGAGGATAAAATGCTTTCCCTTCCAGAAGTAAAATCCCTTCTTCAGAATGTGCTTGGCTGCTTACTGGTAAAATGGCAAGCAGGGTTTGAATTAGAATTCTGTTTGGATATTTCCTGCTTGACTAAGAATAAAGAAGAACAGGAGATTCTGAAAGGTAACTTATGTACATAGTGATAACTATTTAGGTTCAGGTCAGAAAACAAGGAGAGACCCCAACCCACAGTGTAGACCTGGTAGGAGGTGGTGGATTTGAAAACAAACAAACAAACAAAAAGCTCACATGCTTTCTAACTTTAAAAGTTAGAAAGAAAAAAATATTTTAAAATAATTAGAAAAATGGAGAGGGATGCTGACACTCTGTTCTCTTTGGTTATCAGTCCCCTCCTGTATTTATTTCTAGCATGGGCTTGCTCCCACCCTGCTTGCTCAAAGATTGTTCTCTCCATTTAAATGTGAGGTGTCTTGGATGATCTCTGGCACAGCTGCAAACTCTCATGTTGGATTACGTGGATGATTGTAGGTTGGTCTGGTTTACATGTTCAACCTCATCGTTGGAACAGGAGCCCTAACCATGCCGAAGGCCTTTGCGACAGCAGGGTGGCTCGTCAGCCTCGTTCTCCTGATGTTCCTGGGATTTATGAGGTAGGATGTGAGTACGTGTCTTTAGGGGATTGGGGGGTTCGGTTGGGTGGGGCTGTAAGGACAGTGCTAAGACTTCTGCTGCTTTTCTGAGTGATCCTGTCCCTCTGCTGCTTGAGCATTGATCCCTGCAGTTGTGTTGCCTGTGGACCTTATTTGGAGGGATGCGTTTTCTGACTGCCTGCAATATGGTGCTACATCCCATTTCCTGACTGATGGGAAAGACTTTTTCTCCAGTCCAGAGATTTCTGGGACCTTTCTCCCAGCTTCCTTTTTTGATACTGTCCTCACTGTGGATACATCCCATGCTTGACTCAGTCACGGATCAGTTCCCCAAACACTAATCAGGTTACAAGGTGACACAGGGTCATTTCTTTGCTTTGTGACTTGCAGATGTGATGCAGACCTGTTGTGTTAGCTTTCTCTTGGCATCTGGCAATGGTCTGGGCAGTTGCAAGAGTGTCAGGAAAACAAATTACTGTATAGCTGGGCCCATCTTAATCCACCTCACACCTTTGCTGCTCGAGACCTTGGAGCTGGTCTCATGATTTTTCATGCTGGCTTGCCATGAGCTTCTGCCCAAATGTCTCCCTGCTGGAGCAGCAGGTGGAGCTGAAGGCTGTTGACACAGCACTGATGTCTAAGAAGTTATTAATAGAATTGCCATCTTCTGATGGGCTGTGAATCCCTGCTTGCTTCTTGCTTGGTTTTAAAATAAAATAAAATCCCCTCCTGCCGTTTGTGAGAATGGAATTTAGAAGTTCCTTTCTTGTCAGTAACCAGCTGTGTCAGCCTGAATGTGCCTTTGATTTTGAGGCAGTGCTTTTTGGATCTGTTAGGTGTTGCTATATAGAGGTACTGTGTGGTCAGTACTGACTGTAGTAATGCTTGTAAGTTCCCCGCCTCAAAGCTGTATGCTGCAAAGGCTTGTTAAAATGTAAACTGTGGAAGTACTGGTAACTGGGAGCTTTGGAAGCAATTCCTTTTAGGTACACTAGTTTAAAAGCATAAATTCAGTGTATGAAACTCAGCACCAGCAGACAATCTTTCAAGGTCGGCAGAAGAGCACAAACCTCCAAAACTGCGTACCAAAACTGCACTGGATTAAACTGAGAAGATGCAGCTCAAAGTACTATGTGCCTTGGGAGCTGCATTGCCCTCTTGCTTTTGGTCTGGTGCTTGTGACTTCCTCATGCCTGCTGGGGACCCTTCAGTGCAAGAAGAGTCTAGGTGGAAATTGCTACGTGGGCCTCAGGACAGGGTTGCTTTCTTTTATTCCTGCAAAGCTAATCTCTCATTTGAGCTTGATAAGTGAGTCCAGTTTTTGAAGCAGTGAGAAACCACTTTAAAACCTTAAATAAGATTGATTTAAGGTTTGGTTTTTCTTTTTTTATTATAGGACTGACTTCAGCTGAGATAATGATATTCCTTCCATCAGTGGCTCCTGCTGTCTCTCTGGACAGCTTTTCCCCTGGCCTCCAGCAAAGTGTATTTGCATGCATGTGTGATCTGCTCCTTGGTCTTGTATTGCTGCTTTGCTTCTGACGCCGTTTGTAAGATTCTTTAAGGGACCGTAGTACCTTGCCACAGGCCCTAATAGATAAGCTTCAAAATAGTACTGTGTCCATCCTAGGCCCTAAAAAGAGGAAGGAAGCTTGTTTTCTAAGAAAGGGGGAAGTCCTCTTGCCTTCTTCAACCTGCAGAAACACTAGGAAGGTACCTTCCAGATATCTAAAGTGTCTTCTTATATCTGAAGGCATGTTATATTTTACTGCATTTTGTGGTCTGCTTGAACACCTTAATCTCAAGAACAGAAGGGAGCAGCAAACTGAGATGAAACACTATACCAAAAATGCAGTGTGTGTATGGAGCTGGTGAAAGGATTGTTTTGGTTTGTTTGCTGCTACAAACAGATGGGAATAATCCTCCATCTCCCTTCAGTGACAGTTCTTGACTATTATTCATATCAATTGAATTTCTCTCTCTAGCTATATGACTATGACCTTTGTGGTGGAAGCCATGGCTGCTGCAAATGCCCAGCTGCGATGGAAGAGAATGGAAAAACGCAAGGTTTGTGTGGGGTTTAATTTTCCATTTTCTCTTATTCTTTTGTCCTGTAGGACTTGCCTGAGATTCCCCTGCATCTTTGTCTTGCCTCATTAGTAACTCTAAGGGAATAAATTTCTACTGTACTTAATTTTGCCATATAAAATATGGCTGTTAGTTCCCTGTGGGATTGCTCGTTAAAGTCAGGATTTTCTRCTCCTGCTTTGAAAAATCTCTTGTGCTGTTCACATTTCTTACTGATTGTGCTCTTCTTGCCCAGAAGTGGTGCTTAGTGAATGTGGAGAGGTGGCAGCCAATATATTGGTGCCATTTGGAGTGTGCTGAGGTCTATAAGTCCTTGCTGATCTCAGGTCATTTAACTGGGACAGGCTGGAAAGTCCTTGCTGTCACTCAGGCTGTATCCCAGGGAGTGGACAGTCCTGAAGTATGTCCTTGCTGTAAAACTTACTTGTGGCTTTTTGGATCCTGGCTTTAGTGGCTTTTCTGGATCCGTGCGAGGGATAATTGTTTGTACTGATTTAGATCCCTGCCTAGTGGGTTGGAGTTAGGAGCTAGACCTGTCTGCTCCGACTAGCTAAGACTATGTATTTTTGGATTTTTTTTCTACCAGTTCTGCAACCCTGCAGATCTGCTAGAAGTTTCTAACTTCCTTGTGCCACATATCACTACATGAATTGGACACTGTTGCTGTGTGCATGACCTAGGCCTGTCACTCACTTCAGCCAGCCTGCTCTGCTAGTGCCCTCTTCTGCTCTCCACAGCATCCCACACCTGGGCCAAGGGCTCCCTGGTATTGCCTTTGCTTGTCTGTCCTGCCCATCCGTGTTTGGAACCTTCCTTTGAGTTTCTGGAAGTGAGACCATGACACTGGTGGTGCCACAACCTGTACTGTGGGTAGCAGACAGCTCAGCAGTGGTCTGGTCTTTTCTTCCAGGAGGATGATGAGGATGAGGATTCTTCCTCTGGAGTATCTGACAGTGATGTCCTCCTCCAAGATGGCTACGAGCGAGCAGAGACACGACCCATCCTGTCAGTTAGTAAGTACCCAGTACGTGCTTTTACTGGATCCGAGACCTCTTCTCTGCAGACAGTGTCCCAGAGGGCTCCAGCAAGCGGAGCAGGACTCTTCTGTCCATTTCACCCGTAATTCCATGTGCTCACATCCCAAAGTCATTAGCACTTGCAAGATAAGACTCATTGAGAATTCAGCTCACCTTCAGCGGTCTGATGAAGGTCTTTTCCTTCTAGGTCACTAAGATGAGAACATCTTACTTTGAAAACACTTTTAAACTAACTTCAGCAGAGTGGTTGGACCAGTGACTCTGCAGCTGTGTACTCATACATACCGTCCTTCAAACTGTTGCTAGAGCTTCCTGAGTGTCTTCAGATAGTCTGGCCTCTGGGTTTATTGGGGAGACTGGTTGAAACGCTTCTTGTTTTCAACTTGCAGAGAGACGTGGCTCACCCAATATCTTTGAAATCACAGAGAGGGTGGAAATGGGCCAGATGGCTTCCATGTTCTTCAATAAAGGTAAGTGATTAACATTTTCAAAGTCCCTTCAGGTCCTCCTGCATGTTGTGTGCATGGCTTTTCCTTAACTTTGCGTGCTTCTCAGTGTGGGTTTGCATCCTGAGTTTGTGGTGACTCCACCCAAAAGTGTCGTTCCTTCTCTCTGTGGACTGTATTCATTCCTCTGTGTGTGTATATCTATAAAATAGAGTATTTATGGGCCAGGTGGACCAGAACCTGCATGAAGGGGAGGGTGCTGTGGTGATAGCAGAACTAGCCAAAATACTGCAGGTTATGGGCCCAGTTTCTTTCTGCTATCCACAGCCTTTTCAGACTGCCCTTAACCTAACTCTGAACTGCATCTATGCTCTGTGATCTCCACTGTCTAAAGCAGTAGAGCCCAGCTGTAGTGTTCTCTAGCTCCATCTTGGTTTTAGCATTTGAGAATAAGACGTCTGGGCTTCCCTGAACCCCGAAAGTATCAGTCTGAAGGAGAGAGACTTCTGGGGAGAACTTCTGAGAATTGCGTGTGTCTGGGGAGTCACCAAAAGAGCTGCTGGGACAGGAACTGCTGAAAGGGTCCCTGGTGTGCATAGGATAGGCAGCTGTCTTGTTTTTTTGCTTTCAAATGTCTCTTATATGCCAGGGAACGAACTTGTAACTGTACTGCAATAAAGCCATATGCATTGCTGCATGCGATAGAAATGCAAACTACAATGTTAGGTATTCTGAAACTTGTGAAACAGTACATTTGAAATGCCGTGCAGAGCCAGAAAATCGTCAGACACCATGGTTGTGCAGTTTTGAGCCTGTGAGGGCCCATTTCTTGTGGAAAGTGACATTTTCTCTTGTTCACTGGCCACCTCACAAAGATGCGGTGTGCTGGTTTTTTCCACTACATTACATCAGCTTTATGCCAGTGTAAGACTGTTGCCTCTGAAGGACAGCTGGGCTTAAGGAGTGAAGATGCTTTGAACTATATTATTTCTGACTTTAAAGTCCAATTGAAAAAACTTTTTAACTTCCCTGCGTGCCTCTTCTGGGCCTTTGTAGACTTAAATCACTTAGAACTATCAAAATAATCCAAAATAATCAGGCTGCCACTTTTCTAGTCAGAGAAGAGGAGAGGTGACTTGAGTGTGGGTTGGAGACTCAGAAACATCTTGTTCCTAGTCTTGCCTGTAGCACTGGGTTGCTCTGACTTTAGGCAAGTTTTCTTGCTTGTATGCTTTACCATCTGTAAAACACCGTGAACACTTCCCTGTCTCTCGATCATCCTCTGGGGAGTAATATTTGGAAAGTGCTTTGAGAGCAAGCGCCATATAACAGGGCTTAGCAGTATTGCTGAGGATTCAGCTGTAGAGGCCTGTTCAGCTGCAGGAGGGCTGGGGGATCACAGGAGGCAGAGTGCTCCCATAAGCAAGTTCCAGAAGGCCCCTGCTTTGCATATGCTTCATAGGGGGAGATGGTAACGACCCCCCAAAGCCAGCCAGGCGTTGGGCAGTTGCTTTCTAGACCTCTCTGCCCTGATGCTGGCTGCTGCTCAGCCAGTAGAGGGTGCTGGAAATACATGTCCTCTCTCTCCTGTCAGGCACTGGTGTACACTTCCTAGCAAAGTGATATAAACTGCTTAGTACTCTGAATCTTAATCCCTCTTCTTCATGTTGCTTTAGCCAGGGTTATCTGATTTCTGTGTTAGGGATCCTACTCAGCCCAATGCAAAGGGATGAATCCCTCTGCAGGAAGGCAGCCGGAAAAGCTGCAGACCATAGTTTGAAACAACTTGTGACTTCTAGATGAGATGAGGTGCACACAGCGAAGGGTCTGGGCCAGTTGTAACTCATTTGCTGCTTTCCCTTCCTCTGTGCTCAGCAATGAGGCTCCATCCCTATACTGTTGCTGAATTCTACTTCAGAGACACCCTCTGGTCTGCTGAGCGGTTGCAGAGAAGAGACAAGTTAAGTACCTCCTTCTGCAGATCCTTATTGAGGTGCTTCCTTCTGATGGTTGCACAGAAAGGCCATGATTAAGGGCAGTTGCTCAGTGACCAGTTGCTACTGCCTAGGGCTGAGAAACTGAGCTACCTTTGGGAAGTCCCAGCTTCAGGCGCCAACCTCTGCAGTTTCACAGCTAGCAAATGTCTGGGTGGGTTTTTGCTCACAATATACAAAGCATGGATCCAAACCCAAGGTGTCTGAGGGCTTTACAGTCTTCAGAGGGAAGGCCGGTGAAAGCTTTGCAATAGACCTCAAAGCCTCTGATTTCTAGCGAGTTCTCTGCTCCTTTCTCTTTACTGATTTTTATTTTCAACAATCTGACAGGAGTTGAATCTGCAGTCCTGGAAGGTAAGCTGGGGTTAAATCTCAATTTCAGACTGTCTGCTTTCTTAAAGGGAGCTGACTTAGGTTTAGGCTGTGAAGGACCTCTGTGCTCTTTCAAAAGAGCTGGCTCTGAAGAACTGCTTTTTTTCTTTTTTTTTTTTTTTTTCTTCTTTCCCCCAGTGTTGGGCACTTTCTTCTGGGACCGAGCTGTCATTTATTGCAAAAATGGATTCTGGGCACATCTATCATGCTGTTTCCCCACAGGAAGTCATTGATTTTTTTTTTTTCCCCATTTTGTGTCCAGTAATGAAAGTATTGATTAGGGAGGGTCAGTAGCAGTTTATAAAAGAACTGAGGCTAAAGTCTTCCTGCCTTCGAGAGGATGAGTTTGGGAGAGGACTGTCACCTGGACTTCCCACAGACAGAAGCTGGCACTGGAATGGGGATATAATGTGTACTGGTGGGTACCTGGTGGGGCTGCTGTGGCTTAGCTGGTCATGTTAGCCTTATTTTGTGTGTGTGGGTAGCTGAGGCCTGAGATCAGCAGTAGATCCCCAAAACAGAATCTATATCTGAATCTGTTTAGTCCTGTGCTTAGTGTGTCTTGCAGCTTCTGTCTTATGTCAGATTTGTTATAATCTTCAACCCTTTTTAATAGCAAAGTGGAGAAAGCTGGTAGGTAGATTGTTGCCATCTTCAGAACAATGCAGAGACTCCTTAACTGTGAAGCCATCTTAAATCTTTCACAGAGGAAGAAAACAAGGGGGGAATTGTATGAAATGATCTGACAATTTCTGTAAGATCTCCATTTGTCTGTTTAGACAAACCAGGAACAACTCTAGGGTACTGGCCTTAGTGTGCTGCTTTACAGAAGCAGGAAAGTTTTCTTGCTGCTTTCCCAATACAGCCCTTTTTTAGGAATGTTTTGTGCTAAGTAGGCTCAGCATATTGAATAATTTATTTAAACTGATGTTTCCTGACATCCAGAGATCCAGGGGCAGTATGATGGCAAAACATGGTAAAACTTTGGGGCATCCAAGCACCGTAGAAATACTAGTCTGCATTCCTGCTGTAATGCTGTCCTTGTTTGATAGTTGTCATGTGCGAGGCTTGGAGAGGTGAACTGATTTGCCCAAGCTGCATTAGGATTAAGCATCAGGTGGCATTGCAACTTGAAAGTATGGGCAGATTCCTTGAGCTGTTTTCCTTCAATGTCAACTTTCTAAATGAAACAAATCTGAGGCTTTTTTTTTTTTTTTTTTGTAGTTCACTTGTCTCTGAACTAAAATATGTTCCAGTTTATTTTTCCTGGGTGAGATTTTTACTAACTTGCTTGGAAGAAAAGAATCCCAGGGTCTCATCAAGCATTTCTTTATCCCTGCAGATTTTAGCCCGCCACAGCAGTGTCTTGTTGTGCCCCAGTAGGGCTGTTCTGTGCACCCAATTAACTTGTGTAAGACTTTAATGGCATAGGTGAAGGCAGGACAAGCTTTAAAAGGAAAAAAAAAAAACAAAAAAAACCAAAAAACAAACAAAAAAAAAACACCAAAAAAACCACCCAAGAAAACAGTATGGAGCAGGAACAGCGTACACTGTGGCAGTAGGGTAAGAGAGCTGCAGAAACAGAGTTTTAAAGCTTTGCAGGTTTGAACCTTGGCTCAAGTTGCTGATGGTGAGGAATCTCCCAAAGCAGCTCCACTTCACCCCTGTGGAACCTGAGCTCTGCAGGGCCTAATCCCTAAAGTGAAGGTCCTGCTGTTGTAACCCTTGGGTGGAGTTTGCTGCAGAAAGAAGTAAACTATGGAGGCAAGTGGTGATTTATTTTTAGACCATTGTCCTGGTTCTGGCTCGGACAGAGTTAACTTTCTTCCCAGAAGCTGGAGGGAGTGCTGTGTTTTGGGTTTGGTAATGAAAGGGATGTTGATAGCCCATTGATGCTTTGGTTGTTGCTGGGTGGTGCCTGCACCGAGGACTTCTCAGCCTCCCATGCTCTGCCAGGTGCAGGGGGAGCTGGGGGGGAGCATAGCTGAAGCGGTTGACCCAGCTGGCCAATGGGGTATTTTATACCATGTGACATCATGCTCAGTATAAAAACCGGGGGGGCTCTGGGGGTTTGTCTGGCGCCTTTCGTTCAGAACACATGGGGGGTGAGCAGTTGCATTGTGCGTCTGTTTTGTATAGTCTGTTGTTGTTGTTATCATTGCTATTATTACTGTTCTACTTTGGTTTATTTCCATTATTAAACTGTTTTTATCTCAACCTGCGGGTTTTCCTTCATGYGCCCTCCTGATTCTCTCCCCCATTCTACTGGAGTGGGGAGGTGAGCGAACGGCTGTGTGGTGTTTAGTTGCTGGCTGGGGTTAAACCACAACCACCTTGAAAAAGTTTTGTGTATTTGAAGTGTAGAGTTCAAGAGTCCCTGTATACTCTGCTGTGTCTGTACAGTATTTCTTTTTCCTGCAGTGGGTGTCAACCTCTTCTATTTCTGCATAATTATCTACCTCTATGGAGACCTGGCAATCTATGCAGCAGCTGTACCGGTCTCTCTCATGCAAGTGACCTGGTAAGTGTGCTTACTGCTGTGGAGTTGTGTGCTAACAGAGAAGAGAGCAGGCTTTTGGATTTGATGGGGTGATAAGCCTGACTGGGATCAGCTCTACTTTCTGAACAACAGAGTGGAGAAATGACTCAAGGACAGCTCATCACTTGTGGGTGGGAAGGGGACATTGTTTTATATTCCCCATCCGAGTGCCTGCTACCTGCCTGAAAAGTAGGTGACTTGATTTCAGATAAGTCCTCAGGTGTGAAGTGCTTCCAGCTTCAGCACTTGCAGACATGGGACTTATTGCTCGATAGTTTGATTGCAATACTCTGTGCAATATTTTAGCTTCTCTGTCTCTTTGTGTAAGAGCTGAGAAGTGTGATGCTTACCAAGCCTGTGACCAGCGAGTGGTGAAGTTACATGGACTGAGACCAGAAACAGATAATGAAAGAGATTGGTTTGATCAAACCTGGGCTGGGCTGGATTTGGACTCATGACTTGGAAATGGAAAACCTCAGTGATCCATATATGACCTAAATTTGCTAGCTTGATCAAACTTGTAAATAACTGCAGGCAATTCAAGAATTTGCCTTTGAATGTATGGTACTCGGTGACTTGCTCTGTTACACGGTCCAGAAAATATAAGGAGGGAGGATGTTCAGGGAGGGAGAGGAGGAATGGACACTTCAGGTCTCTGATCATTCTTTCTTGAATGCAGGAAAGGGGAAGACATCTGCTAGGAGTTAATTACTGTCTTTTGTTTCTCCCTCCTTTTGCAGCAGTGCCACTGGCAACCATTCTTGCAGTGTTGGAGATAGCACAAAGTATAACGATACGGACAAGTGCTGGGGGCCAATTCGACGGATTGATGCTTACAGACTGTATCTGGTGAGTTTCTGAAACTGAGATGACCATTATTTCCATTTAAACTTTGCTTCTAGTGGATAGGGATTTTTTCCTGTAGAGATAGTGTGGGTCAAGTGAACAACAGAGGTGTGTAGCTTTTGGTTCAGTCTGACCTTTTTGGCCAAATTGGTGACACGGCTGTGTTTTAATTTGGTGGCCATCAGAATGATCCTTATTTTGAGTTTAAGTGGAGTTCTGTCCTTCTTGTTGTGTAGTTTTATATTGCTTAAGCAGGTGATATGTCCATGCCAAAGGGTGGGCTTTCTTTCAGTGGCTGGCTAAGTAATTGTTGCTTTGAGGTAATTGTTGTCAATATACTGGAGTATATTAAGCTCTCTTGAGTGCATTCTTTATGTGAATAAAGTTGTTTATGCTGCAGGACAATCTGCTTTTTGAGAGATGATGGAAACAGCCCACTTAAACAACATCCAGTGCTATATGCTGCTTTAGTAATAGCCTTCTGTCTAGTTTAGGATTGTCTATTGCACCTGTTACTGTGCTGTGGTTCTGCTCTGAAACTGAGGTTTTTCCCAAAGGATGGTAAACACTGCTTCTCTTGAGCTTGGGGAGAGTTGAGCGCTTGTACCTGGAGATAGGTGTCAGTAGGGCAAAATGAGAAGAGGGGGATATGCAACTGCTGCATAGTGTAGCTTCTGTTAAGGGTCTCTGAGAATTTTAAGAAAAAAGAGTGAAGGTGGCTGTACTTGTGCAGAGAAATCCAGGGCTAAAGACTGTTTGAAGCGATTTTGCAGTTAGTACATTTGGGACGTGCAGTGGATCACATCCCTGAGTGCACTTGTTCCAGTGTTCTTGCAAAAGTAAGAGCTGGGCCTCAGAAATATTAGTGAATATCAAAGCCTAGTTAATTATTTAGGAGAAACATTATTACTTTATTAAATTGTGTCTTGGTCTGTTTCTTTAAAACTTCCAGAAGATTGAAGATTTCCTTCCTGAATTTCAATAACTCTCCCTGACCCAACAGAAGGACCTAGTCAGAAGAGGCAGACATGCATTAATTACTGCCTGCATCTCAGATATTATGTCTATAATTCATGAAGATAATTGTTGTTAGGACTTGAAAAATTAAAAGAATTAAGACTGTGTAAGCATTAGACTTGCCATCTGTGTACATAACTCTCAGAGGACCTTTTCCCTCTGCTTGTCTCCTCTTGTGGATTTGGGGAATAAATATCTGCAAAGTCTTTGGTAGTAGTTAATTCTTCCCTGCTCAGTAATTGAGATGAGGGTTTTGGTGCTTTTCTCTGCTCCCCCTTAGAAGTAGAGAAGGATTGTTTGTGGGAGAACGTACCAGTCTGTAGTGGTTTACCGGAGGGGGGCAGTTCCCAAAATCACTATTTTCAGGAGACTGCTGGGTGTCAGCATTACCTCAGAGTTGTGGTTTCCTGTTAAAGTCTCCAATGCTTCTTACTGGGTGAGTATGGGAGTAAACTGGGACTTGTTCTACCTCCAGCTCTGCTGGTCCCACTCCCTGCTTGACCTGTGTGGTTTTATTCTCCAGAAAACAAAGATGATGATGACTTCCCTAGAGAGGGATAAGAGATGTAATCATTTATAAAACATTCAGATGACATTACTGACACAGTCTTCAAGTTTGGGCTGCTTCTGAAGTGACTGTGCTGGTTAATGTTTTTCCCCTGCTGTCCTGTTTGCAATGTGGACAACTAGTGACCAGTAGTTAGAGCTCTTAAACTTTTGTGAGAGAAACCTGGGGATGGGAGAGCAGGGGTAGGAAGTTGCTTGACTTCAAGCAAAAAAAATTCAATAGCAAAACACTGTATCTCTACAAATTTTGTCCAAGCTTCTTGTGTATAGAAGTGGAGTCTTCAACATGCAAGAAAAGCTGAAACCTGCCTGTCTGAATGGGGAAAAGGCAACACGAAAGTGAGGAGGGGTGGGATGCATCAACAGCATAGCTATTCTCTTGGTCCCAGGGGATCATACTCATAGACAACTTGCTCTGTTTTCTTGACTTTTTCTTTTTTGAATTCTTGCTTGTTGGAATAATTCAGTTCCACGTTTCAGTGGACAAACAAGGTCTCTTTTTGCAGGCAAGGGGACAGATGGACACTGCAATCCCAAAAGAAGGCAGCTGAGTTTTTGGATCAGCCCTTTTGTCCTAGATGCCTGCCTCTAGTTTTCTTACCTTGTTTTAGTACTATATTTAGGTTTAAGTGACTTTTATGAGCAAGATGGGTGGATGTAACTGGAACCTCTTGCCCATTCCAGTGAAGCACTTCTCTGGATGTAGTGTTATATTTCTTACTCTGTGTATGACCCCACAGAAAGCCTTTTTTGGATTACCAGGAGAAATAATCTATTTGAGATTTTCTGGGAAGGTGATGCCAATGGGAGCTCTCTTGTGCCAAGTACCACCAGTCTGCCAAAGGTCTGTGCAGCCTTCCTCCTGTCGACTCTTTCTTTCCCAATGCTGTGTCTTCTTTTCAACAAAAACCATTTCAAACATTGACTCTTCAAGCGGGGGGTGGAGAGGGGAATAATGACTGATGTAAAAATCCTATTTCATGGTTTATTGTCTAAAAAGGCCTCTGGAAGCTAAGCTGTCTATGGTCTGATCACTGTGAACAGAAGCTGAAAACTATGTACATAATGAGAATATTTAGACAGATTAAATTCTTCTCTAGGGACTTGCTTGTCTGTGCAGCATCTTTATTGCTACTCCAAAATTTCACACCTAAGTGTGACTGCAAAATCTTTAGAGACCACTAGGCCCCTATTAACCTTTATCTGAACAAATGGCTATCTTGCTTCTTGTTTGTAAATTGCCTTGGAAAACAAAGGCTTGCAAAACTAATAAGTGAAGGCAAGTACAGGAAATACTGGAATAGACTTTTGCTCCTGTCCCATCACTTGCTGCTAATATTTGCCTCCTCTTTGGGACTGTAGGAATCCTGGGAGGTTTGAAAGATGGGCCTTGCCATGCTGTTCCACACCTGTGAGGGCAAGACCATGCAGGGCAAATCAGCTGGAAGAAAGGCATGTGTTAGATGGCCCAGCGACCTTGTTGAAGGCAAGCACTGATTACAGTTAAAGCAGATCGATAGCTTTTTATCTTTGCTTCAGATCCCTCACCATGCTGTCATGTCTTCGACAGCTGAAGTGACTCCTGAGTCCCATGGCTGTCTCAATGGCAATACTAAGGACAGGGTCCAGTTCTCTCCATGCTGAATTAGCACTTCAATGCAGTCACTCTTTCATGCTTTCTGTAAGGTCAGCTGGACGTCTTCTGTGTAGGCTGCGGGGAAGGGGCAGCGGATTTAAGTTTCAGATCTCTCATCGTAACACTTTCTTGTCTTTCTGTTCCAGTGATGTAGGAATATGACATGATAGTCCCTGTTTCTAGAAAGCAGATACTGAGATAAATAAGAGATTAAATCCTGGGGATCAGCAGCCATTCAGAGTGTCTGATCCAAAATGCATTCATGATGTGGCAGACGGCGCTTGTCTTCTGCACCAGGGCAGCTGTTGTAGCTAAAACCTCTACCCTCTTCTCAGCCCTCCTCTTCTGGCAATTTGGGGCATGGTGTCTTCCCATGATGGAAAGGAAATGGCTAAAATTCTTAGAGGGAGCCSTACGCCTCTCAAAAGAGGCACCGGCACAGGTATTCCTGGTAGCCTGGCTCGGTAGCGTGTCAAAGCTACCAGGTGCATCTGTTCTGTCTGAATCTCTGTTGGTTTTTTTAGCTGATTGGGAAAGGGATGCAGCATCCGCTTTTGCCGGTTCACAGATGCTGCAGTATCACAGGCGGCCCAGCGGGTGCAGGCCGAGCAAAGATGAGAGCGCAGATGGTTTAATGGAGATTATCCCAGTTGGAAATGTGCTTGTGCAGTGAATAAAATGAGCGGGCTTGCAGGCGCTTACCGTCCCTCTTCAGGAGGGGACAATGTCACCCCAGCCTGACGCTCTGATCAGAATACCCAGTGACCAGAGCGGGGCCAGGCTGCAGCCGTGGGAGGCTGTGCAGGGGGGTGAGGAGGTAGTTTGAGGACACATATAATTGCTCAGTGCCAGCAGAACTTAATCGGCAAATGCGAAGGCTGAACTGATAAGTGTTGATGTAGATCCTGTCTGCCTCGTCGCGGTGCTGCCTTCCCGACCCTCTTTGGCTACAGGCTGGAGTGCCGTGCTTTGTGCCGTTAGTGTGCGTGCTCTGTTTCCCTCCTCGGCATTTCTCCTTCCTGACTGTGCTGCATGTGTGTGTGCACCCCCTGCTCTGGGTAAAGGTACCCGTGCTTTTTGTTGTCAAAAAGGATCTTTCCAGATACATTTGCTTGCACTAGGGCAGTTTTATCGGCTTGTTCAGTGCATGAGACTCTTGCAGCCTCTCTGTGTCCAGCTCAGGGTTGCCTTCTGGCCTCTGTGGGCTTTCTTTGTGGGTTTTTTGTTTTATTTTCTTACCTCCCAGCAGTGATATGAGGGGAGCCCTCATGGCAGTACTTGAACATCCATGCTTGATCTAAGCTGTCTCTTGCCAACTGGGAGCTGGAGAAACAGAGCTGGAGCAGTGCTGCAAGCAGAGTGCGTCTTCCAAGGACACCTGGGTTTGCTCTGCTTGTTCCCTTTGCAGCAAGTGCTTTTCCTCTGCCTTGCCTTCTTCAGCTGTGCCCTGCAGCAGCATTCAGTAATAAATGGGTCGCAGCTGCTGTCTCCTGGATATTTATTCTTACGGGTCTCAGTGTCTAGGGACCTTGAGAGCCAGCAGTGGGAAGGTAGCTGCTTCAGTGGCAGGTGTCTGGAGCAGGGAGGGTTGGTTTCACAGGCACATCAATCAAAAAGGTTTGGAGTGCTTGCCCTGGGATCCAGGGTGAGTCAGGGGAAAGGAAGGAAAGCTGGTGGAAGTTTACCCTGCTGGTGTGAAGTCATTGTCTTGTTTTAATAAATTGCTTAAACTGTAGCATTGTTATGTTCCAGGTTACCCCAGCTTACGGTAAGGATGCAGCAGGACTGGGGCACTATTAGCACGTCACCTTGCATATCCTATAAGAAGTTATTCATGGTAAGACCTTCTTGCCAAAGATATTGCATTATATTCCCTACCACAAATGCTCTGATGCATTTTATTATGATTCTGATATAGAAGTAGAAACAAATGTGCAAAAGTAGAAACAAATGTGCAAAAAAGGTGGCTGCTACTTCTGTGCATAGATCCAGTTCTGAAAGCCTTCAAAATAGGGAAAAGCCTCTTGAGCGTCCAGAATATTATGCCATTTCTGTATGTACAGGCACCTGAGTTTTGAGCTATTGCTGTTGGCAGGAGAGGAATTAGTACTGCATTAAGCATAAACATCAATAGCCCTAACTGTTACAGGTGCCTCTGAAATACAGCTTTGCTTGGCCAAAAGCCCAGTCTCGGGGGCTGATAGGAGTCTTCTCATGCCTCTCATCTAGTCAGCTTCCAAAAAGTAAGGTCAGTTAAGTTGCTGCTTTCCTCTGAAGTGGTTGAAAAAGGACAGGAGCCAAGTTCATTTAAAATGTTGTCTGGATGTGGGACGGGAAGGCAATTCTCAACTTTTTTACTGTGAAAATAATAAGGTTGAAATTGGCACACAGCCTTGTTTAATATGGCATAAATCCTGCCTCCTTCATCCTGGTCCATTATTCTTCTGTGGGCTTGTCAATAAATTCTTTCGATTGCTCACTCGTCATATGCCTGTGACAGATAAACTAGCTCTTTTGGAGTTTCCCACTCCCCTCATGTTTCCTAATGCAAAGGGAACTTCAGATAGTAACTGGCCTTGTTGAATAAGAGGTTTTTCCTGACCTGGCAGGAGGAGTGCAGTGTTGTCAAAGTGGAATATAAACTTGTACTGGTGACCTAAGAGCTGGAGTTCAGCTCCTGGTATGTGATTTTTCTTGCTTTCCTTGTAACTGATTGCATTTTGAGCAAAAGAAACATCAGCCAGAAGGCAAGCCTCCCTGCTGCTAGGGCTGGGTAAGAGAGTGAGCCTTTGGTACAATGTGAAGCAACTGCAAGACCATGGATTGAAGCAACTAAGTTTAAAGGATTAGCTTGTCTCTTTTCACAGGAAAATCAATAGTGCAGGGGACTGGAATGTGTTTTCTGCACAGAGCTGGCTGTTCACTTCACAATGAGAAGTGTTTGTTTGTGGTTTGTTTTTTTTTTTTTTTTTTTTTCCCCTTAAGTGGAGCTTGGCTTGAGCTGTCACTTGGACACTGAGCTTTTCCAAAGGGCCAGTCCTTCTCCTCTGCCACCTCCAGCTGGCGGGCAAGGGCTGTGTGGAAGGGAAGGGTGCTGTGCTGCTGGTTGTATGCCTGGCCAGATGTGCTGCAGGTGCTACCAGCCCTTAAGAGAAGCAAGGTGGCTGGTGTGACAGGCAGAGGCCATTGGTGAGCTCAGATGCACTTGGCTTCCCCATAGAAGAATGTCCTGCACACTTTAGTGCTTGGTTTGACTTATGTGACGATGGATGGTGGGCATGAACCTTGGAAGCAAGCCAGCTAAACAAACTGGGCAAAGAAGTGGCTCTAGATAGCTCTCTGCTTGCTTTTGTGCACTTCCTGCAGTTATGAACTCACCAACGCCGTTTACTGGGCTCAAACTACAGCCCCTGCTGCCCAGCAGAGCCACCCTGGTGAGGCTGAGAGGCCATGCTGCTGCTTTTCCTAAACAAAGCTGTTCCTCAGAGTAAGCTMACTTGGGCAGCAAGGCACCAAAGCTGACACTGTTCTCTCTCAATATTGGAGACTGATCTCTGCCGAACAGGGCAGGTGTCAGAACCGATACCTGTTTATGATCACCCATGCACCACACAAGTTGTAAAGGTTTAAAAGGGGCCTTTTAAATTTCCTTTCTTGGACTAGACTGTTCCAGCAGACTCACAGATCTTTTATTTTTGGAACACTTTCGTAGAAAATAAGTAATAAATGCATTTCCCCTGTGCAGTGTTACTTTGCGCAGTGGTAGCGACAGAATCCTAGAAACCAGAATTGGAGAAGCCATGTTAAGTCTAAGCTAAGCGCTCCCCTGGGAGATGCAATACAAGCCTTTTTCTCAACAGCATATTTTCCAGTATTTTGTTCGGTGTTTTAACACCAGTTTTGTTTTTAAACAGAGGTCTGACCTTGCTGCCTTCCTGCTTCATATCACCATTTTCAATGAGTAAGACAGCAGTCTTGATCTCTCCTCCCCTGAAATTATCATTAGTTCCCTAATATACAGGTAGAAAGCACGAGTGCTGCAGAACTGTGCAGTTATGCCACTCTGAACGTTATCAGAGGCTGTGGAGGAAAGATCTCTGGACAGACTGCTATCTCTTTATATTCCCAAATAAGTCTGCAACTTCTTAACATCCTTGTAAATTGCACTTTATGTCTGGGTGAGATCACTGATGCTCTTCTCCAAAAATGTGGATTTTTGGACTACATCAGCAAATCCCACATGTGGCTCATGCTTCTGTAAGCAGGACTATAAATACAAAGAATGCAGCTGGGATTTATCTTGAAAGTTGAAGTCGGTATAATGCTTTCAGGCAGAGCTGATCTCCGAAGCCTGTTGCACCAGTTTGGTGGGCACTGTACAGGGAAGGCAAAGAAGGAGGCTGGGAGCAAGCAGACTCCCTGCTAGCCTCAGGCAACAAGGCTTTGTCTTGCTTTTGTGCTGCTGCAAAGTAGTTACAAAGTGTGGAACGTTTCCTTTCCCTTCAGGCAACTCCTGCCTGACATAGTGAATGGGAAAATGCTGTCCCTGAAACTACATCCTCCAGGCAGCTGAAGAATAGTGTGAAACTCAACTGAGAAGTTTGTAGGGGAAAAAGAGGAAAAATAATGGCTTAGTGGTGGAAGCACTGTTTGTGTTGTGGCAGACAAGGGGTTAGTGGCCTTAAGGAACAGTCATCCTTGCTGAACCCAAGTACCTCCTAACTCTGGCAGTTTGTGGCTTGACATGTTTGCAGGGCCCTCTGTGCATCCACGTCACGCTGGTCCATGTTTCCCTTGCTTTATGCTGTCCAACCCAGGGGCTTTTGTAGTCAATATAAATATTGTTGTAGTTGCCAATACCCTGCCAGGAGAGGGTGTGAATATGCAGGAATTTTGGGCAGTGACTGTGTATAATGATTATGCTTTCATACTTTGTTGGAGGGAACTCATTAATCTCTCGTACCACGCTAATAAATTGGGGAGGCACGGGGCAACTCCTCAAGGTTACCCAGTGTCAGGATGGAGGAAGGCTCCTGTTTCATATCCTGTGGGAGGTCAAAGCAAGCTAGTGGTGGCGGGTACAGCCAGACCTGGCTCTGCATCCCCTCTGCTGTCCTTCCAAGTATCACAAACCAACCATTCAGCTCTCCTGCATCTATCTGCTTTGCTGCTTCCCTCCTGCTTGTTCCGATGCAATTAGGAGATGCAGAATAAGGGGGAGCCAGGGGTCAAGGAGGCGGTAAAGTGATTATAAGATGCTGCAAATGGCTGTGCCATAAATAGTCTAGTGATGAAAAATTAGATGCCAGTCACCTCGGGATTGCTGGCTTCCATCTTTCTCTTGTGAAAAATGATAATGGAAGTGTATTTACCCCGGAGAGTGCAAGCTTGCCGCTGGCTGTGATCCTGCACACCCCAGGTGTGCCAGGGACTGCAATCCTTGCACTGAATGACTTTCTGAAAACACTTTGTGCCTGGATTTCTTCACTTTAAGAGGARGAAGAACTGGTTTTCCAGGGTGTTCTTTCCAAAGTAGAAAGTTCCTAGTGCTCAAAGATGGGCCAGCTCCAGAAACAGACTGTGGTCCTGAGTCAGGGTGGGGAGAGGAGAGCAGCACCCTCCGGTACTGCCTTGCTCTCCATGTGCTACTTCTGCCTTGACCTCGCAGAGCTGCACGTAGAGGCTGCTTAGTTGCTGGCTGGTCCTTGGTGTGTTGGATGCCTAGCAAGATCATAGCTTGCAAGTACATCAGCTGGGACAAGTACACTTGTTCGCTGGATGGGCAAGTCAAAAGCAAGGTGCCATCAGCTGGTGCTGGACTAGAACATTTGAAAATCCCTAGATCGTACTCGGATTCACTAAACTAAGTAGCTTTGGGAATACAGGTGCTTCTTTCCATCTCTTGCAGAAGGTCTTCCATTTGGAAGAAGTGCTGGGAGCACTGTGGCACAGGAACCGTGAGTGGCAGCATCCAGCTTAATGGGTACTGTGGGTGCAGATGGGTGAAATGCTACTTGCTTCACTCGCAAAAACCAGGCTGGCAGCAACTGAGGTCTTAATTCTTGGGGGTACCTCCTCCCTGCCTTAAGGTACTGGGGAGAAAAGTGGGTGAGGGCTCCTTAGTGCCAGCAATATGCTTCATGTGAATTATGACTAAACCTCTGCCAGGTGTCCCAAGAGTGGCATGTTAATTACCAGAGCTGCTGTGGCAGCAGATGCCTGCTGTACTCAAAGCGTAACTGCCCTTGTTTCTTTATCTATAAATATTCCTTGTGGGATGTCTGGCGGTTGCATCCTCCCTCCGTTGTGACTTCCTGACTCTACAGGGGATCTGGAGGTTAAAATCCCTCTTGCCTCTCAACTTCTTTGAGCAATCCTTGTTCTGTTGCTGGTTTATCTCTTTTCAACCAACTTTGAGCTTCATAATAGCTTGTCTGCTGATAACTTGCTGCCTATCAGCATGGCCCCTGCTGCAGCCCTGCCTCCAGCCTTGAGAGGCTGGGGATCTTCAGTTTTATTTTTTTTTCCCCAGCTCTCCAAAAAGCTCATTCCTGAACAGTCAGACTCCTTTCATGTAGTTATATTTGTACTGTCGACTGCAAGGGGTAAAGCTTTACCAATGAAAGCTTGCATGGCCGTCCTCACTGATGTGCCATCTGGCTCTTTAGCTTGAGATATGAGCTCATGCAGGAGAGAAACATGGCCTTGTCACCCTAGTGAAGGGGAGGAGAGATGGCAGAGGGGGCATCACGTTGCACTCGAGACTCTTTTCCCTTGACGTGTTCTAGCTGAAAAGCACTGAAGCCCTGGCATGAGCAACTGGAGCCTGCCGCTGGGTAGTATAGCAGTTGCCACAACTTGAAGTGGGTGCAGAGGAGCTACCAGAGGCTGCAAGTAGGCATTGGTGTAGCTGCAAGTAGCTCTGAAATGTTATAAAGCTCTGCTTTGTTTATCTAGGCGTCCCAAACGGGAGCGAGGAAAGCACCTTGCATTTAATATTTCTCTCCAAAGTCAGCCCTAAAAATTCTCTGAGGATGTGAATAGGAAGACCAATTCATAAGAAAGTACTCTACTGAAGATAAGTCTGGTTCAAGCTTCCAACTGTTGCAGGCTACAAAATGATTAAAACTATGATGCTGCTACACTTTACAGTCCCCTGTAAGGTCCCAGGCCAGGGCTGGGTTAAAAACCAGTCGTAGTTCAATGACCATATAGGATTACTTACTGATAGAAGTGAATGTTCTTAGAATTAAATAATTGTGTTTGGATTTTGGGTTTTGGGTCATGATTATAGTTGTTGGGCAGTAGTGGGTGTTTGGTACTTACAAAACAAAGACTGGTCCCTGATGTTCCTGATGAGAACTAAGAACTTACAGGACTGATGCTTTGTTAATTATTAGAAGATGATTAATGAGCTATTGTGGAAATCAACTGATGCCTTAAGAAACCAGGTGAAACTGACCCATCTAGTTCGGCTGAAGGCCAAGGAATAACTGAGTCTGCGCAGAACAAAAAGGTTACCAGCGGTGACGAAGAGGAACCACTAGCCTTCATCCCCACGACCCCTGACGACCACTACCAAGAAACAACGGGCAGGCGCAAGTGGGAGGAGAGCTCATTTTAATGAGAAGCGGGGACAAGCTATGCATATGCATAAGTGTGTGATGTAATGTCATGTATATGCAAGATTTTACTGTATAAGTTTATGATGAAAGTTGCAGCAAACTGAACACGCTGTGGTGGAGCGATCCCCCGTGTTCCCAGCGCTGCCAATAAAGAATGCCTGCCTTTTAACACTACATTGGTGTTACGAGGTTTATTCCCGATTTCGGTGACACAACCAGGGATAAAACCTCTGACCTGCGTCAGTGCTGGTAAATCAAGTTTTGGTTTTGGTTTTGTTCTCCTAGATGTCTCTTTAGACACACTCTAGAGGAGAGTACCTGAGGTGGGAACAGATCAGCCATTCCCTGGCTCTCATAACATCTTGTTAGATGTCCATACTTGTGTAGCCTGGTTTTGTTATATTGTTTTGTCTGTCCCTTCTAGTGCTCATCTGAGTTGTGAAATACCTCTGAGCTCAGGGACATCTTGCAGAAGCAGAATGGGTGTCAGAATTGCCACTCCTGACAGCGTATATGAAATGTCTGCTTTTTCCTACCATGCTCAAGGAGACTTTCCTTGTGTCTTGATTCAAACAAAGCTTCCTCTGGGAAGTGCTCGTTCAAGAGAGTTTGTGTCTTCCTGTCGTTATCTTGCTTTGCAGTGGGAATGCTGCATACCCATAGTCCTGTATAAAGCAATCAACTCTCAGCTTTCCAGCCAAGCTGGCAAAGTCTACCAAGAGAGCGATCCATTTTGTTTTGTCAGCTTGCTCCCCATTAGAGTAGGGTTATTCGCTGTACTCTGTCTTTGGGGCAAGAGGTACTGTTGCTCAACAGTTGTGAAACCTAAACATCAATATCTGCAGAGTTGGTAGAATTGGTACTGTCCCAAAATGAATTTTGTGTGAGATGTTGGCACTACTTCTATCAAGGGGAAGCAAGAGCCTCCAAGGAAGGATTTGGTTTGGAGCAAGTTCTGGTTCTGAATGAGGGTGAGGAAGGCTGAGAGGAGGAGGAGGAGAAGGAAAGGAAAGGGTGGTTGGGGCCTCAGCCCAAAGGGACCTATTTAAGGAGAGAGCACTGCAACATCTCTTTACTGTCTTCATATTAAAACTGAGGGATCCTTGGCCTGATATTTGAGACCTACTAACTTTGCATTGGTATGATAGCCCTGTGCCACACAAATGCATTTATCCAAAATCTTTCAAACTCTTTTTGCTCTGCCTCTGGAGTATTTGCTGCATTTAACAAAGTTAATCTTCATGGTTTCACTTTGTTCAGGTAAACACCCTGCTTCTATTCAACTGTCTGAAAGTTTCCAGGCTCTGAATCAACAAGAAACAGTAGCTACTCTTTTTAATTCACTACTCAGCAAGCACCAAAGACAGATGCAATTCTTACAGATGAGTTTGTGGAGCATGAAAACAAGCAAGTTCTGATGACAGTTATGAATGAAGCTCATTTTCAGATGGTCCTTTTGCAAATGAATGCAGGCACTAGCCATAATGCTGTAACTACTGCATCTAATATGTGAATCGGCTATGTTTGAGATGCTAATTGTGCTTCCTGAGCCGTATTGCTTTTTCTGTAAAAGCCTCATGCTGGTAAGCAGATGAAACCTATTGAACTGTACTGGTTCAGAGTGATATATGGACCCTTTAGGTCAATAAAGAACCTGTTTAGTCAATACAGACCTCTGACTGGCTTAAAGCATGTTTGTATGGTCTGAAAGACTCTTGGTATTAGCTGGCCATCACTTAGTGGTTGAGAGGTCTCTTGGTGGTCCTCTTGGCTGAAAATAAGCTGATAAAACCAGCCACATACCCTAATAATGCTTGGTCTTACTTTTGCTTTTTTAAGATAAGCCAATAAACAAGGTTATGTAACCAAGTTTTAACATAAGAGCTTTAATAAAGTATACTTTTAGAAATATAAAGATATATATTAAAATATATTCCAGGCAATGGGAAGCCCCAGCTAGTTTCCCCTGTGGTGAGACGACTTGAGTTGACCTGCCTGCTTTTCACTTTGAAATACTAAGTGCTGACAGGTGCAGAAGCTGCGAAAGTGGTGTCAGCTGAGTAGCCGGCTAAGAGAAGCTCCCAAACCTTGGTTCCAGTACTGTTGTGGCTTGGCTTGGCTTGGTGGGAGGAATGGATCTGAAGACCCTCCCGGGGGTTGAGGAAGCTGGCGTGCTGCTCGTGGCTCCTACTAGCCTGCAGGGCAGAGTGTGATTCAGGGTGACAAGCTGCTGTTCTCTCCTCTACACTTGCTGGCTTCTAATTTTCTGACTGGAAATGTCAGTAAAAGCAGGAAAAACACTGGTTTTTTTGGTCACTTAATGTGCTAGATCTTCATGCTGTTTTTCAGCATGAGAGAGGAAGGAAGAGTAAAGAATTTTGCATCTGTTGCATTTATTTGCTGTGTGTGGGTTCCATATAGCCTCCGCAGCAAGCCTAGTGACTTGTCTAGCCTTTCCTGTATAATGGAAGAGCTTGGAGAGAAATTAGGCAACCACTTTTAACAGCCAGTCTGTGCAAAAACACAGTAAAGGTTGCTTTCTCTCTGCCATCCTTTGAATATAAACAGCATTTGATAGATCTGATGCTCCTTCTTAGCCAAAGGGAGGATTTCCTTACCTTGCTTAAGTTTAACAATGAATCAGCCATGTACACCTGCTTGTTTGTAATAGGAAACCACTTCACTGGTAGAAAAATCGTTAATCAAAGTAGACTATGTTCATTCTGCCTTGGGTTAATTTGCTGAAGCTTAGGAAGAGAATGATAAACTCCTAGAAATTATCTCAGCTAGCTCAAGAGGTGAACTGGAAAACTTGGGATAGCTTTTTGATGTGCCGGATCTCTGCATGTTTGATTTCTGGCAGGGCTAACTGGTGCAGTTTTCTATGTAGGTTTTGGATTGTTTGAATAGCACGTGTAATGAAGCACTTTGTAAATTATATTCCTCCAGGGGAGACTTGAGTTTGGAGAACATCAGGTGGAAAGTTTGGGTATATGGCTGAGGTGCTTATTTAGGCTTACTTTGTCCTTAGGAAGTTATGAATCTAAATAACTTAATGGGTCAGAAGAGCATTTACGTGTCTGGCACAGTGAGGTAGAGAAAGTAGACCATCCTCCTTCTAAGCATCATGGTCTCTTTTCATTCTTTTGGGGATGTGTTTTTTTTTAAATAGGCTTCCTGGCCTTGGGACTCTTCTGAGGGTTGATGATGAGATTAGCTCTAATCCAGGGACTGAGTCCTTGCCCCTCATGGTCTGGTTATTGGTGAGGAACTGATCCTTCTTTCCTGGCCTGTGCTGAATCCTGTGGAGCTCTACACAATTTCACTTTGAAGTGATGCTAATCTGGCTGTTTAATGTCCTCTTCTGCCCTGCCTTTCTCCTCTCAAGCAGTCCAGTGTGCGCTGTGGCTTCCCTTTCTAAAAGTGGTTGGCACAAATCTCTGCAAAGCAGAGCAACCTCATCTCATTTCAGGCCTTAGCATTGTTTGTATTGATCTGTGGATATCCATGTTAGTTTGCTTATGGACGTCAAGTGGAAAAGGTAATACATTTCTATTGCATTTGAATTCATCTCTCACTTGGTTCCTTTGGACCAGCTCCAGGATCTTGTTAAGAACAGAAGTCTTAAAGGATGGGAGGGGAATCTGACTGTTCAGGCACAACGACTTGTATTTCTTCCCCATGAGTTGAGCAGTAAAGCCCACAGGGGAGGGGGAGAGTTGAAAGAGTCACTCAGTGGATTTAGTTGCTTAAGATGCTTTGAGCACTGAAGAATAACTGCAGAAAGTGGAGTGTAACATCCAGAGGAATTCCTTAAGCTTCATTAGCAGTTCTTGGGGAGCACATAAGAGATCCAGGTTCTTCCAGCACCTAATGATGCTTTTGATGCTTTTCAGCAACTGAGCCCCAAATCCACCTTAACACAGCTCTTTCCTCAGTGGTTAAGACAAATCTAGGTTTCAAACCCAGCTGCTTTGGTGCTCAGCGATCTTGTGTCAATCCTTACCATGGTCTGAGGTGCTGTTTTGCCAATTGGTTCTGGTGCATTCTAATTTGCAGAAGACACCTGTTCCTTAATTATCACCATCCTTTGTCCGTCTCTTTTTGTTTCAGCTCTTTCTGACGCATGAGCTATTAACATGATTTGAAGAGAGGCTGTGTTGAGCAGTGTGTGTGTCAGGAGGGGAGGTTGAAAGATATTAGTCACAAGCTTGAGAATAATTTCCAGTAAGAGAGTTGGTGTCTACTTGGTTTGCTCTGGGTCCTTGACCTACATCTCTGTTTAGTGTAAAGTTTATTTAGTCCTTTGGGGTTTGTGCACTATCCTAGGATGGAGCGGCAGTCTGTAGAGGGCAGGAGAGGGTGGAAGGAGAGTGGAGTTAAGCTTGAAAAGGAACAGGGGAGGAACATGAGAGAGAAGAGTAAAAAAGACTTGTAACTGGCTGGTTTGCGTCTGTGTTAGAACTGAAAGTGTTTTAACTATAAAGGCTGGTTTAGCTCTTAGTCTTGCCAGTTATGCCTGTGTTGTTGTATTCTGTGTGATTTTAGCATTTCCTCTAAGGATCCTCAGTTGCTTCACAAATTTGAATTCTGTGCATGCTTTCTGTCTTTTTTTTTTTTTTTTGTAAGCAGAAAAAACAAGACTTGGTGTAAATGATGGCCTCAGGTCAGAATACATCTTGACGGAGTGACGCGTGAAACCAAGGGTTCTCTCCTCTGGTCCCCTTCTGGGTTTACTTTGGTCATCTGAGAATACTTGTGATGCGAGGCGTTTCCAATTTGCCTTGCAGATATTCTGAAACAGTCTCAAAAAAGGTTTCTTGGGGTTGTACTAGTCTTAAAATAGCTTGGATTCATTTCCGTCACTGACTCTGTTGGGGTCGACAGAGACCTTGAGGCTCTGCAGCCTGTCCTTTTGAGTCCCAGTTCTTCCCTGCTGGTGACACCTTTTTTCAGAACTGCTTTAAGAAGTCATGGAAAAGAGCAATGTGTAAATATTAATGTTGAGTATTTGTCTTTAAAAATCCCTTTGGGATGCTCAGCAAATCTGTACCGTGTATGCTGTGGCTTTCTAGATACTGCTTACTTGCAGCTTTTGGACCTGTTAGTATATTGCTAGCCCATGCCATCCCATGGATCATGGGCAGGGTTGTCTTCTGTAACACCCATTTTGTCTCCCTGTCACAAGTAGCTTCTCTCAGTTCACGTTCAGACCTTGGTCAAGGTCTGTTGTCTTCCTGCAGTAAAGCCTTTCCTTTTCTCTGTCTGGACTAGGTAGGGCTCTGAGTGCCACTCAGTGTCTCTCAATATACAACTAAGAGGACAGTGAAAAAAGATCTCTCCTTATTGACAGTGTCTCTGGTTTCTACACTGAATGAAGTTCATTCCTACAAGTATCCCTTTGATCCCTGCCCCCACCCCCTACATTGCACAGGTTTTCAGCTTCCAAGTCAACAGCTTAACTGTTACACTATAAGCTTCCCACTGTAAAACAAGCAACTTAGTGTGAGGAAAAAAATATTCCGGGCAGACCTGGCTCCATTGCTATTCAGCCTGGGACACCCTGAAACTACCCCATCAATGTTAATGTGAGGAGGCTGGTCATGGCTATTGCTGTCCAGACCTAAACTGAGCATGTACCCAGACAAAGAGGCCACAGTTTAATATTTAATGTTGCATAAAGCTGCTCTGATAGCTGTTACTGAAATGTGTCAGTAAAGGTGTGCTGTAGCAGTGATAGCAAGCGGCTGAGAGCCAAGAGGATCCTGTGCTCTACTTCTGCCCAAGGCATGTTCTCTGATACCAAGCAGCTTGCTTGACCCCGTGTCTCAGCCAACCTAGCTGTAAAATTAAGCATCAAAGAAAGCTCCATGACAAACAGGCGTGTCGGAGGTGAACATTCAAGGCGAGCTTTGCTTTACTGATAAATTTGTTGTACTAGCAGAATTTCTGGTTTTTAACCTAATATTTGTTTTTGTTGTCCTTCCAGGCAGCGTTCACTCTCCTCCTGGGTCCTTTCACCTTCTTCAATGTGCAGAAGACCAAGTATCTTCAAATCATGACGTCCCTCATGAGATGGATAGGTGAGTCTTGGCAGAGTCTTGGCCACCTCTTCACTGTAGATGGAACCTGAGTCACACTACCGGTGCTTTTGCTTCCCCCCTGCCAAGATATTGTTGTTTGGAAGCAAGTGCTTGTCAAAACAACTTCTTCAAGGAGGATTGTCCAGGCCTGATAAATCTTTGAGGAAAAGATGAAATTTCTGATTAAAACAAAACCAAGTGTTCTCAATCAGATATGAGCTGGTAGATGAAGTTTTAATCTGGTTTGTAGGAGAAGCAGAAGGGATTTGGAGGAGTCTCCTGTGTGGGGCCGAACGGTGATACCCACCAGTTGCTGTTCAGCAGTAAGTTTCTCTTTCTCTCAGCATGTGTGCAACAGACTTTGAACAATCTTTGTTTTGATCTGAGAACAAAAGGCACTTCTGTCAGACTTTCCGCCCTTAGTTTTATCATCTGTTTGCATTTTTTTCTTTCCTGGGTCTTGCTTTAGTGTAGGATGTGCTGCATTGGAAACCCCCAAACCAATGTGTGTTGTCCTTGGGAAGCCCTGCTCTCATGAGTTCTCTCCAAAATCTTACTGCCAAGAACTTCTGGGAAGACAGATAATTCCCTTAAGGGAAATAAGACATCGCTACTTTTTTTTTTTTTTTTGCATTGCCTTTGTCATCCAAAGATGCAGCTGCCTCGCATCTGGCTTGTATGTGTACATGCCCTTAAAGGCTGAGAGGAGTGTGTGTGTTACGGAGGCTTATGTTGAGGTTTGTCTTGTTTTGTGTAACCTAGAGTAACTGCTATTCAGGGCTAACAGAGAGGGTGTTACAGCACCAGCAGCATTTCTGCAGGTTAACAGTCTCCTGGTTCATGGGTCCAGACAATTCAAGCACGGAATTAGCTCTGTTTATACCTGTCATTGACCTGGAATAGGAAGAAAAGCTGATTGTCAGACTATTTCCCACCACACACACACACTTGACCTGACTTCAGTTGGGTATTGTCCCTTTTCTGTGAGTTCGAACATCTGTGATCCTGTTTGAAAGTGTCTGGCAGTCACTGTGGAGGAATAGAGATCCTCTGTTATAGAGGACATCTGAGATGAGGTTAAGCAGTCGTCACCCAGGAAAAGGAGTCTGGATTTTAAGCCCTCAAGTCTCAGATGCTGAACAGCTTGAGTTAACGAATCCTGACCTTGGATGGTGTGAAAATCCTGAATGTCTGTTTTTCCAGTTTGTTGTCCGAGCACATGAAGGGTTCTTCAGAGAAAGAGGTTATCTCATTAAGGGGTATTAAAGGAAGTTGGTGTTTGCTTTTTTTTCTTGTTGGTTGGTTGTTTTTTTGTTTTTTAAAAAGAGTAAACTCTGTTCGGCTCACTGGCCTGTTTCCAATCACCCTGCCTCCTCTTTCCTGGTAAAGACATCAGTCAGACCTCATCCTGTCTCTGTGACAACCTGACGCCTGCCTGATCTGCCATTGGTTTCCCCTTAGCCAGCTCCTTCCAGTATGAGGATTGCTAAACCTTGGCAAAAAGGCAGAACTGCTTCTCCTTTTCATCACTTGATGGAGAGGGACAAAGGCAATGTTTGGAGAAGTGTAGGGGAAACTCATGCTTTAGCCTGATTGATTCCTGCGTCAGCACACTGGGGAACAGCTGCCCCAGATAATGATATTTAATGACCCTGACAGCACCTCAGTGGCTACTTAGAGCAACGGATTCCATATGTCTACAATGAGGGATAGATTTATTAGGAAAGATGATTTATCAAACAGCCATGTGATGCAGGGAACAATGAAAAGCTCTTGCTGCAGATTCCGGGATAAGGATGGATCCTGTACTGTTTAGATTTATCAAGCTGGCTTCTCCCATGTCCTCACATCACCGCTGTCCCCTTCTCCAAAAACAGGGCTGTGAGTTAAACATGGGTTGGTCTTCTGTTGGTGCTTAGAGACCTTAGATCCTAAAGAATGGTCTTGGCTGGTGTTTTGTGGTCTCCTGAACTTGTCCTGCCTCAATGCCAATGGCTAGATGTGGACTCCTGTCCTGTTATAATCTGTGCCTTTTCTCATTCTTCCTTTAGTTGGGTTTAGCCACGTGGTGCTAAAGGTGATTCCCCTTCTGCCAAGCACTCTGAGTGGCAGAGCTGAACACTGGAGCTGCCAGCCTACCTGTTTGTTTTGCTGGGTAAAAACTTTCCACATGGACAGTGGCTCCTTCAGCTTACCTGTGCCCGCTGGCCTCGTGTGGATGGGAAACTGACTCATGCTTTGCATCGTGATTTGGAAAAATCAGGCCTATTTGAGCTGGGAGGCCAGTACAGGCTTTGCAATGCACGTACTGCAGGACCCACTGTATGGCCTTTTCCCCAGCCTGGTGAAAAGCCTCTGGATTGTGGAGCAGCAGTGGCTGATGTAAGGCTGCACTGCTGCAGGTGTACTGGCAATTCAGATGACAGTGGCTGAGAGGATGGTTCTTGGCAGCAGGGAGAGCTAGCTGTGTGTGAAGGTCATTTCTGCTGGTGTTTGTAACAGTGTCAGCCTTGCCTTTGAAAGTTGCTTTCCCTCTTTCTCCTGATCTAAGTGATAATCAAATGTCACTAGCCTCTTTCCAGAGCCTCATGCTCATCGCAAGCAGCACATCAGCTAACAAAGCCTACAGTGGTCTCTTTCCACACCTCATGGACAAGAAAAATTATTTCTGTCTCTGAAAAATGCAGTCTTAAACACTGGGACCTGAACTGGAAATTAAAAATGGGCCAGTTCAAAGAATGTGGAGATGCGGCAGGAATCAGCCTTTCATCTGGCTGTGTTTTTCCTCCCAGGGTAAGGGACTAGCCAGGACAGGCACCTCTGAAGTCTCTAAAAGGAGAAGGTTGAAGGAGGAGCTTGCAAGCTCAAGTGCCATACCGCTAGAGAGCCCAGACAGATGGGCTCTCATTGTCTGGACCTGCTGAACACAGAGAGCTCATCTGGAAACAAGGCTGGCATGGTGAGGTGTTTCCCTGTCAGGACTGATAGGAGCACAGAGGGTGGATCTGCATCTCCAGGAGGAGTGGGGCTGATGGCAGAGATAGGGCTTCCAGAGCCATCAAGCTGTTGGCAGTCTTCTGAAGAGTAACAGCTTACATACTTGGCTGCAAAACTGATTGCCACCTCGCGTGGGTGAGTGCCAATGGTTAAATTCAATGCAGCAGTGGGTGCTTGAACTGCTGGCCTTATCTGTGCTTAGAGATCTCTGTTCTCAGGAGCTGGCAGGTGTGTAAGGATTTGCCTACACCAACTCTCATCCCTTTCCCAACTGTAAAAGCTCCTCAGGCTGCTTTGTCAGCCCTCTCCTACTCATGCCCGGACTGCCTTGGGAGACTGAGTACAGGCACCCTAAGCGGTGCGACAGGGAGCCTGTTGTCTGTGCTACCCTGGAGAAAGGGCTAGTTGTGAAAAATCACTTGTTCTAAATCCTGGTAATGGTGCTTAAGGTGAAGCCTTGATTTGAGTTAGGGATAAAACCTTGCTGGCTTGCCCAGCTCTTGAGCAAGGATACTAAGAGCAGAGACAGGGCCCAGACTGGCTGACCAGGTGAGTATGAATCAAATCGTCCCCTTGGGGTAGGGAGGGTTCCCTCCCCAAACTAATTTCTTCCTTCCTTTCAGCTTCCTTCCACCTCAGCCTTGCAAGTGTGTAGCTGTTATTAGCCCAAGTCCTTTACCAGTTTTGGAGCCTGCTTCCAGGTCTCTTACAAGGTTCTTGGAACAGGGCATCTCCTGCAGAAGACTAAACCAACTAAGCCATCAATACATTAGAGCTGTGGTATTTTCAGTTCTGCTGTTTGGACTTCAGGCTCTTTTTTTTTCCTGGGGGGTTTAAATCTGTGGTGGTGATGGATTGCTCCCTAAAGAGACTTGAATATCTAGCTGGTTTTTTTCCCCCTCCTTTCTTCAATCCTGATCAAGTGGGTGGTGTTAGGGGTGAGCTGCTGGAGGGTATGGCACAGTAAAAGGGACTGGACTGAGCCAGGCAAGTTTGATGCACCGCTCAAAGCAGAGGGGACACAGCTCGCGGGGACACAGCCCTACCTCTTTATTATTGGATAACATTGGATAATAACTGTCTAGCAGCATCATGGGAAAGGATATGGATTAGGAAAGATAACAAAAGATATGGATTAGGAAAGATAACAAAAGGACAGGGCTTGTTGGAGCTCAGCAGCAAACATTGAGCTATCGTGTATTAAGCAGCTAACCTGATTAATTGCAGCCTGTTACAGCCTGAGATGCCCAGCTCTATAGGTGACGACTATTGGCTTTAAAGACATTGGTAACATGATTATCATTGCTGTTACTGAAGAGTCTCTGGCAAATGTTCCCAGACAGCTCCCATGTGGGACATTTGCTGTATGTCCTGCTCTTGATGCTGTATTGTAGTTATTAGAAAGTATTATATTTTAATAAAGAGACATTTTATAGAGGAATAAACTTCTAGGTTTGGTGGCTGCAGACTCAGTTCTCTCCCTGTAGCACAGTCAGATCATACCACATCCATTCAAGTAACCGCAGCCCTTGAGTCAGATCACTCCCAACCCTGTCGAAACTACGATCTTGCAATTATATGCCCAGAAATAAAATCTCTCCCCTAGCTCTTTCCCTTGGCTAGTAAGATGGAGGGAAAAAGGGCAAGGATAGCCAGGAAATGTGTGTTAAGCTATCTTTTTTTCTCTCCCCCATTCCCTTCTGTCCCGTCCCTCCATCCTGTCCCCTTCCAGGGTACTTGGTAGAAGGCTTCTAGGCGAGAAACTAGGAAAGGGCTCTCCAGAGCATGCTGGTGAGGCTGACTTTCCTTATCTGTTCATTTCTCTGATACTTCTGCTTCTTCCACCAGAATCCTGCTCTTTACAGGACTCCTCAGCACTTCTTTGCAGAGAACTGGTCTCAGACCATCTCACTTTGTGAGCAGGTTTCAGCTGCTGTAGTAACTGTTGCTGCCATTGTTAGCAGGCTTAACCAGCCATGCTGGAGTTGATTCAGAAACCTGGAGTCACTCTCTATGTCCTTTCAGCTGCAGCTGCAGAGACTGAGAATTATAGCAGAGGCTGATATAGGAGGGGGTGACAATTATCTGAAGTCCTGTGTTTCCAGTCTCCTGCAGAGAGATTAGTCTGCCAGTGTCCACAGTCCTCAAGGTGGCCTCTCTTCTGCACCATAAATGGAGCTTTCTGCAAACAGCTTAAGGAGGGACCAGTTCAATCTCTGCCTCTTTCCTTTCACAGAGCAGGGCATACGGGAATGGCAAGGAAGAGGGAATTAGATTGTAAATCAAGGCACTATTGCATGTTCATTCTGACAAGCTTCTTCAACGAAGTTACTTCATGTTCTTGCATCCCTTTTGGAGCAGAGAAAGCTCCTGCCAGAGCCCAGGGTAAATAATTCACTAAAAGGAGTGAATATATTTATGAAGAGTTAGTTAAAAGGCTGTGCTTCTGTCATGCCTACTTTCAGAGCTGTCAGCTGAGCAGCTCAGTTCAGTGCTGTTTGTGGGGAACAGTGGGGTGAAGCAGCGCCTGTGTGACTGAAAGAGCCTTGTTAGCTTCAGATGCAGATGGAAAGTGACATGCGGTGCTGGACGGGACCACTGAGATCCTGCCTGAGGAGTTGACATTCCTGAAAGAGCACTTTATCCCGGCAGCAGGAGACAAACTGATGGGTCTGAGACCCGGAAAAGAGGAGCTGAAAATGTAAGGACACATTCAGCCCTGCAAAAGGGTCTGGATGATGGTGCCCACACAGGTTTTCAGAGTAAGTGTGTGGCATGCAAAGCTGTTTTCTGTTCAGAGTGTGTGTTGTTGGAACAAGATGATAAAAACTTTGCTGGGTAGGGCCCAAAGCAGGATGGGGAGAGTGTGGCTAAGGCTGCAGAGTGTCTGGATTTCATGGGACACGGGTGCTCTGCACCCAGTGCTTTTCAAAGCATGCACAGCCCTAGCTCAGGCTCACGGTGACACCAAAATGTGTGTTATTCCCTTCTCACAGAATAGTAGATTCTCACATGAAGAGGGAAGTGACTGTCAAAGCTAATAGACCAAGTCAACAGCAGAGCTCAGAGCTGAGTCCTGGTTGCAGAGGCTTTATGGTGCGTCTGCCAGAGGTGACCGGAGGAGAGAGGACAATAAACTACGTGGGTAGTTTTCCACCAGAAACAAATAAGCCTTGCTGGCTGCTCTTTCCTTCCCATATGTTGAGATAAAGCATCCATGATAAACACCAGAGTGCAGAGCCGTTTTTCTCCCTGTGAACTGTTACTGGTGTGCAGGTGTCTGTGGAGACCAGCTGATGTGGGCTGAGAGGGGACAGGTCCACTGGTTTCACAGCAGGAGTTGTTACCACCGTAGGGGAGGCTGCTTGTAAATCTTGGTTATCACGTAGCAAACCCTGCCTCAGATGATGAAGAAAAGCAGGGAAACGATGCCTTTACAGCAGAGAAGCCCTGATGAATTGCTTTTGACAACCAAAAAGTCCTGGTGGTACTTTTATTAAAAAGTTTCCCTTTGTGAACAAAACGGGCTCTGCCTAGCCCAAGGCCAGGGCAGCAGTAGTGTCTGAGATGGTTGCAGCAGGAGCTAGCCAAACCTGGCAGAGTGGGTGAGATGACGGGGAGTGGAGGTGCCAGAGAGGCTTTTTCTTGCCTTCCTGGTAAGCTGCATCACACTTCTGTGATCCTAACATGTCCAACATGTGGCTATGCTTCCCCTGCTGTATGAGCAACAGTCCCCTGCCATGTAGACCCTGCCTTAGGGTTTGGGGCAGGGAGGGTAACACTGTCCCTGCAAGTCCCTGCTCTCCATTAGAGGAAGGAGCCACACTGATGTCCCACAACTTTTGTTTGTACCTTTCTTCTGGGAGGTAATTTCCCTCCTCTTCTTCTGACATCTCTCTCCAGAGAATTGCCATCTTGCTTCCCCACAGTATCTGTACTCATAAATCCTTCCTAGAGACGGTGTTTTAGGCTCTGTCATTGCCAAATTTGATCCTTAATTACTCCAGTTCCCACATGTGATGGAGCAAACCTGGTTTTCCTGTTACCTCTTTGCTGTCATTTCATATAGAAACCTCCTCTGAAGGTTGGAGAAATTTATTATCCAGTTGCTGCTCTGGAGTTTACAGAGAGCTAGAAGTCATGAACAAAAGACCGGATATAGCTTCTGCAGCAGAAACTGGGTAAATGAGTTTTAAATTTAAGAATCAATGTTTTAATTTCAAATACTTTGTTCTGCCAGCATGGTGAACTCCAGCGGTGCTTTAATACTTCAAATGCTACAGCATCCGTAATGCCTGGCAGTTCCAGAGTTGCAGTGGGCTCTTAAACTTGCCCAAAACACTGATGGAAGGCAGCTGGCTCTGAGGAGGGGCACCAGCATGCTAGAAAGACATCAGTAGTGAAGTAGACAACACAGGTGTTGGCTAGGGATGCAGAAGGTAGGACTGTCTTGACATGATGCTGTGCTGTTCAGTATGTACAGAGCAGATGCTCTTGCTTTTTATGTCCTCTCTCCTGAAAGAGCTGCCTAACGTTAAACTGAATGAGATCTGTTCCTCTGTTTGAGTGGTCTGCTGTGTTTTGGCTTGATGGAGGATCAGGATCAAGGTTAAGGTGGGGAGAGATCTTCTGCCTTCCAAAGAGAATGGGCTCAGGAAGCTCATGAAAATGTTCTCCTCTTGGAATCCATCATGCCACCTAATGTATGAAAAGGGAAGCAAGTGGCATGCATTGTGAAAGGGTGATTCATTATCATTATTTCCTGGCATATTGATTCTCCGCTTCGACAAGAAAGCTCTGTCACACCGTCAGCCAGCGGTGACAGATGGCCCTGCTGCAAATGGCAGCCTGCTTAAACAAATGGCTGTGGGTGGGGGTAGGGCAGCAGCCAGGCGCGGGCTGCTCCGCTGATAGCGGGGTGGTGTGGCTGCACGTCACTGCCTCTCTTGATCCCTGGAAGGGATGGCAGGCAGGTACGGTGATGTTCTTGCCAGGCTTTCTTCGTGGAAGGAGGAATGAGAGTAGGGACAGAGTTGGAGAAGATGTGGCTCGAGCTGTGGTGAACGGGTGTGCAAGGTCGTTCTTCCTCCGTCTTTACCTTTCTGACTCTTAACATACAGGTGGTTGTCATGTAACCTTTGTTCTGTTTTATGTTCTGTTTTCCCCAGTGAATCTTCTAAGTAAAAGGATCCTGGTTTGTGGCTGTCTGCCCCCATGCTTTCTAGAGCCAGTAAAACCATCCTTGTTTTAACTGGGACCAATGCTTTGAAGGTCAAAGTTCACTGTTGAACCTGGAAGGCAACATCTGTCTCTGGCCCTCCTTCCTGGGATCACAGAGGTTATCCAAGGTCATGGTTCTGCAAAGCCTCACTTCTGAGCTCGCTTCCCGCTTGCCAAGCTACCTCTTTCTGAATTACATGACGGAGCATCTCATTCCTCCCTGTTTCCCAGCGTGGCTCAGTTCAGGATCTTCTCCATCATTTTCTACATGCCAATAGAGGCGCAGATGTGGGGCACCAGCTGAAACATCTCAAAAGCATAGTGTCTTGCCAGGGATGCAAGGGAAGGTTAAGCTAGAAACTCATTCTGAGCATCGGTTCTTCTTCTTCCAGGAACCTACCATGATGGGCAAAAACATGTTTCAGCCTTGGACGACTTTTTTTTTTCTGCAATAGCCTTTCTGCAGAGAGATGAAGCTCACGTACAAGACAGCGTTTTTCATTTACAAAGGTGTTTGCTCTGACTCTGCAAAACAATCCTTAAACTTAAAATGGCTAAATTATCTTCACTGCTTCTCTACAGCTCTGTTATGCTTCTATCAAAGCTCACAAAAATGTATTTTTTAATATCCCCAGACTCCCATGTTTTCCCAAAGTGCTCTTATTTGGATATGTGTTCATCCATATTCATCCTTCTTCCACCTGCAAGAACCATAGCAGGGCTGCCCTATCTCTGAATCAACATCTCCTGAGTCAAGCAGGATGGGCAGCACTAGCTGTCTGCAAGGTCTGCTTTGTCCGAGAAGAGCCAGTGTTTGCTCCTCAAAGAGCAAGGTGAGGGGTCTGTAGGGGAGGCGATTGGGCAGCAGTGATGAGATTCATCACAACTTTTCTTTTACGCATACCCCCCCTTTTTTTTTCTCCCACAGCTTCACTTACATCCTTCAGTAAAAAGGATGCTCAATCATCAAGAGGAGAGAAGATGAGACAGGTAGAAGTGTCCTCTGTGCCTTGTTGACTGCAAAGCCTCTCTGTGGTGTGTGCATTTGCAGTGGGTCTGACACTGTTGAAAAATCAGGACAAGCAAAACCCTCAATTGCTTTTTAAGCACTTGTATAAAACAAGGTTTAAAACAGCTTTCATGTAACCTACTAACACTCCATGGTAGCATCACTGTTCACCTTGCTTTGTGGCTCTGGGTGCCGTTGGTCATGGTATCTGAAGGTGTTTCATCCCTGGAGCATGTTGCTTATCTCCTCTGTCCTGCATGTAGAGGAATGGATCGAGGCCTTTTTTTGTGAACCCACGTCTGACTTCGCCAGGGTCCTTGTGGTGAAGGAACACTGTTGGACAGTTGAAGTGGCAACTGTAGGTGACTTGAAATAGTGTTGTGTGACTCTGCCTTCAGCCTGCTGTCCCAGGGAGAGGAGGATGTGAGGAGGAGCTTTGTGTGTACCTGCAGGATCCTGAGCTGCCTCTTGTCTGCTCAAAGCTCCCTGTCAGTCAGATCTGTCATCTTCTTTTCATCTTGATCTACCATCCAGCATAACTAGGTTTCAGAGTTTCATTTTTGGGCTTGCCTCCTCCCAGGGACAGGCAGATAAATCAGGCATGCAAATGTTTTAGCTCTCCAGTTCCAGGAGTGAGAGACTCTTCTGCCACAGGGAGTGAGAGAAAACACAACCATTGGGGCAGAGCTGCTGTTGTCTTTTCCGGGGCTGGAATTGTGCAGGGGAGGTTTCCAGTTTACGCAGCACCACTGCTGTCAAGGATCATGCATCTGCAGAGCACCAATACTAGGGCAGGGGGAGCACAGCTTGCCTTGTTGGAAACAGTACCAGTTTAGATCTTAGTATTGGATTATCACTCCTTGTAACTTTAACTTTTAATAGGTTTAATTTCTGAAAGAAGTATTTGAGGAAAAACAAAGGTGTTACGAATTCTAGCTTCTTAAACAATAGACTTCTATCTATCATTTAGAGTATCCACTGGAAACCTGATCCTTCAGTGCTCCCTACCAGAAAAATGTGTGCTGGGGCAGAGGAGAGCCTGTGGGTCTCTAACTGAAGAGATGCTCTGAGGATGGGGTGCAAGCCTGGGGGTCCCCCTGAACTGGTCCTGTTAGTGCTGGTGCAGAAAGTGGAGTTTTGAGCCAATGGCAAGAGTGAGTTGGTGGATGAAAATAGTTCATTCTTCACTCTGCTGAGCAGAGCAGGCAGAGATTTACTGTCTAGTGTGCAGGGGAAGAGGTGTGAGACTTCTGCAGTTACACCTAGTCCAGATACAGGAACTGCTCAGGATTGGGCTTCAGAGGCCGACCGCCTCTCCCAAGTGAGAGGGAAAGGAACTGTCTCAGGATATTTCCAGAGTTGCCTAACCTGTTTTGTCTTGTTGCTTTGGGCACCTTCTCTTCCTTGTAGCCTGTGCAAGCCTGGGGAGTGCAGCTGATGTCACATCACCTGGAACACAGCTCTCTCAGGCTACCTTGCTCTAGCAGATATGGCTGGCAAGCGTCTCCCCTCCGGGGAGCAATGGGGAGGCACAACAACCGTACCTGTGTTCACAGTGCAGCTGGTTTGCTAGCTTGAATGAAAGCGAGGGGAATTGCACACCCCCAGAGCAATGAGCTGTTGCTTTCCATAGCCCTCCGTGACTGCTCTTGGGGAAGTAAACAGAGCCCAGCACTCCCAAAGTGGCCTGGCCCTTGTGGTGCCATGAAGGTGCTGTCATCTCTCCAGTCCAGTGTTCATGGACTTGCCCCGTCACTGGGAAACAGTTGGAAGCGAGAGGTTTCCTGAGGCAGCACGAGATGAAATGCGGCGCGTGGCTTGGTAAGGGCTCAGCACGAAGCTGGTGTTTGCTGCAGGAAGAAAAGGAGGATTGCTGTGAGAGGAGAAACTGGGTTTTGGAGAGTGCTGGGAGTGCGCGGGAGGCAATGTTCAGTTAAGCTTAATTCAGTCTTGCTGGGGACAAAAGAGGCAATGTTTGCTAACCGGTCTGTAACTATCCCTTCTAGTCCCGTCCCTGCCAGGGTTTCCCGTTTCCAGCTGCCTGTGTCAGGCAGAGCAGTGCTGGGCACAGAGCAAGCCAGTGTCCTTGTCACCCCGCTGCGAGCCTGCCCATCTCAGTGCCAGTGGCTTGGCTGGCCTCCTATGGGCTTGGCTGCAGGACTGTGTGCTGTTCTGTTTAATTGCTCTGTATTTATATTTGTGACATTCAAAGTTGTCTATAGTAGTAGTGTCAGCACTTTGTTATTTTTTTCATTACCTGATAATTCACAGCTCTGCTCCGACGCCTCAAACCAGAGCAGGAGACAGCTCTGTGCAAGCCACAGTGGCACATCCATTGCCACCACCAGGCTGTAAATCTTGATGCTTGCTGCCCTGTCAGGCAGGGGTTTTTTTCCCCTGTTCCTTGTTAACTCCAGCAGCTGATGATCATGTTTCCCAGGCTGATGTGATTTCTGTGACACCAGAATTAGTTTTCTGCTGGTTTTATGTGCCATGCTAGGAATAACGGTCTAGCAGTAACTGCTTCTGGCTCACATTTCCACCAGCAGAGTAAATAAGGGCATTAGCCCAAGCTCCTCAACTCATTTTTGTCCATAGCACTTTGCTTTTTGTGATAAGCTTTGTAAAATGTTGTTAGGCTTTTCCCTGACATAAGTGAAGGGTAGACGACAGACTTTGTGCCTAGAAGTGATGAATTTTAATAGCAGTCTTTCAGTGCTGCTTTAGTCCCTTCCAGACTGGCTTCTCCACCCTGGGATTAACTACAGACAGCCTGTTCCTCCTGCCTGGGAAATGGCTGGCTAGTTCTTGCTCTATTGTGCTTGACAAATCACAGGGACAGGAAAGCTCTGTAGTAGCTGCTGCTCCTGTGCATCTGCCTGTGTACATAGGTGAGGTCTTGGAAACATTAGACCAGTTGCAAATGTGTAGGAATATTACTGGGGTTGACTGCAGCCAGGTTTAATCTTTTCTTCCTTTAGAGGTCAAAGCTCAAACATACATCAGCCATTTTTAAATGGTGATATTTAGCCAAGGTGCATGGCAGAAGCACCCATGGACTGAGACCCTTGAGGGCAATGGGCTCAGCCAGCCGTGTTAGTGTTAACACTTCTGAAGGGCCCAGAGCAACTGTTTGCTGTCGCAGGTGGGAGGGTGGGTCTCTGCGGGAAGGAGATGGAGGGAGATGCCTGCCAAAGGCGGTCCCGAGCCTTTCCCTTATCTGCTGACTAGGACTGAAAGCAAGTCATGATTAATTCCTGTGCACCTTGCCTTTGATGTACCGCCTTCTCCAGAGATAAGGAGATGCTCTTGTGGAGCAGAAGAGAGAGCTGGTGCCAAGACTGCCAGTGCCGATGGGAGGAGGGTCGTTGGGAGTGCACACCTGGGCTTGACCTGAAACCTTCTCTCTCTCCAGCTTTTATCCTCATGATTATTCTGGCTCTCATCCGCATCAGCAGAGGCCAAGGTGAAGGTCACCCGTCCATGGCCCAGCTGTCGGGCATCCGCAATCTCTTTGGGGTGTGTGTCTACTCCTTCATGTGCCAGCACTCCCTGCCATCCCTCATCACACCCATCTCCAAGAAGCAGCATGTCAACAAGCTCGTACTGCTCGATTACGTCCTGATCCTGGCTTTCTACAGCCTCCTGTCCTTCACTGCCATTTACTGCTTCCGCAATGACACCCTCATGGACATGTACACGCTCAACTTCACCAACTGCGAGATCATCAACGTTGCCTTCATTCGTTACTTCCTGGGCCTCTTCCCTGTCTTCACCATCAGCACCAACTTCCCCATCATTGCAGTGACCCTGCGCAACAACTGGAAGACCCTTTTCCACAGAGAAGGGGGGACCTACCCATGGGTGGTGGATAGGATCGTCTTTCCTGCCATCACGCTGATTCCCCCAGTGCTGGTGGCTTTCTGCACCCACGATCTGGAGTCCTTGGTGGGGATCACGGGAGCCTATGCTGGGAATGGGATCCAGTATCTCATTCCGGCTTTCCTTGCATACTGCAGTCGGAAGGACACTCAGCTGGTCTTCGGCAGTGGGACGGTTAACAAGCACCTCTCCCCTTTCCGGCGCACCTTCTGGATTGTGTTTGTGCTCATATGGGGCTTTTCTTGCTTTGTGTTTGTGACTGCAAACATTGTCCTGAGCGAGTCAAAACTCTGATGTGGGGATAGCGGCACGGTCCCTCCTGGGCTCCAGGGACTTCAGCATTTCAGCTCCCCCTGTGGGACTGTGGAGTGGGGAGAGGCAGTGTGAAGGGAAGTTTCCAGGCCATCGGCTTGGTGGTACAGGTTAGACCTGGACACAGACTTTCTTCACCCCATTTTGGGTGTGGATGGAGTGGACTCAGCCTTGTTACAATCCTGGTTCTCAGGATTGTATAGACCCGCTATACAAAGCCATGGGGCTGAGCCCTTCGCAGCCTGCACGGTTAACCAGTGTCCAGCCATTTCTGCCTTCAGCTCTGTTGGAGCATCACTTTCTCTATCCCTACAGTGGCTCTCTGTGCGCTGCAGGTCTCAGCACACAGGAGAGCAGACAGCCTTGGCTGCTCGCTACACTAACTGGCTAAATGTCCCGTCTCCCAAAGGCGGGGGATGTGCTATGCAGAGTCCGGCAGGAGTCTGGGAGAATGGAGTCTCTTCTTTCTGCTGAGACCCCTTCAAACCAACCTCCTGTGCCAGTTGAGGGAAGGAATTAGGGTGGGAGTAGACCCGATTCAGAAGAAAATAATTTTGTGCTCTGTTACATTTTCTTTTTCTAGAGGCATTGACCTGTTTGTGCACCATGGATTGCCTGGGGTCTGGGATCTTTTGCTTAGAGCTGTATTTCTGCAGCCCAGGAGTTTGCATACACACTTCTCATCCTGTTCTCCTGTGCTGTGGTAGCCCCAGCCAGACAGAGCAATGGCCCTAGGCATGCAGAGATACAGCTCTTTGCCCCTAGAAAGTAAACTGCAGCCTTGCTTCCCTCGGCTCCTGCATGCAGCTCAGTGGCTTCAGCTGGCAGAGCCCTTCTCCCTTTCTCACCTTTGTACGGGGCTGGCACAACCAGGCAGACCCTGACTCCAGTGGTCAGGATTCGTGTGGGCTGGGGAGGTGCTAATTACCCAGTCCTGACACGTGTGAGGCCTGCAAGAGCTCTTGCAGTGCACACTGATGTGTTTCCAGCCTCCTTTGCTGGGTAATTAGCCTTGAAACAAGGTGGGTGTTAACTCAAGGGAATGGGCCTGTGCCAGGAGGAAGCGGCAGTGCCCTGGCTCAGCCCTGCCTGCCTGTAGGAGCAGAGCTCCCAAGTGCAAAAACTGAAACCCTGTGGGAACTGGGCTTGAATCCCCCCCCTTCTCTTTCTGCACAGGGTTAAGGTGGGCTTTGCGCTGGTCCTGGTCAGCTTATCTGAGAATTGTGCTCCCTGTCACCTTAGGTAGCCAGTGCTCTAGGTGAGTCTCTGCTTTTGAGGCTACTGGTGGTCACTATAATACCACATGGTGACAAACAGCACTGGGTCTTGTGCTCTGAGGCTCTTGGGCAAAGATCATATGGGTTTTCCTAACAAAAGGAAGAACTTTAAAAGTTTTCACCTGAAATATTTTAACCCCTCCCTTATTAAAGCAGGTTCAAAGCCAGGTGCATGTCACTTATGTTAGATCCTCTTGCCCTCTGCACTTGCTGGAGTATTGTCACCGCTCACTAAAGCAAGCTTTGAACTGCAGCTCTTTTTAGTCAAGCTCTGTTTTCAAGTAGGACTTTCTGGTTTCCATATGACCTGAAGTGTTCCTCCTGGGGAATATGCAAGTACCTGGAGCTGTATGAAAACACTTCATGGCTTTTAAAGCAAACCCCTGCACCTCTCAAGCTTGAGCCTGTGTCCTTGCTGAGCTGCTTGGAGAGGATCCGGGGGGACTGTTTGCCTCCTCTCTGGCTTGATCCTAAACAGGCATTGGCAGACCTTGCTAGTGAGTTCAAACATCTGCAAGTGCTCTGGGGAAGCTGATGTGGCCTCTCCAGTGCCAAATCAACAAGTTATTTTACAGGTAGCTGGTGCTGGTGTCTCATTTAGGAAGAGGTAGTTTGGAGGGCAAATTCATGGGGCAGCTGAGCTGGGAGCCACCTGCGAGGCAGCTGGGAGCTGGGCAGAGCCAGAGAGAGGAATTTAATGCTTATGAAATGAGCCTTTGGAAAGCTGGAGAGGCAGTGGGGGCTGTTCCTCTGCACAAGTGTACAGGTGTGGATTTATGGAAGGGGCTAAGGCCTTTCCTACTGCACTGTCTGCCCTGGGCTGCCCATGCTTTGCAAGGCACTTGGCTCAGCCTCCATCCTTTCAAGAGCCCATTTCAATCGCTTGCCTTCACATTTCATTGCCAGCCAGAGAACGGGTTTTTCTCTGTTATTTCATCTCCTCTCATCCTCCCTTCCCCTCTTAAGGCTGCCCTTGGTCTCCCTCCTTTCCTGCCCCTATTTCATACAGGGGGTGGGAGGAGGAAGGGAGCCCAGCCTGGCCCACCCTCTCCTGCCATCTCTTACATTTAAAGATGTGCCTTCCCTTCCCTGGCCTGGGTGACCACCTCCTCTCCTTGGCACAGTGTGTGGCAGTGACTTCTAAGAGGCCTTACCTCCAAGAGCTGCTTGGATCCAGGTTTTGGATGCAGTGGCACGGTGAGGGCTCGCATCCTGGCCCCAGCCTTTGCTGTGGTACCTTACTGAGAAGGACTCTGGTCACCAAGGAGCACGAGTGCTTTCTTAAATAAATAACCATGAATTTCTGGACACCCCCTGTCCTTGCACAGCAGCAAAACAAATCTGTCTGAGGAATTGGGGTGATTAACAGAAAGAAGCTCTTCAGCAGAGAGAACATTTTTCATATAAAACATGATGTAGCAATGCCTTAAAAATTACTGGAGAACGTGGGAAGGGGACGGCTCAGTGGAGCCAGCGCTGGCTGGGGGTACACTGGGTGACCCCAGCTCAGCGCTGAGCAGGAATAGGTATTTTTATTTGGCCGTTATCAACACCAACAATTCATTATTACAGATTCTCACGTGATGCTTGTCCTGACTGTAATTAGTTTTCAAAAAATGGGATTAAAAACAATAAAATGCACATTATACATCTGGTTTGGTCTGGTTTCGTTTTCCACCCCCTTCCTCCTCTCGTGCATGCACTGAGCAGCTATTTCTGGAGGGGACAGCCATGACTGATGGGGCTGCAGGCCAAGGAGAAATGGCAAGCAGAGAGGCTAATGGAGACCCTCACCTCTTCTCTATTAGCCTCCTGCAACTCTGGGTGGTAGCTGCAAACTCAATTAAAACATCTGTACTTTCCCCTTCTCAGTTATGGCTCCTTACACTTAAAACAAAACAAATTGAATTGCTCCACTGCCTTGGGCTGCAAAGGCAGTTTCTGCCAACAAATTTATTATCACCATAAAGCACAGCTTGATTTATGTTAAAATATTAAAACAGATCTTTATGATGGAAATAAACACTTTCTGCTGTGATTCTCTCAAAGGACCTCATAAGCAGCGGAGGATTTCAGGGCTTGGGCTGTAAATCTGAGATCAAACTGGCATCAGGAATGGATTCAGTCTTGCAGCACTTTGAAGAGCAATGGCCAGGGAAGGAAAAATGAAAACCCCAAGCCTGAGAGGCAGGTTTAGACAAGGCTTGAACATCACCATGGAGCAGCATGTCACTTGGGGGTGTTTTAGCTGTTTAAAGGTTTGTGGGAAGGTGCTCACCGGCCTTTCCCTTGCACTGGTTTGGGCAGCCAGGCACCGACCCCAGGAGGTGCCAGCAGCTTGGGGAAGGGCATTCGGCTGCAGGGGCTCAGCCATGGGGGCTACTGGCAGCCCAAAGTGATGCCCAGGCGGCTTTGTGCTGGGGCGAAGGGATGCTTCTGCTGGGTTGGCAGCTGGCACCCAGCTGGCACCAGCTGACCTCCCCAAGGTGCTGCAGCCCCCAGGGCTCTCCCCAGCCCAGGGGAGGTGATGCGTGGCCACACAGCAGAGCAGGGAGGTCGTGTTCCCCCAGCTGGTGCAGGGGGGCAGATGGGACCCCGGGGAAGGTTTTGTGCTGCGGCTTTGCCCTGACAGGAGGCAGGAACTGGGAGGCAGCTGTGCGTGCTGCTCCCTCGAGCATCCTTGGGCATAGGCATGGCAATGCCCTGCTGTCCCCGTACTGGCACCAACACTTTCCTGGCCCTGTATCTTCTCTGGTTTGTGATTTAATCAGCTCCCTCTGCCCTGACCTGAGCCACCATCTCCCTATAGTAGCACCGGCACATCCTTGCCTTTGGAAACCTCTTCCCCATGGCTGGTCTGCCTTGTTCCCCCTTTCCTCAGCAGGATGGGTTTCACAATGCCGAGCGATGGGGGCAGTGAAAGTAATAGGTGCCATAGTGATGCCGGAGCTGGCAGAGGCAGGAGGTGGGTGCGGGGTGAGGCTGTCATCCAGAGGGGCACTGCCTGCCCCCCCTGCAGTGGGACCAAGCCCAGGAGGTGGGTGGCCAGTAGTGATCCGGCCATATTTCTTTTTGTACATAAACAGCAGCCTGCAGTGTCCCAGGGTGGCATGGGTGCCACAGCCAGCTGAATTAAAAAGTGATTGATTAGACAATTTCACCAAAAAGAAATAATATCCTTCAGCGGCTGTTAAGCACTAAACTACCCAACCCCTTCTTTGGAAAGTCCGGTCAGAGGGTGCTTCCAGGCTGCTGCTTCCCTGGAGATTTGTCCCTGGTGCATCCTGGGGTGAGGGGATGCTGCAGGAGCAGCTCAGCCCTTCCTTGGTCCGGGGCAGGTCATGCAGCTCCCACCCGCTCTGGCCTGCTCATTCACCCATGCCCCATTTGGCTCCTCTCCCACCAGTGCCCAGGTTAGCACCTGGCGCCAGAAATGGGAGAAATCCGGTGCTCTTCCATCCCAATTAGCATACAAAGATGATATGCAAATGCCACCACCATGGCGGGGATCTGGGTGCTGGGCACCCACATGGGGCACCCAGGATGGCCCTGGCCTTATACCGGGTGCTGACACCTGTCCCCAGGGCCACTTCCCCTGGGAGCACCCATGGCACCCCTGTTTCCCCCATCCCTTGCTGCCCTCAGCCTCCTGCAGCAGAGCCCTTCAATAAAACATAAAGGAAATCCATTTGACCTCTGCTGAATCACCAGGGACATCACAAATTTAAAACGTGAGTTGGGGATTYTTGAGTTTGTTTGTTTGTTTGTTTGTTTGTCCCTTTTCTGCTCCCTTTTGTTCTCACAGCCCCAACCCTGAAGGTGCAGCTGTGTGTGCTGGCTTCCTTGGCCCAGAAAGCCACAATTTGGGGGAAAACTCCCCAAGGCACATTAGAGCCTCCTGGGGACCAGCCTGTCACCCCCAGGGTTGTCCGGGGCACCCAGCTGGGGAGATCTGTCCCAGGCAAATGGGTGCCATCGCCTGGGGCTGCCTGTCAAGGCTCCCCAAGCCTTCAACCGCGTTTATTTATGGCCTTTATTTATATACCAGCACCTCCTTCCCTCACCACGAGGCTTCGGAGGGGCTGCCAAAGCAATTAAGAGACAATTGCGATGATAAATAAGTGACGGGAATTAAAGCGCCAGCACTGGAGTGTGGTGGCAGCCAGACTGGGGGTTGGGGGGGGACTGGCTGGATTTAACCCTAGACAGATGGGTGGATGGATTGATGGGCAGATGGACGGACAGACAGACATTGCCAATGGTCTCAACCCCAGGCCATGCGTGTCCGGGCCCTTCCTGACCTCCCCGGGGCTTTGCAGCCATCCCCGGGGCAGGGCTGTGTGTCCCAGAGCAGCCCCTGCCATTGTCCCCTCGCTGTTACTGGCCCTGGCTGCTCAGTGGCTGCCAGCAATCCCAACGGCTGCTTCTTAATAGGGAAAAAAAAAAACAAAACGGAGCTTTAAAGCAGCTTCTTGGGGAATGTTCATCCAGGCAGGTGATGCCAGAAAGAGGGGCTGAGGGTTGGCATCTCCCTGGGATGGCCTGCCAGCCCCCCACGGGCAGCTTTGCATAGCTCCGGTGCTGCTCTGGGATGGGGCTGGTACCACCCGGCAAAGCCGCGGCCGCTGCCCTGCTCCCTGGCAGCCTCGGCTCCCGCTTTCCCAAAACCCTCTCCCCTGCCCAGTGCTGCCTGTGAGTCACAGCTGCCCCTGCCCGTGTCCCCGCCAGCCCGGCAGGGCTGCGTTAGACGTACATAAAGAGAAGAATTAAACCCAGCTCATCTGTCGCACCTGATTTATGGCTCCATCAGCCCTGCAAAGATAGGAGGAATTTTTTCCCTTTCTCATTCCCCCACGGCACACCTTCCCAGGGCTGCCGTGCTCTGCCATGCTGCAGCTCCCTGCCAGGCTGCTGGTTTGTAGCCATGGGAACATCACTCGGCTGACCTGAGCTCACAACCATCCATGCCCAGCACCCTAAAACCCAAGCAGGGTGCAGTAACTCCAGCTTCAGTGCTCGGCTCCAGCTTCGGCACAGGCTGATGGCTCCTAAGTAATTATCCCTCGGCACAGTTTAATGAGTTGCCATTTTCCTTTGCCTGGCGCCGCCAGTGGGACGAGCCTATGCCAGGGCTCAGCAGTAAAGGGACGTGAGCAGGGAGGGGTTGAACAGGACAACGAGCATCCCCATGACGGGGGGTAAAGCCAAGGGCAGCCCCAGGCTCATCGCTGGAGGATGGAAGAAGGGTCCCCAGCCGGTTGAAAATGTCTCTTTAATGACCTGGACGTGGTGTTTTGAGTCCCTTGAATGAAAACAAAACATGACGGCAACATGGGGGCAATGAGTTTGGCATCCCCGATGCCAGCCCTGCCTGTGGGGAGAGCCCAAGCCAGCGTGCCCCAGCCCCTGCCAGGCTCCTCTGACCCCCCCAAAGTGCACAGGATCCACCAAGCCACTTGGAGCATCCCGCTGCCAGTGGTGCAGGAACCCAGGCGGCTGGAGTCCGGCCAGGAGCTGCTGGCTGGCCCACAGGGACACCTGGACAAAGGGCAGGCAGCGGGGTGCAGATACCTCCCCTTGCCGTCCCCCGTCACACCTCTGACTCCAGGCTGGAGACCTGCCGCCAGGACCCGCTGGCGCAGGGACTTGTCACCCCATGGGCCACCAGCAGGTTCCTCCTCTCCGTCCCCACCAGCCGCAGAAAGGCTGGCTCCCTGCGCCTCCTGCAGTTTCTGCAGCCACTGTCCCACTGCCTAGCCCCCAGGCCGCAGCCTGCCGGCACCCCGGGGTGCTCACAGGGTGGTGGGGACCCCCGTGAGAGGTGGCCCAGGTAGAGGGGCAGGTTGGCGTAGGAGTTCATGCAGGCGTACAGGGTGCATGCCGGCACGGTGGCGGTGGTGCGGGGGTTTTGCCGGCAAGCCTCCCGGTAGGACGGCAGCCTGGCCATGGGCGAGCGTGGTGCCAGCCGGCCGGCTGCCTGGGGGCAGCGGGGCCCACAGCCGTAGCTGGCCTCGGCTTCGGGGAAGAGGTCAGGCACGTCGGCGCGGGCCAGCGGGCCGGCAGCACCGCAGCGTCGCAGCCCCCTGGGGTGCCGCTTCTCGCCCCGCTCCCCGGGTGCCCTGGCCGAGCTTGCCCGCCAGCTCGGCTTCTCCCGCTCCATCACTGCAGCCTCCAGCCGGCCTGGCTCGCTCCTGGCTCTGCAAGTCCTGGTGGCTTTTGGGAAGGCTCTGCGAGGGCAGGATGGAGGCAAGAAGGGGCTGTCCACCTCCTGCCTCTTCTCTGCCACCGAGAGCAGCCGAGGCAGCGTCCCCGAGCCCCCGTGTCCCCCATCCCCCTGGAGCAGAGGGGTGTTTTGCAGCTGGTCCCCCCACCCTGCCGGCCGCTTGTGCTCCCTGTAGATGTCCGGCGGTGGGAGGTCTCTGGGGGATGTGGGGGGTGGGAGGGGAGCCCCGACATTGTTCCCCACCAGCACCTGCTCCCCAAAATTCCCCCCTGGGGAGGTCTCCACCAGGAGGTGGTGGTTACCCGGGAGGGCTTCATCCCCCGCACAGCCACCCCGAAACTTAAGGGGGTGGAGGAGGTGGGGGACGTGCTCGTTCGCCCCTCTCCACTTCTCCTCCCCGTGCAGCCGGGAGTCCACGGGGATGGGCTGGGACAGCGGCAGCCCCAAGGGAGCAACCTTGGGAGCGTAGGCTCTCCCCAACCTCTCGGGAGGGGCTGGGCCGGAGGAGGGGGTCCGATGGGCGCCGGTGCTGTTCTGCACTACGAGCTGGGGTGTCCTCAGGGAGAAGGTGGTCTGGAGGTGCTCACTGCGGCTGCTCCAGTCCTCGATGGTGCGGGTGGCCTGCTCCAGCGAGCTGCCCACGCTGGCCGTCGACACCATTTCCTTGGCCGCTTGCAGCATCTTCAGCACATTGGCCTGGGCCGAGCTGGTGGTGACATCAGGCGTGGGCGCCTGCCCGGGGCTCGCCAGGGTCTGCACCCCACTGAAGCAGCTGTAGATGCCCTGCAGAGAGAAGGGGGGGCCCCCCACCATCAGCAGGGTCACTGGGGTCCTGCACCCATGAACCTGCCCTGCTGAGATGATGCTGCTGAGGCTGAGATGTCTTGATGGCACCTATGTCCCCTCCCCAGCATCCCCAGCACTGCCACGGTGGATGACACCATCCTCCATCACCCCTTTCCCCGGGGATGCTAATATGGATGCAGGGTCATTCCCAGGGCTGAGCCCTTCCCCCAAAACCTGGCTTTTCTCCCCAACCAAGAGCTCACATCAGCACAAACATCTCCAGTTCCTCCCGTGCAGGTCGAAGGGATGATGCCCACCAAGCTGTACCCATCCCCATGACATCATGGGAGGACATGTCGGCCCCTCAAGAGCCCCCAGCAGCATCACTCACCCTGCTGATGGCCAGGAGGAAGTCAAGCTTGTAGGACTTGGGGACGGAGTGACGCAGCTTCCAGTAGATGAGATGTTCCCAGGCGAAGACCAGCAGACTCAGCCCCATGGCCACCAGCAGCATGTAGAAAACCCCAGCCATGTTGTCGATGTCCAGCTTGCTGCTCATCACCTCATTCTTCTCATTCTGGCAGATCCCTGACAGCCAAACTGTCTCCAGCTTCTGGGTCTCGCCTGGGGCCGGACACGCACAGCGGTGGTGGGGGTGAAAATGCTCCCCCTGGGCATCATCTCCCCAAGCACAGCCTCTGCCCATCCCCACTCCACCATGGCTGGAGGAGGAGAAAGCCACCCCCAAGCCCTTGGAGCTGTTATCCCCTAGTCCTTGCTGCTGCCCTTGGCCTGAGCATTGCACCAGTCACTTGTCCTTCTCCAGGGCCCTCTCCTGTCTCTGTCCCCCACCTATCTGCCAGCCAGCTGTGCTCACGGTCCCCTTCCCAGGCTTCTCCTCCTGACCCTCAGATTTTGTGCATGGCCATCTCCAGGATTTTACAGCCTGGAAGAAGAGGAGGGACCCCAGAGGGAATGATCCCCCAGCACCCAGCTGGAGAGATGCTGCTGGATTTAATGTCACCTGAAAGGAGCTGGTGGAGAAGACCATCTGACCCAACCCCTCAGTGGCATACTGCAATGAGCCATGGAGGCCGTGCAGGGTCCAGGGACCAAAGCCACCCGTGCCGGGGAAGGGGCAGACAGTGACACCTGGTCTCTGGGTTAATTTGCAGGGCAGGGGCGAGGTGAGGACAGGGACAGGGCTAATGAGAAGCTTGCCCGGGCACCCACCGTCTCCCAGGAACTGGAGCAGGGCCAGGTCGATGGCCCGCTTCCAGCGCGAGTCCTTCTGCAGGGCAATGCCGTAGCCCGTGGTGGCAAACACCTTCCCACTGCCGATGGTCACCAACTTGCAGCCCTCATCCTTGCCTGCCATGTAGTTGAGCACCGCTGCATCGTAGATGAAGGCATCCAGCTTCCTGTCCCAAAACCAGGAGGGAGTGTGAGGAGGGGGCCCAGCAGTCCTTTTTGGGTGGGCTGTACCCCTTTTGGAGGAGCTGTACCCCTTTTGGGGGGAGCTGTACCCCTTTCAGATAGCTGTAGCCCATCTGTAGGGGGTTGTGTCCTCTTTGGGGGATCTCTGCCCCATTTTGGAGAGCCATAACCCCACTTGGGGGGGAAGTACCCAATCTGGGGGGGCTGTATCCCACCTTGGGGAGCCATACCGCATCTGGGAGAGGCTGCATTCCCTTTTGGGGGCAGCTGTATGAAGCTCTACCCCATCTGCAGGGGGTGTACCCTGTTTAGGGGCCCCCTATTAGGAAGATACACAGAGCCATACCCCATCTGGGAGAGCTATACCCAGCCTGGGGAGCACATATCTCAGTTGAGGGGGGCCTGTACCCCAGTTGAGGAAGCCCTACCCCATCTGGGAGGCACTGTACCCCATCCCAGGGAGCTGTAGTTCATTTGGGGGTCCTGTATCCCATTTGGAGGAGCTATACCCCAGCTCTGTAAGCCATACCCCATGTGGGGGAGCCATACCCCTGACCCGGGTGAGCCGTACCCCATTTTGAGGCTGGTGAGGGCATCCTCCACGGAGCGCTGGTTGTACTTCACCATGTGGGTGTGCATGTCGGGGTAGTTGCTGCGGATGTTCCTCTCGGTGCTGCCGTTGGGGACGGTGCCGAAGCGGAAGGGGGGGTACTGCTCCTGCGGCTTCTGGAACTGCAACAGGGAGCCCCGGGGAGTGGCGTCACATGGAGTACGTGTCCCTGCCATGTCCCCAGCATGTCCCCCCTCCCCACAGCCAGCCCTCCATCCACCCACCCGTGCCCAGCCAGCTGGCAGTGACACCTGGGGACTTCTCTCCACCCAAAAAAATTTATTATTTTTTTAGGGATCCCAGCCTAATCGTCAGCCCCACCTTCCTGTCGCTCAGCCCCGACACGGTGTCGATGTACTGCTCCTGGATCATGAAGGCAGCCAGATTGGCAGTGTAGCTGGCAAGGAAGATGACGGCAAAGAAGGCCCAGATGAGTACCATGATCTTGCTGGTGGTGCCCTTAGGGTTCTCGATGGGCACCGAGTTGTTGAAGACCAGAGCCCACAGCAGCCACACCGACTTGCCGATGGTGAAGGAGGGACCTCCCAGCCCTGCGGGGACAGAGGACGGAGGAGACAGCTGTCAGCCTGGCTGGGGACATGTGTCCCCCCCCAGCTTCTGCCTCCCCCACTCACTCTTGCCGCTGGTGAGGTTCTGGTTGTAGCCGACGGGGCTGAAATACTCGAACACGAAGACGGTGACGGCCACCACAGTGAGGCACATCACGAACATCATGACCCATACGGCTGGGCTGTAGGGCTCTGCAAGGCGAGCGGGAACCCATCAGCATCTCAGGACACCCCACGGCCCCCCAGGAACCCCCAGGAGCCCTCCCCGATGGATGGGGCTCATCCTCCTGAATGTTGCCCCTCCTTGGAGAGGAGATAGGGCCTGGCAGCACCATGGCCAAGCAGATCCACAGGACATCAGGAGGGAAGGGGGATGCTGCAAGACGCGGGAATGCAGCCACGCTTCCCTGCCTAAATAAAATCAGGCTTTCATCAATGGGGAGATGCTAATGAGACATTGCCCATCTCCAGGGTCATCGGCGGGAGGGTTTCCCATGCAATCATGGCTTGTCCCCTGCAATGGCTCTGGCCGTGGGATGGTGCCTGCACTGGGCATGGGACCAGACGCCTGGCCCCGCTCAGCCCCTGGGAGAGCCCTCCGGAAGCTGGGGGTGGGTGGTGAGTCGCTGCCTGCCCGGGATGAGCTGGGACAGGGAAGCGGGAACGGTGGGGATGCATCCGAGCCCTTGACATGCGGCCGCCGAGGTCCATTTGTCAGTGCATCCTTCGCTGTCCGGGAGGAGATCATACTGATAGGGATGCGGTTCATTAGCAYGGCAGGCGGTGGCGCGGGGTCCATTCACCCCAGCCCTGCCAAATCAGGGTGGGATGCTCCATCTGTCCCCGGGGCCAGTCAAAGTGACCCCTGCTTCAGGGGGGGTCGGGCCCCATGGCATGGGGGAGACAGGAGGGGGAAGACATGCCCAGGCTGGCAATACCCTGCACCCCATGGCATCTCTGTCTGGCACCCACGCCCATTTGCATCCACCCACACCCGTCCACACCCTACCCAGGCCGGAGCCCGGCTCCAGCCAAGCGGGGATGCCGCCGCTGTGCCGTTGCCGAGAGCCTCAAGCCCTGCTCGAGCGCTCAGGCTGAATTTCGTGACGACCTTGGCCAGTGTCCTCCCCTTCCAAGGCTGCAGTTTTGCTTTTTTAAAACTCATTAAATAAAACTTCTAACACCCGCAGTTTCCTACGCCCAGCTTAACCATGGGCTCTGGTGATGGTGGCAGAGAAGGGGTCCCCAGAACAGAGCTCAGAGCTGGCAAATCCCCACCTTGTCTCCCCCCACATCCCCGTCCTCCGTCCTCCACACAAGAAATGAAGAGGAGGAAACCACCGATCCCCCCCTCCATCTCCGTAATAAAAGGATTATTCAGGCGAGGGGAGGAGGAAGCCCCAAAGCCGGCAGCACAATCTCCTTCCCTTATGGCTTACGCTTTTCTTTCTTAAAAGTTATTGAAATGGAACAAAATTTCTAATTTGCGCTTGTCGAAAGCGTAGGATGAACCTGCAGACAGTCAGACAGACAGACAGACGGACGGAAAGACAGAAGGCTCACCCAGGAAGGCAGAGGGGGAGACGGTGCCGTTGCTCCTGGCCACCATGACGCTGATGCCCGTCTCCACAAAGGGCACAGAGAAGTCCACGATCTCGGAGCGCTCCTCATTGATGGTGAGGGAGCCGATGGCCATGTCCGCGCGCTTGTAGTACACCTGGGAAAGGGGCAGATGGTGTGGCGATGGGCAGATGGACAGGCAGAGGGACCCAGACCACCTTCCCCAGGCATTTCCTCATCTCCAGCATTTCCAACCTCAACTTTTGTCTTTTTTTTTTTTTTTTTAATATTAGCCTCTTAGATAACCAGTGACACAAACACAACCAACTGTGGGGTCATAAATGTTCAGCTGACTCCCTCCACGTTCTCCTCCACCAAGCCTTGCCCATAAGCTCATGCCAAGCTGTCCCCTGCCCAGAGGCCCACTGCAGACACCCTGGCCCCGTCTCTGGCAGGAAAGCCCCAGGTCAGGGCATGCCCTGAGTGAGCGGTGCCCCCCAGGGAGCCAAAGGTTGGGTCCAAGCCATGCCCACCCCTACCTCACCAATCATGCCATTCCAGACCCCGCGGACGATCTTGCCATGTTTGCCATTGGTCACTAGGTAGAGGTCATAGGAGAACTTCACTGCCTTGGCCAGCTTCTTCAGAATGTCGATGCAGAAGCCCTTGCAGCACAGCTTGGTGTAGGGATCCACAAGGCCATCTCCACTGAAACCACACCGGGAAAAATGGGTTGGACCAACCAAAGATGCTCTGAGCACCCTGGTGCCTCCTGGACACCACGTGCCGCAGAGTGGTGGCCAAAACTGGCGAGCTCCACCCTTGCTGCTCACCTCTGGGAGGAGTTGGTCTGCTTGCGGCAGGGCACGGTATTGCGCATGCAGACCCCGGTGCTGGGATCCGTGTTCTCCACGATGACAAAGGGTCTCTCCTCCAGTGTGGCCACTGTCAGGTGGTGGTTATCGGCCACAAGCTGCAGGAAGGAGCCGTAGCGGGGCCATACCGGGTACTTCATGTGGATGATGCCTTTCTCCCACTTTCCCACCTGCCCCCAAGGGAGAGCACACTGTCACCCCAGTGAGGGGCTTTGAGGGTCACATGGAATCCCGTGCCCATCTTCCCCATGTCTTTGGGCCTCGTTTCTCCCAGAGCATTGTTAGGCTGGAGCTCAGCCACGGTGAGATGCATCTCAGCATCCCTTTCCCCACGGGGTGAGGTGTTTCCTCCTGAGCCCCAAGCACCAGGCTTGGGTGAGCACAAACCTGGCCAAACTTCACCCAAAATACTTCTAAACTAAAAAAAAAACCCTCTGTGCAGCTTGTTTCAGGTGTTTGGCTGCTGTTCTTCAGAGGTGGGCAGCTGCATTTTTGCCTGTTTTGGAGCTTTTCAGCCAAATTGCAGGGAAAAAAAACCCCAGATCTTGGCAGAGCTTTGGTGCCTGACATTGCAGTGAAGCTCCAACATGCCACCATGGGTACTTTTGGTACCAGCCATGGGTTTTGCATGGGACAACCTGCCCCAGGGTGGACCCCAGCTTCCTCATGGCCCCACGCGCACACTGCCCAGCCACCGACCCCCCCCCGGTGTGCCCATCCCAGGGGGTCCGGGGGTCCTACCATCTCCCAGAGCCGGTGCCGGTTGAGCGAGATCACCACCATGGTGGGCCTGATCAGGTAGCCGCCTTCATTGAAGGAGAAGTCCCTGTGCTCCCACGTCACATTGAGGAGGTGCCTGGTGGGACACAGCCCCCGTAAGCCCCTGGTTGTGCAGCCCAGCCCTGTACAGCCCTCCTCCTCCTCCTTCTCCAACCAGGCTGCCACAGGTCCCATGGAGAGACATGGGGCTGATAGCTGGGGACTGGGTTTAACCCCTACACAAGGGGCAGCAGGGAGCTGGAGAAAGCCCTGCCAGCCAGGAGGCACCGAGGATGGACCACTGCAGGGTTGAGAATGCACAGACTGCCACAGCAGCCCTGAGGTGCCACATCTGTGCTGCAGAGCAGAACTATGAAACCCCTCCAAGACCCCCGTGGGTCTCGGGTCGCAGAGAAGCATGGGAAAAGGCAAGGGCTGCTCTGGGGAGATGCTCCAGGAGAAACCCAGCCAAGAGGCATGGACTACCAGCTGCAGCCCACAGCAAGCATCATCCCCCCTGCCTGCCAGCTCCATCCTCCTCCTCCTCCCCTGCCCCTTCCCTCTCCATTTCCCCATTCCTCCCATTTCACACCTATCCCACTGGGTCCCTGAGCCTCACCGGTAGAAGCTGGTGTTGGCAGCGGTGGTCCTGGTGGGGGCCCAGCAATCCTGTCCCACCTCCGGGAGGTAGCTGTGGGCCCGGAAGAAGCTGGCCGCCCCCATGGCAATGATGGCCACCCCATCCCGCACTTTCTGCCGCAAGCTCAGCTTCCAGCTCTCTGTCACCACGCTGAGGAGGCCAACAGGGAAGGAGGTGGGTGGCACCTCCATGTTGCCCACCGTCAGGCTGGGCACGATCCAGACGTAGCCCGGCCCCACAAGGCCGGCTTGCTCCGCCATGGCAAAAAGGTACTCGGCCTCCTCTCGTGAGCAGTAGACAATGAGGACCTGGGCATCGATCTGCCGCAGGAGCCGCTGTGACCTGGAGCTGCTCCGCTCCTGGCTCATCTCAAAGGTGAGCACCTCCTGCAGCTCCCAGCCGAAGTAGCTGGCGTCCGTGAAGGAGCGGATGACGTCCAAGAAGATGTTGTAGCCCGGGTAGAGGCTGGTGATGACGGCGAAGGAACCCCAGTCATATTCCTCCAAAACCTTGAAGATCACCTGGATTTGCTGCTCGATGGAGACACCCAACTGCAGGAAAGCTGAGCCAGGCTCCTGCGGGAGGAGAAGGGGTCAGGGGCTGCTCCGGCACCATGGTCCATGTCTCTTGCACCTGTGCAAGCCACCTTGAATTTGCCATCATGAAGGGTTTGAGGGAGCCATGGGCTGGTGTGGTCCATGGGCTGGAGACACCCAAAATGGGACTGATCTACTGGTGGTCTCCAAGGAACCTCATCCCATGCGAAGGGTCAAGCCCTGCGGCCTTTCCTCCGTTTCTTAGCTTGTTGACCAAAAATTCGTCCATCCTCCAAAGGAAACCAACAATTTTGCCTTAAACCAGGAGAGGGAGGGGGGCAAGGGCTCTTCTAGGAGCGTAAATCCCATCCCGGCTCCGATTTGCTACCTGCTGCTGGAGCCCACATGGCTCCTTCCCTCCCATCCCACCTCCCCAGCCATCTGGCCTCGCATTAGCAAACCTTAATTGATCTGATTTTGTCTTAAATGATTCAGCGAATGGCATTTGCAGAAGGTCACGTGCAGGCAGCAGAGTTTTGCCACCCAGACCCCCTCCACCTCCAGAGAAGCAGTTTTTCAATGAGGCTGGTGGTGCAGCCAGAGGGATGAGTCCCGGGGAGTCCCAGCCGAGGAGCAGGAGCTGCCAGGGACCTCGGACCCGTGGGAGGAGGAAGAGGAGGAGGTCAAGCCTTCAGGCAGGTCCCTCCACTGCCCCCAAAATACCCCAACCCTGCAGAAAGCTGCAGAAAAACACCCAGACCACAGCAAAGCCATGGCTATTTTTTAGTTGCTTGGGGCTCCACTTGAGCCCTCTGCATCCACCCAAGTCCATTGCAGCCACCCCAGCCCACTGCACCCACCTGAGCCCACTGCACCCACTGCCACCCATCCACAGTGCGCAGCAGCTTGGGGTGGTCTGGGAGCACCAGTCAGTGCAGGCAGGGCTGCCGAGGTGCCATCCATGGAGTTTAGATGCCAAAACGTCTGGGCAAGCAGAGCATGAAACCAGTGCCCTGAGGAGCAGCAGGGGCTCCACCCCAGGGGCTGCTGCCATGGGAAGGCGCCAGCACTGGGACCCCTCCAGTGCCCAGGCTGGGCAGCATAAGACGAGCAGCCAGGAGGAGATAACCCAAATCTCCTCGCTGGGAGGGACGGGAGCCTTGCCGCAGCCCATCGCCACCCATCCAGCACCCTCCAGCCTGGCTCCAGCTCTCCCTGCCACCAGCGCTTCCCGGCGGCAGGTGACAGTGACAGTGTCTGACGCTAGCAAGGATCAGAGAAGCCAAAAATCCTGTTTCAGCCCGTGATGCACCTGAGATCACTACCACAACTGAGTGGGGCTTCTCTGTGCCGCCTGCCCGGCCATTTCAGGGCTGGATCCGGCCCCCGCGGGGTGGGGAGGGAGGAGGTTGGGATCATGCCAACCCTGCCGCTGCCCTGGCAGCCCTGGCACCGTGACTCCGCATGGTGGGCACAGCCTGGAGAGGACGGAGAGCAGGATACCAGAGAAGGTCCCTTCACAGGGCACTGAAGTCCTCTGCCATTCCACACTATTCTGGGTGGCCACGCTGCCACAGCTACTGCCTATTCCTGCCTGTGAACCTCCGCGCTGCAACCCAGCAGCTCCTCTGCCCTCCAGCATTTCACATCCCATATCTACCCGTCTCTAGCAATCCCTCATTTCTCCCACATCCCCCTGGAAATAACCCCCAGTGAATGCCTCACCTTTGGGGTCAGGACCACAGCAGACCCCCCGCTGATGCTGATGACGGGGACCTGGGTCTGGGAGGAGATGAAGTCAAGGATCTGGGCCACGGCCTCTGTGCCAACGTTGTCCTCGAAGATGATGCCGTGGATCTTGTGGCTGGCGAGGATGTCGCAGATCTGGGTGAGGAGGGTGCTGGGGTTGGTGTTGTTGACGATGACAGTGATGGGGTGGATCTCCAGGGGCATATCCAGGAAGCTCTGGGCACTCAGGCGGGAGCGGATGTGCAGGGGGTAAGATGTACCCCCAAACACCACGGCTACGTTGACCACCGTCTCCTCGGGGCCTGGCAGCAGGAGGTCCATGAAGGCAGCCGAGCAGCCCAGCACCATCAACAGTAGCAGAGTGTGCGCTGGCGCTCTGCCCATGTCCGCCGCCGCGTCCCTGCCAGGACGGGACACAGCCCCTTGCATCCGCCCGCCTGCCAGGACCCCCGGCCCTGCTCGCCCCAGCCCTCCCCACCACCCTAGGGCAGCACCAGGGTGGGTTGACCCCAGGGGGGCAGGGGGACCCTCATCCTTTCGAGGCTGGACTTGGTGGAGGGATGGCCACAGGGTTATACCCACCATCCCAGCCCCTCTGGGGGGTCATAAAGATGCTGCTCCCCACACCATACACCCCAGTGCCATGTCCCTTGTCTCCAGTCCCACCAACCACTAACCCTTCCCAGCCCGTCCCCCCTTCCCACCATCACCCTGTACCCATCTCACCACCACCATCCCCCTCCCAGCCCCATTGCCCTCCCACCCCTATCCCCTCTCCAAAAGCCATCACTGCTATGATGCTCCTTATCGCCCCTTCACCAGCAGCAAGAGGTGTCAGGAGGTGCTGGCAGCTCCCTGGTGCCTCTCTCCACAGCTGACAGTCACCTTCAATATTTAAAGGCTTTGCCCTTGAAGGAGGGTTCAGTTCTGCAACCCCCAAGTTGGGATTTTGCAATTCGCACAGTCACCAGAGCAGCCAGTCCCCTGCCTGTCCCTCTGCCTGTCCCCTGCCCATCCTCCTGCCCCAGACCCCTCACTGCCACTTCCCAATCCCAACCAAAGTGCCTGCCTGGCCCCTTATCTTCAAGTTTCTCCCCTAGACACCATCCTTCAGCTTTCTCCCCTTCTCACCTTTACCCCCTACTGCGTGTCCCTTGCTGGCATTGCCCACCTGGCTGGGACACCCACCATGCTGCATGTTTGCCAGCTGCACCCCCAAAGCCAGGCTCTTGGTGGGGAGGGTGTTTGGGTACGTCCCCCCTGCCAGGTCCCCAATTCCCCACTGACTGTGGGTGCTCAGCCCACAGCAAGCAGGGTGAGAGTCCCCGCAGGGGGCACACATCCCTGTCCAGAGTGACATACCCCCGTGCTGGAGCTCACCCCTTCCTCGGAGCCCACCAGCAAAACCACGGCGAGACTAGCAGCCGGGGGCATCCGTTGCTCCCAGAGCCATCGCCCTGGTGCCACGCTGAGCAGCCGGGAGGGGGACAAGCAGCCCTCCACGGTGGCACCAGCCACATGCTGGTGTCGCTCCATGCAGCAAGATGCCAGCTGGTGCTCAGAAACGTCACTTGCAATTAAAAGCTGCTGTTGGAGGAGCCCCTCACTGAGTTCTGGATGGTTTTGGGGTCTGGGCTTCCCTGGGGACTTGCACCCCAATGCCCCTCTGTGCCGCAGTGATGGACAACCCCTCAGCACACTGCAAAAGCACTACCGGTGTGTTTGACTGAAAACGCAGTAAATATAAACCCAACGACTGCCTGGCTGAGCACCCTGCAAGAGCTGCTCGGTGCAGATTCGAGCATCAGGGTTGTCCCCTCCGGAGAGACAGGGGACATGAGCCCCATGTCCCCCTCCTGCCCCCCATGGGTACCGGGAGGGCTCAGGCACCCAGCCGGGCACTGATGCTCACCAGGCAGCCTCTCTCTCGGCCAGATGGGTTTCAGCAGGGGATCATCCACCCCCAGCACCCACCATCACCCAGGGGGGGTTCGCCCTGCCTGGCTGCATCCCTCCAACCACGCCACATCGCAGCTGGCCGAGCCACAGGAGCCATGACACCACACCGATGGCCACAGCCGGGGCCCCTTGGCTGGAGAGGACGTCAGGTGAGTCATGCCATGCTGGCAGCGTCCCACGCTCTGGCACGGCCAGCCCAGTGGCGGGGCGGCCTGCACCACCCGCTCCTTGCTGTGAATTCCCAAGTATTTTTAGTCCCATGATAAATAATTCATCGGGAATCCAGCATCAGCTACCCGAGCAGAGAGGAAGAGGAGCAACACGCCACCCAAAACAAACAGAGCCGCTCTCCCAGCAGCTCTGTCCATCTGAGCCCTCCTCAAGGACGTTTAAATATACTCTGGGCCCTCGTGGTGACTGATCAGGTTTGCTCATGCCAGACCTGGCACCTCACCCATCCCAGACCCTTATTCTCCTCTTCCTCAACCCAGTTCTTCCCTGTGCTCAGGACCCTCTTCTAGCACYGAGTAATCCAAGCCCAAGCCAACAAACCCCTCCTATGTTGCCAAGCACTGCCACCGAAGGGGCTGCTCCCCTCCCAGATGCAACTGGGGGCAGGTTTGAGCAAACCGGTTTCCCACTGGACCGAGCTGCAGGTAGAAAGCATCCCTGTCCCTCACAGCCGGAGCAAGATGGCAGTGGCAGAGAAGAGGTGGGCACGGGCACATCACATCATTCAGCCATTGCTGAGATGACCAGGGGAATGAATTTCCATCCTTCACAGGAATCCGGTGCCGCCGGCCGGAGCCGAGCCGCTCACTGCAGCCCTTGGCGGCTGTGGAGGAGGATGGAGGGGTTTAGGGCCAGTGAGCCTGTGGCTGGCAGGGGCTCCATGCATGGGTGGGAGCCAGGGCTGCTCCAAAATGGCCGTATTTGGGATGCAGAGAGCAGCCAGCTCCCCCAGCCCAGCCAACTCCATGCCTGTTTTTTCAAGGGGCAAGCTAGAGGGGTGCGGGAAAATGTGGTTTTTGGGGGGATGAGGCAAATTGCAGGAAACTGGTGGAGGCAGAGGAGGAACCGAGACCATCCCTGCGCTACTGCCAGAGACGGGGCTGCTCTTGGGCTTGGCACAACACAGCAAAGCCCCCATGGACTTTAAAAAAAAAAAATAATCCACATTTCAACCTCTTCTAGGAATTGCAAAACCTAAAAGGAAGGTTTTCCAGCCGGGTGAAGGGCCCGTGGCCGGGCTGGAGCAGGAGGAAGGTGGCCCAGGCCAGGAGCCCGGGCACGGCAATGCCACCTCCCAGCAGCCTCCCTAGCTACCAGAGGACACCCACGGAGCTGCTCAGTGGCTTTAGCACTTGCTTTTTGTTGCTTTGAGGCCGTTTTGAGCAGGTTAACCCCTTTCCTAGGCACAGCTTCACCTGATACCAAACACTCGCAAAAACCTCCTGCTAAAAGCACTGATCGAGCCCTTACCTCCCACCACCCCCTGAAATGTCATTTTAATGCAACAGGGAAAGTTTACTCCTAATTTTAAACCTCCTTTTTCCCCTCCTTCCATCCCTCCCGTGCTCCAGGAGGGGGAGAGCTCTTGCAGATATTTTGACCTCAGGAAGGGGAGAAATAATATCCCAAAATGCAAAATATCTCTGAAGAAAGAGAAACCTTATCCCTCAAAAAAGCCTCCGAGCCTAAAACCAGAGGGAAGGCTCAGTGTGCGCCAGGGGAGGGGGAACTGATGCCAATGGCCAGAAAGGACAGAGCAAACCCGAACCTAGCAGGAGCCGCGTGGGGAGGATAGGGGGCACTGGGGAGGCCACTGGGTTGTGCCAGGGCTTGTCATTGCCCGGATGGGGGGATACCCCCGTGGAGCAAGGAGACCTTGACAGAGCCCCCCAAAAGGAGGGAAAGCAGCAAAAGCTCCCCAAAGCCAACTCATCACCACCCCTGTCCCCATGCAGGGGGATGACTCCGAGGGAGAAGCGCTGGCAGCCCCTGGCAAGCACCGTCTCCTTTCAACCTTCATCTGCCACCACCCAGCATCACCCTCCTCTTCCTCATTACCCTCCTCTTCCTCGCCCGCACCTCCGACAGCAACAGTTGTGGTCTGGGGGCTGCGGGCCGGGGCGATGGCGAGGGTTCCGCACACGCACACACTGAAATGTAGCTTAAAAAGGTCGAATATGGATTAACCAAAAATAAATGCCAAGTGTCCTGCCTGCCGCTGGGTTATGCAAGGTGGCGGGGGGGGGACACAAGGCGGGTGGCACCCAAGGAGGTCTCCTCTCTTTTTCCTGCCTCCCACCCCTACAAAACCTCCCCAGCACAGCGCCCAGAATTAAAGCTCTTTGCCATCCCCCGGCCGGGACAGGGAGCAGGAGCTCTCAGGGATGGGGATGCGGGGGGATGCTGGGGCAGAGGGAAATGGCCAGGGCAGTCCCCTCACCCCAAAGACACCCCCACCCCATCCCTAAAAGTTACTGGCGGCGGTGCCGGGGCGGCGGCAGAGCCCGTCGGGGGCCCCAGCCCGCCCGGTACTTACGGGACCGCCGCTGCTCGGTGCCTACATGCCCCGGGGCTCCGGCGGGGCTGCGCGTCCCACCGGGGGCTCGGCTCTTCCCAGCCCTCTCCTCCTCCGGGGCAGCTCCCGGGGGCAGGATCGGCCCCCGCCGCGGCTGGCGGGAGRGTCCAGCGGCCGTCGTCGGTCCCGGCTCGTCCTTGGAGGCGGCGGCGGCGGCTCTGCAGCGGCGGCTGGAGGCAGGGACGGGAGCGGAGGAAGGAGGGAGCGGAGCGGGTGTGCACGGGGGGGGGCCCGGTGGCAGCAGGTGTCTCGGCGGCCGCCGGGCCCCCGCAGCCATCTCCCCCCCGCACCGGGACCGGAGGGGCTGCCCCCGCGGGACGGCCGGGAGGAGCCGGCGGCACTGGGGAGGGCTGCGGGGATGGAGGCACGGGGGGAGGCACGGGGGCAGTGGAAGGACAGGACGTGTGTCCTCCTCTGGCCGCCAGCCCCGGGGAACCGGGGGGGATGGAGGCGGGCAGCCCTCCCCTGCCGAAACCTGCCCGCCTCCCCCAGCACCCGGGGCCAGACCCAGCTGGCAAGACACAGGGCAAGACCCCCCCCCCCCCCCCTTCCTTCATCACCCTCCTCCGTCCCCAGGAGGGAAAACCCACTGCAAAATGGCACAGCCCTTACAACCTTTTCCCCCGCCGCCCTGGTCACTGCCCACCCTACAGCCCCAGGAAGAGCTGGAGGGGTGCAAACAGCTGCRGCAGGACTCATCCTCCATCTCCAAATATCTTCCAGCCCTTTGCTAACTGAACTGGTGGGGACTGGCCAGCTGCCCACCCCTGGTGCCCCCAGCCGGTGCAGGCCAGCCCCAGAGTCCCCATCAGTCACGGGGAGGTGGGGGGTGACACAGAGAGCAAAGCCCCCACAGGCAGCAGCATCCTCCAGCTGTCACCAGGGCCAGTATTAAAGCATTAGCTGATCCCGCAGCACTGACTGAGAGCAAGCCAGACTGGAGGGAGATCCAGCAAAGGAAGGAGGAGACAGGCAGGGGCCCTGCTGGGGTCCCCTTGTCCCCAGTTGGGTGCCCAGTCTGCCTCACGGCCCCAAAACCAGCCTGTGCTCTGCAGCAGCCAAGCTGTGGGCAGAGGGACCAGGTCTCCCAGCAGGGCCTGGCAGGGGCTAGAGCCCAATTCAGGCCCTGCCACGGGGGGCAACTGCTCCAAAACCTCCCTGTGCCCTGGCTCAGAGCCACCAAATGCCAGGCATCACCCTGGAGAGCATCTGCCCGTCTCTGCCACTGCGGGGTGCCAGCAGCGCCCATGCCTGGGCGCTGCCTTACTGCCTTCCCCAGGTGCAAGTTCCCTGGCTTGGGGACATGGCCACCCAAAAGCAAGTCATTTAGGGCTGTCGGGTGGCTGCTACCCGACCTGGCACCGCGGCCACCTGCAACAGCACCCTTCTGGCTGCTGGGGCCTGGAAAGGCTGTTTCCAGAGAGGTTTCAAACTGCCTAAAAATCTGCTGCCTGTGGTTATCCACAAGCTGCTCGACGCTGTCCCTGTCCCCGAGGCAGCCTGGCCACCCGCTGCCTGGGGCTGCAGATGTCCTCGGGGCACCTCAGGGTTGCAAAAGATGCCAAAAATGGAGGAAAGGGAAAATGCATTTTCCTCCTGGGCTTCATTTTAGCTGCTGTAAAAGCAGCACCCGCTCTCTTTGCAAGACAGCTCAGCGAAATCTCCGAGGCTGCTGCGATGTGGGGGCTTGGGGTGATGGGGGACTGGGATCTCACACCCCTCTCTCAGCTACCTGCTGGCCCCATCCTACTCCCCCAGCCTCAGGCAGCCCCAGCTGCCCACCGCTGCCTGATTCTGGCAGCACTGCCTGTCTCTTGCCCAAGGAGAGGAGATTTAAGGGTTAGCAACAGGTCTTCCTGCCTCAAATCCTTTTCCCAGGACAACAAAAGGGTGCCTTTGGACTTTAACACTGAAAGCAGCAGCAGCTGCATTTAACCCCTTCTGCTGCCTTCTTGGTTGTGGTGTGACCGGGCCTGGGGGACCTGGTCCCTCAGGGCTGGCACAGAACCTCTGCACTGCTCCTGTGCCCTTAGTGCCCCCCTGGCAGCTCAGGGGCCTCATTTACCCCTCCTGGAACTGGCTGGATCCATTGGAGGGTCTCAGCTCGCACCTATTTCAGCCCTGGTGATACTTTACAGGGAAAATGTTTCCCAGCAAAGCTGCCAGCATGCAGGTAGGATGAGGGGGGCAACAGCAGCTCCCCCTGGGGCAATATCTGGCTCCCCCATCTCACCTGTGACCCTCCAGCATCTCCATCCCATGGGACATTTACCCTCCCCAACACAGCCCAAACCCCACACGTGGGATGAAACCCAGCTAAAGGAAGAGTCAAACCACCCCCTTGAGCTGAGAGGAGCTAAAGCCCTCCAGGTTCTCAGTTTTCCCACAAAAACACTTTTCAGTGTCTTAAAAAAAAAAAAAACCCACAATGTTTTTCTGGGGGAAAATGCAGCGATTTCCTGAATCCAACCTGCTGCTGGGTCTGGGTCACCACGCCATGATGCAGCTTATGGGAGCTGTTATGTAATCATCAAAATACTGTATTTGTGCATTTAAATAACAAAAGTGCTTTTTACATTCAGAAAAAGTGCCCTGATATCTACAAAGGTCCAGGTTGAAACAGAAGCACCAACAGCACCCCAGGATGATGTCCACAACCCCTGGAGGTGCAGCTGGACTTTTCCTCCTGGTTGGAAACCTCTGACTTCCCCAGCCCCTCGGTTCCACCCTCTCTAGGGATGCTGTGCCCTTTTAGCCCAGTCGGGCTGGGTGGGGATAACACAAGCACGAAGCTGCCTTCCTCCATCCTTCATCCTCCTCCTCTCCTTCACACCGCTGGGGTGTTACCCCGGCACAGGACCCTCGGCATCCCAGCAGGTCCCTTATCCACAGCGCGGCCCCAACAAGAGGGAGCTCAGCTGGCTTCTCCATTGCTTTGTTACCTTTCCCCAGTCTCTTTTCTCGCAGGAAGCTCTGAAAGCAGGTTGATAAACGCAAGGTGCTGCGTTCCGACAGCTCCCGGTGTGCAGCCACCTCCTGCAGGGAAGAGCCTGCAGGCAGCCAGGCCGGGGGAGTGAGGGGGGAGCGGGAGGACCATGGTGGGAGGCCGATGTTAGTTCAGCTTTCCACTAACCCATCCAGGCCAACACCGGTGTCGGAGAAGTACCTTGGGCTCCATGCAGGCTCCTTGCACCCCATCGCAATCCCACCAGCATCTCACTGGGGTATCCCAAGCTGGGGTAAATCCCCACACAGCGCATCCTACCCCAGCCACCTCCGTTCTAGTCCCCCCAGCCCTGCAGAGTGAATGGGAGCCCATCAACTCCCAGCATAAACCCACACCCAAGCCCCGATCCCCAGCATCCACCCCGGAGGTGCACTGACAGCCAAGGCAGCATCGCACAGCTCAAGCCAGTGTCTCTAATATTTCCTGTTCTGCAGGGCAAGCCGCTACCGTCAGTCTCCTATTTGTAGGAGAAAATTGGCCAAAGGCTTTTAACCTGAGTGAATCCTAAACCAGGACTTTGGAAAGGAGAGGACTTGGGTCTGTGCACTGCCAGCACAAAGCCAGAGCTGGCCCCAGAAGGGCAGGGTGGCAGCTGGGTGACACAGCTCGCTTGGGCTGTCCCCACGGGCACCTGCATCCCGCTAATGGCATCCAACGTCAGACAGGGCAAACACAGCACCATGCCCACAGGTTTCTCTCTGCCAGAGCTGAGTCTTGTGACACTTGTGACACAGGCCAGAGATTTGGCCCCAGACCTGCACCCACCCTGGTTCTGCACCCATCCCGGACCTGCACCCACCCCAGATCTGCCTGTCAGCTGCCAACCCCCCTTCCCCAGAAGTTTGGCTAAAAATTAAGAAGGTCTGAGCCCAGCTGCTCCTACACCTGGGCACCCACTTCATCCTGTCCCTCTGGGTCTCATTTAAGAAGCAAACGTGAGTGAAGATCACCTTTCTCCCAAGCTGCCTTCCCACAGAGGCTCCTGGGGCCACCCCCCCAGGCACCATCCCCACCTCCCCTGTCTTCTCCATCCCATAAAGGTATCCAGGGCTTTGGCGACTAAATAACCACATAGAGCTGGCCGGTATTGTGGATCTCGGCAGCCACAAAAGCAATTGAGGCAGAAAGCAGAGCAAGGAGAAAAAGGTGGGAGAGAGGCCACAGGGATGGTGCTGTGCATGGTGCATGGCACAGATCCAGCACAGCTCCACTCCGCTGCCACCATGTCCTGCCCTCACAGTAATTAAGGGAGCTAAAATAAATAGGGATGGTTTCATCCCTGCAGGGATTAATTCCTCCTCCTGGGATGGAGTGTGCTTGCAGGGCTGCCCTGGAGGTTGGGGATGAGGCAGCCAATGCCAGCGGGTTGGAAATGGAAATTTCCCAGGAAGGGAGGAAATCACTTCTTTCTGGGGCATAACCAGCCCTCGCCCTCACAACAACTTTATTTGCCACTGTTGTGTCCCTAAATAGCTCCTTGAAGCAGCTGCTGGGAGTTTATATCTCCTTCACCTCTGCTCCCCTCCGGGCCTCAGGAAACAGGCTCATGCAGCCCTGATTTCCAGAGCAACTCACCCAGAGGTGGGGGGAAATCTCCTGCAGCCACTGCAGGGACCCGGAGGCACTGCTACCTGCCCCAGCACAGCCCTCTGGCTATGGGCAATATTTTGCAGAGCCCCAGGAAGTTTGGGTCTCTAAGGTCAGGAGTGGAAACCACCAAGCCTCTGGTGGGTCTGGAGCCAAGGATGTGCTTGCGGTCCTTTGGGGTGATGTTGCGCCAGGAGGGAAGTGGTTCCCTGGGTGCAGTGGCACTGGCAACCCACCCCAGTGACCTCTGAAGTTAGCACCCTGATCCCAAACTGTTCACCATCCCTGCCTGGGGCTGGGGATGGATCGGAAGAGGAGAGGAGCACACGAGGCACGAGAAGATGTGCCCGGGAGAGCAAGCGGCGAGAGGAGGGTACACGCAGGGGTTGATGCTTGTGCTCAGCCAAAACGCTGAAGTCAGCACTCTCTGGAGCCATCTGTTCCCAGCGAAGCCCCAGCCCAGATGGACTCGCCCAGACTCCCGGCAGCGGATGCTGCAGTTCGGTGATTCATGCGGCAAGGGGCCGGGGACAGTGTAAAGCCAGACACCGCCTCTGTGGCCGTGCAAACTCTGGGGATGGGGCTAGAAAATGATATATTAGCCACACTGCTGAAAACCTTTTTCAACCTTTTTCTGGTCGCGTGAGCTGGCTTTTAAATGGCAGCAGAGCTCTTCACTGCTGGGCCAGAGACCTGACTCAAGCTGGTTTTTCCCTTACTCCAGAGCACAGGTAACCTCCTGCTTCACGGGCTCTAAATGCTCATTTGAAAAGGCCAAGTTCAGCAAGTAGCCTATTAGCAAAGCCAGCAAGAGCCTCTGCACTTGTCTCCCGGGTGTAATTGCAAAACGCAGCATCAACAGGAGCTTCTGGGGTGTCTCAGACCTGTTTCTTCCCTGGATTACTCCAAGCTGCCCGGCAGCGCATGCAAGGCCGGAGCCCCAGGGCAGAGCAGAGTTAGCCCACACAGCGCTGCAGATGGGGGAAACTGGGGCAGAGCAGCACAAAGCAGCAGTGGGAAGTTGCAAAGACCCAACTGAACAGTGCTTACTGTGCAACCACCCCACACCGTGATGGGCTCTTTCTGCTCCGTACCCCGCCTAGCTGCCTTTCAGAGCAGCACACAAGACACCAAGGAAAGTGGGGCGTGAGGAGCTGCGGGAAGGGAACCGTGCAGCCTTGCCCAGCCAGTCTCGAGGCCATCCCTCACCAGATGCTGATCTCCACCAGCTTTGTGCAGTCTCATTAAAGCTAAGCTAAGCCATAACTCATCGGAGCAGGGAAGTCCACATTAAGAGCTAGCAGCAAGGACTTCAGCTTTCAGGCCCCCTTCTAACAGCAGACGGGTGTCACTCACAGCATCGCCTTCCCAGCTCCTTACCTGCTGGACAAAATGGCTTTGGAGCTGCTCCTCTGGCTGCTCGGGAGAGTGGAGGGCAAAACATGGCTGCCCAGCGAGGCTGCCCTCTCACCCCTCAGACCACCATGGGGGGACATACCTGGAGCAAACACCCACAAGGTTAATGGTGCCTAAAAGCAGCACCCAAACGTGAACAGGAGTCTGCGAGGAGCTTTGCGGGCAGCCAGACAGACGGTCACCCCCAGCCCCGGGGGTGCCGGGTCACTCCTCCATCCCAGCTCAGCCCCTCTCTGCTCCGCGTTACCGGCCTCCCAGCGCCACCTAACGACACGGCGACCGCGGATAAGCCCCTTCACAGGGAAAGCAGACGCATCCCGGTCCCCAGAGAGAAGGATGGAGAGCACCGACAGTGATGGGGAGGCAGGAGGCAGCAGTACACCCAGCTGGGGCTTTGGGATGCAGGCAGCAGAGGAAGGAGTCATAATGATCCTTCCTCTGTCCATGAGGCTCAGTCCTCCATCCCTGCCCTTTGCTGACCTTGATCATCCCATGGCTTTCCCACAGCCTGGCATCAACCCCAGGGTCTTGGCCAAGTTCTGGGTTGAGCAAGGACACTGGACTCAGCAAAGATGCTCCCCTTAATCTGTTGTCACAGCCCAAAAAATACTCTGAAGCATCATCAGTTTGGGAACAGCCCTTTACCGTGCTCAGCCCAAGCATGGTGGCCTGTATCACGGCTACAAAAGCACTACAAAAGCACCCTGACATCAACATTCAAGACGATGTGGAAGAAAACTCCAGGGAAGAGCCAGCTCGTCTCTTCCCAATATCTGCAGATTTGATGCAGCCACAACAACACTTTCACTGTCATGTTTCTGGCCGGGCTATCTACCAAAATGGCTGCTCCCTACCCTGAGCACAATGCCCTTGCCTCCACACCCCCCTTTCCAAAGCACTTGCCTCCAAATCCAGAGCTGATGTAATCTCCCGCTCAAGAGTTCAGCATTAGGACTGCATCAGCTGCAAGAGGTAACGAGAGCCACATCACACAAACAGCTGTTCGACAAAAGCTTTATTGCTCGTTTGCATACAAGTTCCCAGTATCACATTTCCCGAGTTTCTTAATGAGCTTGCAAATGAGATTTAAATAGAAAAGAAAGGGGGGGGAAAAGGAAAAAAAGAGAGAAGCCACAGATCTTCCTTCCCTAAGGTTGGACCAGAGATGAGGTGGGAGTACAGCCCGGTGGGCAAGCCCTCTACCACGGGAGAGGGCTGGGCAGAGATGGAGGTTGAGCGTGGACCTGAGACGAACCCTCACCGGCTGCCCTGGCTTGATCTACCCTCTGCCTCCACCACAGAGCCTAATTTGTTTCTAACACATAGTCGCCAGCAACTGCCATTGTCACTGTTTACGCAGGTCAGAGAGGAGTGGTTGAAATCCTGCAGGGCTCCCGCGGGGAGTGAGGGGGGTCAGGGACAGCGTGGGTGGCAGGACAGCAAGGGGAGGGGGCCACGCTGACATGGCCCCTGCACCACAGATAAAGAGGAGATTATGGCTCATGGTTTGTAATCTGGCTTAAAACCTGACGCTGTCACCGTAGTCAATTTGGGCTGAGAAGCATTTAATAAGCTTCAAAACACACAGGCCAAAAAAAACCAAACCCTCCAGTGAATGAAGTGAAAGGGCTCAAGGCATTGCTTGCACCAGTCTGCACTGGCAGGTACCAAGGAACACAGGATCCCTCATGATCTGGAACAAGGCAATTACACACTTGTTATCCCAATCCACCCCAAGAGCTAGGACCCAGGCTCTGCCAGGGTTTAAATGTGGGAGGCAGAAAGCAAATTAATGCCCTTGCCTGTTTGTTTGGAGCTCACAACAAGTGGAGAGCAAACGGTCCCTCCCTGTGTGAGAGGAGATGCCTTGCCTTGGGACATGTTGCAGGAGACGTGGCGCTTGGCTCACTGCTCCAAGATTAAGGCAGTCACAGACGAAGAAGCCAGACTCAAGCGGCCGGTCCAATTTGGCTTTCCTGAAAGGGTTTATTTAAAAGACAGTATTATTAAAAGAAGACTGCTTGGGCACAAATGACAAGGCAATGAAGCCATTTGGCTTGAGGCTTGAAGGGGAGGCAGCAAGACACAAGGAAGTTTCTCTGTGCGACTTGCCATGGGGAAAGTGCCTGGCCAGGACTCCTGCCAGGTACACAACTCCCCTCACCTGCACCGGCCAATTTGTTAATGCTTGAAGGACCCAAATGACAAGAATCCTCCCAGGAGCAGCAGCTGGCTGCAGAGATGCAGGGCCAGCCAGCAGCCTCAGATGTTTTGAAACACTCACCTTAGGAACCCAGAGTTCATCGTTACTAGAAAGGCTCAAGTGTCACACCACCCCAGAGTGGCCACTAGTCCCGGGCATAAGCCCTGTGCTCCCGGGCCCTGCCTGTAACCCACTGGTGTTGCCCCAGGACAGTACTGCTGCTGTGGCCCCAGACATTGCTGCTGCTTTAGTGACCAATCAACTGCAGCATCTCCTGAGGATCCACTATCTTCTCCCGGGGTTTGCCAGCAGCTTTGCCTCTTGCCACTTCAGCAGCATCTATCTTCTCCCAGTCTGAGAAGGAAACAGGACGGACCCCTGGGGTTACAATGAGAGATGGGAGGGAGAAGTTAACTAAGTAAAAATGAGTTCAGCCTCACCTCCCCGTTAGCAGGGACCTGGTGTGCGAGCAAACCCTGCCCTATTCTGACACAGTGTCAGACTTCAGCCTCACAAAGGAATAATAATTTCTAACACCGTGAGGAGAGGGATGGCAGGTTCCAGTCGACTCGGATCAGTCAGACCTTTGCAAGCCGTAACAACGGCGAGCACGGCACCACCTTAGGGGACAAAACACTTCCAGTCTACTGTTAAACCTTAGACAGTTAAGAGGCAAAACACACACACTTTAATTGAATGCCTTTAAACACAGCAACAGCAAATTACTCTCTTGGGCATTTTAATCTTTCCCCCAACTTGCCTAGAAGGATTGCTAGGAAAACCACTCAAGAGCAATAGCTCGCTGTCTAAGCAGCTGACAGCAACATTTTACCCAAGGTCTGTGCTGCTTTTAACAGCCCTTCCCAGAAAGTGGTCATTAACCTTAGCAATGACACCGAGTTTGAGGGAATTCAAGTCCCGTTCTCCCTGGGCTTTGGAGCAATGAAACGGCCGCACGACACATTTCCTTGGTTCAGACTCTGCTCCTAAAAATGGCTCGCAGGATTCACTACCCCAGGATACCCCAATCCAGGAGTTTGCCTGCATTGTATCTTCATGTTCACTGCTATACCAGCTCACACAACCCCACTGACCTCGGCTGCGCAGGATGCTCTCCACGGCCCCAAAGCCTTCTCTGGAGGCGGACACATCCAGCACACCTGCTCGGAGATCCTCCAGCACAGACTGGGCAGTGTCAAAGCTGTCGTTCATGGTGGTGATGATCACGCCCGTGGGTCCCCTCTTCACCCATCCGCTGCAGTACAGACCTGCATGGGCACACAGAGCAGCCAGGCTCAGTCCAGCACATGGCCGTGGACCCTCCTGGCTGCAAGTCCTTGCCCTGTCCCTGGGTGTCACATCAAGCTGCAGGCAGTGGAAGAATTCACCCCTGTGGTGGGGACAGATTGTGGCCCTTCAACGATGTTGTCACAGCAATCTGTGTAACTGCAGACCAGCGCTAAGCAGCTGTACGGGCTGTACTGCTTTAGTAACAGACTCCAAGGCCCACTAAAACCACCATAACCTTCATCGCTGTTTGCTACAAAACCAGTCACCCCTAACATGAGCTTGGGATGGGCCAGGTCTTAATGCCTGACAGAGGCAGCTCGTTTCCTCAGTTTCCACTCTCCGACTGAAGTGTGCGACCGCCTTATATCAGTGCCCTGGGTGAACAGAACTTCCCACCTCAAAGCCCCCAACCCACCAGCTGCACTCGACATGTCCCATGCATTCCCCTGCAGATACAGACCTGGGACACCCTCCACTCTGCCCGAGCTGTTGGGGATAATGCCACGCTGGGTGTTGAAGGGTACCGCTGGGTCCAGGGGCAGGCTCCGGTAGCCAATGCTGCTGAGCACCAGCCCGCACTCCAGCTCCTCCACGTCTCCAGTGGGGACGGCTTTGGCAGAGTCACCCGAGCCCTGAGAGGGAGGAAGAGGCTGCTGACCACCAGACAGTCGGCAGATGCAGAGCAGCAGCCTCCTCTGGGCCCCTTTGGCATCCTTGATCCCTGGGTATTTGCTAAAGGCCTTTCTGCAGCAGTAGCAGCATCGAAAGAACTCCCTTTAGATGGGGAAAGGCTTGTCGGCAGTACCAGCTTCCCCGAGAGCCTGCCAGCAGTCACTCCAACCAGCCAGGGAACACAAAGCTGTCTTTGGAGAGATTCCCAAGGGCTGCAGGGATGCAGCAGCATCCTGCTCCACCCCTGCTAGGGCCATACCAGCCCTGCCACGAGCCCGTACCTCCAAGCGGGTCAGGGCCATGCGGACGCCCCTTGCCCGCCTCCCATCAGTGGTGGGCAGCACCTCCTGGGGGCTGCGCTGGAACTTCAGGCCCCACTCCCGGGGGACTGCTGCCTGTGCCACCACTGCCTGCATCTCCATCGTCTTCTCCCCAGGGTTCTCTAGGGCTGTTTTTATCATCAGCTCAGTCAGTCGCTTCCTCGGCCTGGGGGCATCTAGGAAGAAAGAGAGAGCTTCAGGACAGGAACCTCAGCAAAAGCCCCTCTGGACAGGGCATAGAGCTGAGGTCACGTCAAGGCAGTTTCAGTTGTATGTGAGTGTCCATTTGGAGTTTGTCATGCCAATGCAAGTCTGATGCCTTTGAGATGACAAATTACAAGTCAAAGTGACCAGGAGAGCTCATGAGGCGTAAGGCCAGTGGGACACACAAATCAAAGCCTGCAATTTTGCTGTCTTGCTGGTTCTCAGAGGCAGCAGCCTGTGCAGAAGAGCAAGTCTCTGGACACTCTTGAACTCGGTGTTTTCTTTTTAGCTCTGCAGGAAGCTCTTAAATGGGATCTCTCCTGCAAGGTTCCCCCAGCCCTCCTGAATCTCCTGCCCTCATCACTCGGAGAGTAAGCATCACTCCCAAGCAGCAAAGTGGCTGCACAAACAGAGAAACAGGCTGTTCCCTTGTCTTTGTGGCCTCCTAGCACTCTGAGGATGAGCCACATCATGGTCACCTGGCTTTCACACGCCAGGCATTAAGCACAGGGCAAAGAGTTTCTCTGATGCACGTTGTGAGCATCTCCAGATCACTCCTGGATGCTTGACTGTCAAGGTGAGCCCCTGTCTGGAGGAGCGTGGCACGTCTCCCTCACCTTTAATATCATTTTCGAGGCCTGTGAAGTCAGCAGGGTTCAGGACAGGTCTGGCACCAGGCAGGTTTATCATCTCCCGCAGCTCCTGGGAATTGCAGGCCGGAAGATGTTACCTCCAGCGCAGAGAGGTTGCCCAACAGCCCCATGCCGTACTCCCCTAGCAGTCCAGTCTAGGAGCCAGCAAATGGGTGCAGGAAGGACACCTCGGTTCCCCACCCATCCCTAGACCACCTCTCCCCACCAGGGTCAGGCAGCCTGGGGCTCAATGCTGGGAAACATGGCTGCCCTCCAGCACCCCCAGTCTTACCTTGATAGTGAAAGCAACTTGGAGAGGTCCCCTCCTCCCAACCAGCCAGACGCGTTTCACTTTGCTGCTGGCGAGAGTTGCCAGGGAGCCATCAGTGATGTCTGTCTTCTGCAAGAGAGAGACAGGACAGTGGGACGAGGGCAGATCTGGAGGGAGCAGGGGGAAGACACAGCTTCTGAAGGTGAAAAATCAGCAGAAAAGGAGGCTGTGCATGCAGAGAGCCTGGGCAAAGATGGAAAACAAGTCATCTCCCTTTGCACAAAGCTATTTACACAGCTGGTTCCTCATCATTGAATGTACTTTCCAAGGCAGTAACGCACTAGAGGTAACGAGCCAGCACCCCGTGAGATTGCCTCGGGAGATCCACCCAGGCAGGTTAACCTTGGGGTTAATGGAGCAAAGCCTTCCAGTGATCTCGATTTTGGGGTGCCTGCAGATGCTGTTGGGTGACTTCCCAGCTCAGGATATACAGGCATTTGGGTGAAACCCACTGCAAACCACCGCTCAAATCACTGCCTGCGCGCTCCAGGCAGCTCCAAGCACAAACACAAGCATCGCCAGGGCTCGACCGATGGTTGGCATCTTGCAGCAACCCCATGCTCTGTTTCATTTATGTGCATGTATCTAGATCACAAGATCATCTTTTCCAGAGAAGATAGAATGGCAGGGACACCAGGTAACCAGGATAAACCATTCCAGACCAATATTCTTATCAGGAAACTGCCTGTACACTCTGCCACTCATTTCCAGTGCCATGTCCTTCACGGCACTGCTCCCACAGCTGGGTTTAGCCACTGGTTGGCAGTGCCTCCAAGATTTTTTTTGTTATTTAATTTAGATATTAATACAGGAAGTTGTTGCACAGCTGTAACAAACCTCGTGGTATTTATCCAGGAGGAAGAGCCTTTGCTGCCAACATCTGGGGCAGCAGCTGTACGGAGCAGCTGGTGCATACCAGCTCCCAGCTGTCTATAGGCAGCGGGAGCAGAGGTCCACCAGCTTGGACCAGCCACCAGTATGCCCAGTGCTACCGGCTGCTGCACTCAGCTACAGCAGAAAAAAAAATCCCAACAGGAAAAGCTTCTAGTTCGGTGGTGGAAAAGACTGAGCAGCTCCTCCTTTGCTTCTCATAGGAAAGGAAGGGATAAAACTCAATTGCCAGCCTTTTAGGTACAAGTAGAGCAATCCAGAGAGCTCTGTAGCATTACCCAAGGCACAGCCTCAGCCTTGGATCACACCCTACGGACTGTGAATCCGTAGTTCACAGGGTGCACCCAAGGGGCAACAGGCTTCCTTCGTGAAAGAGCCCAAAGACACGAGAGTCTGTGGTTTTACTGAGATGGGTGGGAACCAGCAGCCACCCAGCAAGGAGAGAATTTGGGCCCCAGGCTGCCTTCACAGTGCAGGGCACCTCCGTGACTCACCCTGAGGAGATGCAGCGGGGACAGGAGGATCCGGGCAATATCCAGCGCCACATTGCCATGTCCCAGAATCAGCGCCGTCTCACAGCTCAGGTCAGGCTTCAGCTGCGGGGAGAGAAAGACCCAACCACGAGCAAATCCACCTGGCCTCCATGATGCGCACCCACTCAGACCCACTCCCACCACCCAAATTCCCTTCCAACCCTCTTTTCCCCAAAAAGAGGCGATGCAGATGGGGAAACTCCACACCAGCCTCCTCGCCAAGCAACACAGCAACACAGCTCTGGGCACCCCAGCCGATCCCTCTCCTCTTCTTCCTGTGATGGCATCTCTGGGAGCAGCTGTTTTGGCCAAAAAACCTCCTCAGGCCAAAGCAGAGCATCACCCCCGGCAGGTTCCCATCTGGCCCGGCCTAAACGTGCTGCCAACCTACAGATTCAGCTAATCCGCTCTGTACTGATGTACAAATTGTTCACATTTCTACCATCTAAGAAGGATTTAATGTGGTGCCTGCTAATCTTTTCCAATTGTGGGCCTTTCAGGTCTTAATCTGGAGCTGAATGCCTGCGTTTGGGTGCAGGACAGGGAGGAAGGGCAGGGAAACACACTGCTGTACTCACATCCCGGTTCTTGGGCAGCCCGTTGTACCAGCCCACGAATGCTTGGGCCGAATAAACGCCGGAGAGGTTCTCCCCTGGGATCCCCAGGACCCGGTTATCTTCAGCACCGTAACTCTGAGGAGGGAGCAGACACAGTCAGAGATGTCACCATGTGCAGGGTTCGATACCAAAACACAAATCTCCCCTCCCAGCTGCTGCCAGGGACCCTGCATGGCTGCCCACCCTTCCTGAGGGCCGGGATACTCAATGGAAGGGCTAAACACAGCCTGAGCACAGGGGTTTCATCCACCCCATCCCCCTGGGCTCCAGAGCCAAGCTTGACCTCCTTGGGCCAAGGCAGAGCACGACAAGCTGAGGACCGAACAGGGAGGAGAAATCCATGTCAGCCTGAAACAGGTATTGGGCATCACAGGGAAGAGGTTCCTCAACCGCTGCCCCTTGCAGCAGGGTTTCAGAGACCTGCATTTGATGCCACGCTCTAGCACATGCTCCCTGAAAGGCTTCGGACAAGCCTCGTAGCATCTGAGCTGTCCTGAGGCTGGGGAGAGTTTACCACAGTAATAAGGCACCCAGAAACACCTCACCCAGACCCTCTTCCCGAGATCCCAGTGGGGAATAACCCTGCAGACCTTCCCTGCAACTTCCGGGGAGCTACGGCAGTCCTGGGTCTGAGGCACGGTACCCACCAGCACCACAGCGTGGTAAGCCTGCTGCAGCTCTGCCACCGTGACGTCTCTCCCCACGGTGACATTTCCATAGTAGGCGCAGCGCTCCAAGCGCGCCGTCTGCGTGAAGGCGTTGATCACATTCTGCCGAGATCAAACAAGTGCCAGGGAGTTACGTCCAAGCCACAGCCAGGGCCAAGGTCTGCTGCTGACAGGAGGTCACCATTCCCGTCCCCCCCAGCCTTGAGATGCTTCTCCCCCTCTCCGAGTCAGTTATTCTGAGACTCTTATATAACAACAGTCGCAGATAATTCACAGGGAGATAAGCACAGCTGTGACTTGGCACTCTTTCCACCACCTTTTGTGGAAAGGAAAATCTGTCTTTTGCACCTGCCTCGGGAGGACAGGACCCTTTCAACATCTTCGGCCCCTCTGAGTAAACCCCGCTGTAGGAGAAAACTCCTTCCCAAAGATGAGGCTTGCAAGGGAGTCCCACCAAACAATGCCTTCCATCGAGGGTGCTGCCTGCCTGATCCCCTCTGCTAGTCTCTCATCTCAACCCTTCCTGAAACCCACTCATCAAGAGAGGATGCAGGGCAGGATGGCGCCCAAAGCCTTCTCTTCTGAGAGATCAGGGCTACACGGCAAAACCGCCACTTCTTCCCCTGCCGCTCCAGCCAGACTCAGCCTGGTAACAGGACAGATATCACCATACTGTGGAAGCTGCCCCAAACCCACATCCGTTATGTCCAGGCTTCATCTCTCAGCTCAAAGGGATCCATGCATTTTGGTCTGATGATCTCCAGTGATTAGAGGAAACCATCGCAAGACATTGCTGTGGATCTCCTGTGTCCAGATCTCCCATGTCCTACTACTCCAACCACCTCCACTCTAGCTCAGACACAGCAGATACCCCTGGGTACAACTCATGCCCACTGTGAGGCAAAGGAAAATGGTTGATTTCAAAGACCTCCTTGGTTTAACTTCTCCTTGCCCAGGTGTGCACCTACAGCCCAACTCCATCGCCCCTAATAGCAGACCTATGTGTTCCCAGGCACCCAGAACAGATACGGACTGAGCAGAGGCAAACAGCAACCGCAGCGAGTGGGCAAGATCCTGCCAGCATAAAGTTTCCTGGTACAAAGAAACCCCTCTGTGCTTCTTCATCTTGCTCTAGGCCAGGCTGACCAGCACTGGGAACAGCACTTCCTGTCACAAGCCCCTGTTTTTGACCCGCTGCCCAGAGCCCTAATGCCAGACGTCCCATATCACCTGGCTGTGGCCTTGCTGGGTCTCAGCACAGACAAGAAGATTTGGACCTCTCCAGTGTGACAGCTCCACACCTCAGCAAGCCTTGAGGCACCATGAAGAATGGCGACTGCCTGGCCTGCACCAACCACCATCACTGTGTCCAACTGCAAGGGTGAGGGCCCGAGCCAGCACCAACCTTCACTTCGGGGTGGTCTGGGGCCACCCCAAAACGGACAAGCCCGAAGGGAACAGGCAGCTTCTCATAGATGTCCACTCGGGCCCCGCTGTGGTGCTGCAGGAGAAGGAAGTCACAGTTAAGGCATGAAGACAGAAAGGCCACATGAGCCCAGCAGCTCAGGAGGGACACGCATCGCTTGCCTGCTGTTGGGGAAAATACAGGGCAGGAGGGAGGGTTGCACCAAGATCCCGAAGTCAGAAACAGCCTCTTCCAGGCTCTTCCATGCACAGGATGATGCTGTACCTGTTACTGCCAGCTCAGATTGCAAGGTGTAGCAGACAACGCAACCCAAACCATCATCAGGTACATCTCATGGGGGGCTCCATTCTCCTACCCACTCCACAGCCCCTCTCCCACACTAACCTGGTGGCTATCCAGTACCCAGGAGGCTGACAAAAGGGGCCCCACACTGGGTGGGAAGCACCCAGTGCACCCTGGGTGCTGATGGACCTGCCAGGCCACCTGCCAGTCCCTGGCAGAGATGCCCATACCCTGAGATTCCCCTGAGCTGAGTCACCTCAGGGTCAGAGCTTTAGACAGATGCTTTGCTGCAAGGCTTTTGTTATCTTGTATTTTGAGTCAGCCTCTCCACAGAGATTAAGCAGCCCTGAAATTTGTCCCTGAGGCTTAGTAACAGCTATTTTCCAACACATACTGGAGACAATACGGCATGGTTTAATGACAGGGTTAAGCAGCTGCATCTCTGTTTGGTGCCAGTAGCCCAGTTCTGTCCTTGGGTCTCATTTCCCAACAGAGATGTGACCACTCAAAGCACTAATGTTTACAGACACCAGGCAAAAGGTCACCCATGTGCCCTGTTCAACTGGGGGAGGAGGAGGCAGGAGAGCAGGTCCTCCACTTTCCCTTTAACGCACGGCTAATGTCACCCCCATTGGGCGACAGCTCCGAGCGAGGCAGATCTCTGCTGCTTATTTGATTCTAGAAAAATCACTTGGGCTGAACTTGCAGCAACCCTGGGTCCAGTTTGGACGGCCCAGGGGCAGGGCAGGGATGGGGGCAGCAGTGCCCGCCCCAGGTGAAGGGGGCCAGGAGGACTCTGCCCCAAGCAGCCCCCCAACAACACAGCCCCCCCTGGCTGGAGCGGGGCTGGGAGCCCACAAAACCACTCCCCAACTCCCTGAGAGCCAGGCAGCACAGAGATGCCTCCCTCAGCGGGCAGGTCCCTGCCCTCACCCACGGCCAAATCTCACCCCGGTACCTTGAGGATGTGCTGAGCCGTGTAAAACCCCGCGGGCCCACTGCCCACCACGCAGACACGAGGACCCGGGGCAGGCAAGGACAGCCACCGCTTGAAACCTGGAGGTGTGAAGGACAGAGAGGACGTGAGGCCACATGAGGCGTTAACTCCCAGTCTGGCCATAGCCCTTCCCTCGAGCCCAGCACCGACCCAGAGGGGCTCGTCCCCCCGCGCCAGCCATTGTGTGCAGCCAGGCGGCAGAGGAAGGCCGGGGTTTATGTACCCAGCCCGGCGGCGGAGGAAGGCCGAGGTTTATGTACCCAGCCCGGCGGCGCATCCTCCCGGAGCGGTTTGAGGCAGAAACGCCTCGAGGTCAAGGCCAGTGGCCTCCGCGCACGGCCAAACCCGCGGCCTTGGCGCTTACGGCTGGGCCGGGCCGGGGTCGGTGGTGCCAGACAGGCTGTCGGCTGCCCCGGAGAAGGGCACCAGAAAGCACCGTACCGAGAGGCCCCCGCCCCCACGCACTGGGGGGTCCTGGTCCCGGCTCGAGGGGCGCGGGGGCCCCCAGCACTCTCGCCCCAGAGCACAGGACATGGTCCACCCCGGCCCCGCGTCCCTCACTCCCCCAGGGCTGGAGCACGGGCCTGCCGGGCACAGTTCCCGCAGCCGCTCGAGCCCACAGCCCCGACTCTCCCGGTCCCAGCTCCCCTCGCAGTCCCGGTTCCTCCGGGCCCGGCTACCCCGCAGCCCTTCGGGCCCGTAGCCCCGGTTCCCCCGGTCCCGGTTCCCCCCGGACCCCGCGGGCCCGGAGCACGTGTTTCCCCCCAGCGCCGGTTGCCCCGTGACGCCGCCAGGCCCCGCCCCTCACCGCCCGGGACGCCACCGCCCCTCCAGCACGCGCCGCTCGGTCCCATCCCGGCCGCCGCCGCCGCTGCCGCTGCCACCGCTGTCGCGCCCCTCTTCCCCGCCGACCAATCGCGAGGCGGCAGAGCGCGACGCTTAGCATAACCCCGCCCTTACAGCGCCGCGTAGCCCCGCCCCCGCGCCGGCAGCCAATGTCGGCATGCGATTACCGCCACGGCTATCCGGAAACGAGCGGTACCATAGAGAAGTAGTGAAGGAGAGGCCGTCTCGTAGCCGCCCGCGCCGCCGCTGTCTATGGTGAGGCGTCCGTGCACTCGGCCTGCCTGGGGCTCCCCGCATCAGCGTCAGCCCTGCGGCTGCTAATTGCAGGCGCCCCTTTATTGCCAAGAGTGATTAACTGCGGAGGTCTCCCGGGGGAAGCCGAAGGCCCAGACTGATTTTAAGCATGCCCCTGCGCAGCCGTGCACCCTTCGCCAGGAAAAACCCACAGCATCCCCTCCATAAAGGATAAAACATGAGTGCCAGGGGCAGCGGCTAAATGCTGCTGGCAGAGCCCGCGCCGCAGCCTCTCCCACGGTCCCTGCTTTGTTTCCTCCTTAATCCCCATCACTCGGCTGATTTCAAATGCAACTGCTCACACCTCCCGTGTGGGAGCACCCTGTCTTCCTTCAGTCCCTGCGCAATACACTAGGCAGGGAAATCATCTCAGCGGGCCCAGGAGATGTTTAAGGGTTGTACAGATGCCAAAGCATGCAGGCGAGCACTAACAGGGCTTTATAAAAGCAATTAAGACTGAGAGGAGTTTACAGCTAGAAGCCGATTTTAATAAGGGTCATAAAACCCACAAGCTTTCTCGCATGGTCTTGAAAATTAGTTCATGGCTTTCTGCAAAGGCATGCTGAGAACGGCAGCTGGCCATATGCCTCCGTCTGCACCTGCTCCTTCAGGGTGTTTGCAGCGAGGACAAAGATTTCTGACAGCATTAAAGCCTGTGCCTGTGCTCCAACACCCCAGCGTTAGCCCAACACAGCAATTACCAACCCATTGCCCAGAGAGGCCAGGCTGGAGGCTCAGTTCCAAATATCAGCATTAATATCATCCACAAAAAGAGTTGAGTTTAAATTTGGGGCATCGCCTGAGGCAGAAATTTGGGGGGTTCCAAGCACAGGTCAGAAATCTCCCTTTTCCCCAGAAATCCCCCTTTTCCCCACTAACCTCTGTGGTATCTGCCACGTCTGACAGGGAATAATCCACATATTTTCCAAATCACAAGTCATCTCCTGCTGGCTGAAGGACCTGTGAACACTTGCCTTTAGATGGCACTGCATTAAACAATATCCATGACATCCAGCTGTGAAAAGGGCTGTTGCTCCCACCAACGCCTAGAAACATTTTGGGACTGATTTCTTTGCAACAGGGGAGGAGAAAGAGCATTTTGTGCCCACAAGCAGGGACACGTGAGGCTGAGATTACCCCATCTGAACTGAAAGCACTGCTAATGCGTGCTCACCCCCCCCTTCGCTGGAGCCAGGAGCACCATTAATCTGGCACATTTAGCATAATTTAGCTCTGATGCTCAATTAAGAAATTAATCATGGGGGCAGGAGGGCAGCTCTAGGGAGGGCCTCTGCCACCCCTGAGCCCCAGGTGACCCCCTGGGAACACTCAGGCCAATTTGGCCCAGCCACCCCCCTCCAATTCGCCCCACCTACAGACCCAACGTAACCCATGCTCAAAGGGCAAGAATTTGCCCTTTGGATGGTTCACAACGTCCTGGATTGATAAACCCACATGGGGCCGGTTAGAGGTGACACGGCGATGCCACCACCCCAGGACATCAGCATCCTCCGGGCCCCAGCCCAGGATAAATCAGTAATTCCCTATTTCTGATGCCAAAGGGGTCACACTGGATGGATCCAGGGCCAGCTTTCCCCGCCCCTGAGTCTGGATCTGCTACACAGGGATACGCCGTGGCCATCCTGGCTCCAGCCCCATGTCACAGTGGCCACACGGGGACACTTCTCCAGTGGGTCTGAGGATGTCCCCGCACTTGGTGAAGGAGAACGGGGTATGTGATGCCCACGGGAGGGCAAACACCACAGGCTGCCTGCTGCAACCCTCGCCCTGCCATGGCCCAGGACCAGAGCAGAGTATCCCTGTGCCTCGGGACACACTTGCAACGTGGAGCCTTATAAATCCTGGTTGTGGGGCTGGTTGTGGGGCTGGTGGCGTCCAGCCCTGGTAGGGGGCCAGCATGAATCAGGGAGCGAAACCCCAGGCTCAGAGCAAAGCTTCACAAAGCCCAGAGCCAGCACTGACTCCTGTGCTGATCCCAGTTGGGCCAGTTGCCTTTTCTGCTCCCAGCTCCCCATCATGACACTGGGCTGGACTTTGTCATCAGTCTTGCAGGTTTGGGACAGCAGAGCGCCCCGGGAAAGCCAGGCAAGTCATCCTGGAGGGCGTTGGAACCGGCCACGTGAGCATCCCACCCTCTGGCAGCAGCTCAGTGGGCTGAGTTCACCCTCACTGGACAGGGAAAGTCTCCTACGCCCTGGAGACCTGCCTGCTTCCGGCAGGTGATTCTCCTGCTAAACTCTTGCAATAGCAACGATCAGGTCTGGGGTGACCTCCGGCACCCCAATATGGATACCCCACATGGGGGACCCAGCCACTGCAGGATACCAGTATGACTTGCTCCAGCAACAAAACCCAGTAATAAAGAAGATCCACTTCAACATGTTAAGGCTGAATTTGACAAATCATTGTTCCTAGAAGGGACTGATTTACCCCAAAGTCAGGCAAAGCGCAGGCAGCAGTGACACAGCCCCCTCCCCACGATCCACCCCTTCCCTGAGTCCCCAACCACACATTTGCAGCTCCATCCTACACATCCTGGTGGTTCTCAGCTGGGAACCACCTCCGGATGCCCTGGACACGGTGCTGCATCCCCAGCTGCATCCCCCATGGTCCTGCTACAGGGATGCCCCAGCCAGCAGCCGGGGGGTTTCCTCTCCCCAAGCGTGAAAGCAGAGTGGATAAAACTAAGCCCTGGTTGGGAGTAACTTGGGGGGGACTCCCCTTTTTCTGTCCCTGGTGTTGCACCACCTTGCTCTTCTCCCGTGCTGGCTGCGTGCATCATTATCTAGCCAAAAGCAAGACATCGGGGAGAGATGTTTCCTATGCGACAGCTTTATGGAGGCGCGTGTCTGTGTAGCCCCAATCCTGCTAAAGCCACCCCTGCCGCAAGTCCCTGTGGGAAGCAGCCCTTCTAGTCCTGGGGCCTTGTCCTCACTGGATGCCCACCAGCTCCGTTATGGGGGGAGCATGGACCATCAGCTCCTCATATCTCTGGAGGAAGAGCCAGAGCCTGGAGGTGTAGGTGTCCTCATTGTACGGCAGCTTCTTCTGCTTCAGGTACTGGGACACAATGGGTTTGATCTGCAAAGGCAAAGGCAGAGTCACCTCCGTGCAGGATGTCCCGGCATTTGTACAAGATTCCCAGCCTGAGGCATTGCTGAGCTCCCCGCAAGGTGCCCAGAAAACCCATCCCACATGCCCAAAACAGGGCTGGAGAAGGCAGCACCAGCTATAACATCTTTGCTGTGAAAATTAAGAGGAAGGTAATGTCCAGTTGCAGCAACATGGGGAGCTCACCCTGGCAAAACACCTTTGCAGGGCTCCAGATTAAGAGAGGTGCCCTAACGAGGCTTTTAATGAGGGCTAGCCACGCACGCTCATCACTTGCACTCATAGTTATCCTCACGTGCCCACACAGCCGGCTCGGTGGCAGGGCTGGGAGGCTGCCACCAACTTAATTACCCCTTCCCTGCAACACGCCTTTGCGGGAGGCAAGTCCTACCAGCCCCGTGAGCTCAAGCAAAGGGCATCACCCATGGTGATCCCGCTCCCTCTATTACTATTACTTAATTTTTCCCCTGACTTGAGACTGAAAATAAGTGCACAGCATTAAATGAGTGGAGATCCCATGCTGAAGGGCAGCGCACGGACATGCCTTGGGATCCCCTTGAGCCAGGGCAGTGCTCGGAGCCCATGTTTTGAACACACCCCACACCTCAGAGCAGCAAGTAAGGACATGACTGAAATTATAGGGAGATTTGCCTGGATGCCAGCTGAAATGAATGCCAGACTGCATGGCACTGGAGATGCTTTCCCAAGGGGAGAGTTGGGAGGATCCCAGATTGCTGGGAGGCTGCTGCAGGGAGTGGAAGTCCAGGAGAAACAGGAGTGGGGATGGATGGAGGTGGGTTAGGGGCTGTGGCAAAGCAGTGAGAGGTCTGTAGCATGGGGGGAGCAGCACAGAGAGGTCTGATGGCAGGGAGAGGAGGGGGCTTGCAGCAGTGTGGTGGGGAGATGTATGGTCTTGTCCCCGTGTCACCTCCCAACATGCTCGTCTGTCCAGCAGGGCCTTCTCACCTTCAGGCACATGTTGTCGGAGAGGCTGGGGAAGAGGTGATGCTCCACGTGGCAGCTGATGAGYGAGTGGCCGAAGGACCAGTCGAGCAGGGCATTGCGGGGCAGGTTGAGGACGCCCAGGCTCATGAGGTGGATCCGCTTGGGTTTCTGATCAGCCGCGAACATGGGGAGGCCGATGTGCTGCGGGACAGGGAGGTGGGGACCCCATGGCACCTGTCACACCCCCGGCCCCTTCCCGGCAGAGCAAGCCGCTGCTCCAGCCATGCAAGGGCATGAAGGCGCCAGCCAGGCTGAGACGACATTTTGGGGTTTGGCTGCCAACCCCAGCACTGGGTTTGTCTGTAAAGTTACACCATCCTGCACTCGTCTGTCCACAGAGCCACCGAGGAGCACTCGGGCTCTGTCCCCCAACCCACCCACACTGTGTGCCACCAGGCTCTCTCCATCCCAGGATCTGCAATACCAACTGCACATACACGAAGGAGGTGACAACCGAGGCTGCTCATGTTAAGCTGACACATGCTCCAGCCAGCAGCGTCAGGGCTATGTCACTGGCACTGGCTGGTGGCTGGCCTGTCTCCAGCACCATCGGGACATCTCGGAGCTTCAGGTCTCTACCTGGAATATGTTAACGTGGATGTAGGGATGGGCCAGGAGGGAGCGGGTGAGCAGCATGCAGAGCAGGGCGGACCACGGCGACTGGAAGCCCGAGACATGGAGTAGCAGCCAGTAATGGCAGTAAAGACCCAGAAACATGCAGCAGAGGGTCCGGAGAGCTGCTTTCCACTCCACGTTCCTCAACAAATCTGTGTGAGGAAGAAGAGGCAGCATATGGGCAAGGTGCTGATGCTTCCCCACCACAGCTGCTCCCGCAGCCAGGCTGCCCGGCATGCTGATAAACCTACAGCCCATCCCATTCCGTATCTCCCTTTCCCTATCCTCCAGGTTGGCCCAAACCCCCCAGCCCTGCTGCCTGCTGTTTTTTGGGGCTGGGGCCCGGACCCCCCCACGGCAATGCCTTGCAGGCTGCAGCCCTGGCAGAGGCTCCAGGCATGCATCATACGGGTATTTGGCTGCATCTTCATTTCTTACAACTTGTCAAGTCATTGTCTGCACTTTTGGCATTGCCCAGAGCTGTGTGTTCAGCCTGACGTCCTGGACTTCCTCAGCCTCTTACTATTTTCTGGGCTCTTCTCCCCAGTCGTTTCCTGGCACCACTATTTGCCCTGAGCCACTGCTTTGTCTGCCCGAGCTCATTCTGTCCCGGCTCCCAGAGACCCCCATGCCTCCACCCCATACACAGTTAGCAAACACACCCCATGTAATGCTCTGACAAGCCAAAGACCTACGTGCGATGCTCTACCCTGCTACAGCCAAGGGTCTGAATTACAGGAGAGCAAATTTGGGGCGCTTCGGGCCCATGATGGCTTTTGCCAGAGCTTTCAAATCTGGAACCAACATAGGAAAATGTGAAGCATTTCTGAGCACCAGCAGAAAGGAGAGATGCAGCAGATGCCTTCCCTGGAGCAGGTGCAGCATCGCCTGCCTTCGCTGCAGCCCTGTGTCATGCCGTGGGCTGGCGTAGTTAACGTGATGCCTCCAAAGCAGGACCCTTTGGTGGGGCGAGACCTGGACAGTAACGAGCTCACCATACACAACACCCCATCCCAAGGCAGTTGGGACACGTACCAAGAGCAACCAGAGGGGTTATGATGGGCACCGTGAGAGGCGCGATGAACATGTAGATGTAGCGGTTCAGGAAAGGAAGCTTCCAGGTGCTGGAGTCCCCCAGGCCGATGATGTTGGTGTAGCCATGGTGGATCTTCACATGGTTGTAGGTGGCCTGCTCGGCTGTGAAAGCTGAGCAGAGCTGGGAAGGAAGAGAAATTGGGAGGCGATGCCAACAGCCGCGGCGCCAGGCTCGGGCACCGCCTGGCTTGGGCTTGCGGGAGAGGCACCCAGGGGAGATGCTCTGCACCCAGGGAGGTGCACTGCACCCAGGGAAGATGCTCTGCACCCCACAGCCTCCAAACCAGTCTGGAAATGGACTCTTAAGAGTTAAGCACTGAAAACCATTCCCACCATTCCCTGCAATACATTATCCTGCTCTGCAGCCCCGTGGCAAGGGGACCAACACAAAACCCCACAGCCCAGCATGTCACAGCGGCTGTCCCCAGCCAGGGGCTCGCCCCCAGCCCTGCTGCCTCCAGGCAAAGCTCCACAAGCAGGGATGTTCCTGGTACTCCCTGGTGTAGCATCACTTTTCATTTAACTCTCCTGCACGTGGGTCAGGAAGGTTTGGATACGTCTTGGTCTCTGATGGCTGTTCCTGAAGGGCTTGAGGTGCTGACAAGGTGCTGATGGGGTTTTTGTGGGGCCTGCCACCTGAACCCTGTGGCCCCGCTCACCTCGATGAAGAAGATGGCCCACACTTTGCCCCAGGACTTGGACTCAGTCAAGGCGTTGTGGCTGGCCAGGTGGCCGCCCTTCACTGTCAGGGTGTGATGCACGACGCCGAGGGTGAGGACACCCACCAGGAAAGGGATGGCCTGGGCTGACCGCAGGCACAGGAACCCTGCGGAGAAACCAGCCGGGCAGGATCTCGGCCACGCACACGTGCTGCAGCCCTCCTCGCTTATGAGTCGGGTTGGAGGTGTTGCTACACCCAAACATGTCAGCCCCTGCCCTAAACCTGTTTTTCAGACGTAGTTACAAGCTGCCCGAGCCAGAAAGCTTCCCTCCACACCACCCTGCACAGCCAGACCAGCCACGCTCGCCATCCTGCTGAAGGTTTGGCTGCTTCCAGCCGCGAAGGCACTGAGTGCTGCTGGTGCCAGATCCCATCCCACAGCTCTGGCTGGGATCCCACTGGTGACAAATACGACCCTGCCAGGATTTCAGCATCCCCAGGAGTTCAAAAGCAAGAGAAGGCACTGGCTGCAGCTTTCCAACCATGCCGCCAGAGCCCCATGCTCCCCCATGTTCCCCTGCACCTGACATGGCCATCATCACCAAAACTTCAAGGGTTTCACCCTCCTGCCGTGGGGCACAGATGGGGCATGTCGCTCCCTGTTCTGTCCTGTGCCCATCTGCCTGGGCACAGTCCCCTCACCCCAGACTGCATCCCAGGTGCCACCGTCACCCGCTGCATATTTCATGGGTCAGGGTGCCCCATGGTATGGGGTGAAGGGGTTATTTTGGCTTTGTTACAGGCTTAATAGGCTGCTGAGAGGCTTCCAGCGCAAACAAAGTTGCACCACCAATGCAAAAGCTGCAAGGAGGAGGCGAGACACCCCCCCTGCCCCCGGGGAGCCCCAACCGCTGTTCAGGGGGGCTGATCCGGGTTACCTGCCGGGAGCAGGAGGAAGCTGCAGGTGAGGATGCTGATGTCCACGCCATGCCGTTCCCACCAGCTGCTGCTTTTCACCACCTTCTGCACCAGCTCCGAGAGCTCAGCCATCAGGGCTTCCTCACGCCGCCCCAACTCCTGCCCCGCTCGCTGTGGGACTGCCCCAGGGGTCACGTCCCCGTCACCCAGTGCTGGCCCCGGCTCCCAGCGCTCTGTCATTGCCTCCGTCCTGCTGCCGTCGGAAGCTGGCGTGACCCGGGGTGGGGGGTCCCCTGTCCCCTCGAGCCTGGGGGTACTGCTGACCTCGCTGTTAACCTCCTGTCCCCTCCACCTCGCTGGGTCCCCATTCTCCAGCGGCATCTCCCTGCTAGGCAGAGGCCCTGCAGGGTAGGGGAGCACCCACAGGGTAGCACCCACAGCACCCCGACCTGCTGCAAATGGGCTTCCCAGCTCCTGCTGCTGCCGAAGGACACAGGAAGGGCAGGGATGGAAAAAAAATAAACAACCCAAGGAGGACGCAGCCAGCGGAGACAGCAGTGGAGACAGCTGCAGAGCCACCCAGCCTCCCACCCCATGGACACCCCGGCTACCACCCGGCCACTGCAGTCCTACTCACGCCAGCCCTGGCGCGGTTGCTTTCCCGACGTTGGCCATTTCAGGGCAGCCGGCCAGCCTGTGAGGCACCGCACACCAGTGCTGTGCAGCAGCAATTTGGAGAAGGGAGGAGGAGCAGGGGAGGACGGGGAGGAGGGCGAATGCAGATTAGTGATGACAATAATCGACCTTGGCTGCCCATTTCGGGGAGCAGCCGTGGCAGAGCCATGGGGAGGACACTCGGCCGAGGGCACTGGGAGGTGAGGGCAGGCAGAGGAGGGAAGGAGTGGAAAAAAGATGGAGAGAGGCAGTGGAAATGCTGGAGATGAAGGAGCCGAGTGCCAGAAATAGGGCCGAGAAACCCAAGCGGAGCACCGAGGACGGGGATAGGGTTTCGCTTTTGCTGGGGAGCGGGAGCAAACATTGCCTGTCCCGCGAGGGAGCCGTTTTTGGGAGAAAAACGGCCTTTTTCACAGCAAGGAACAGGCTGCGGGAAGGAGGGGGCAGTGCACGGCTGCGCGGCTGCCTGCCTGCGCCTGCTTGCCTGTCTGCCCAAACTGCTGCTGTGGAGCTGCTTGCCACCTTCCTCTGTGCTGGGGAGGGAGACATCGAGGCCAGGGGCACCTGCAGGGGACCCAGTCACCCCTAATCTGTGCCCAGCAGCCATGGCACCCGGCCCTGACCCCTACAGGATCCCTCTTCTCTACTGAGCTGTTTTCAGGAATTTTGTAAAAATTTCCTCCCTTTTCCATCGCTGCCTCGTGACTAATCACCCAGACACACCACAGGCATCCCAAAAGCTTTGGGGATGCCTGTGCACAGACCGGCACCTCCTGAGCCCTGTTTCTTTACGGAGGAAGGCTAAAAACACATTGCTTCTCTCTGGGGCACTGGATTTCTTCTTGTTTTGTTATTTCTCCTAACCAAAAACAAAATCGGCTCAACTGATCCACCAAAACCTTGATGAACACTGATATCTAGCAAATCCATAGACAAGGAAGGCTTGCTATATCCATTGCTGGGGTACCCCAGCCCCAAACTGGGACAGGCTCAGCGCTTCCAGTAACAGCACATCACTGCAGCAATCTGCAGGGATGCAAACCTCACACTCAAGTTGCACCAAGCCCCAGGGAAGTGTACCCTGGAGAAAAAAAAAATAAATTTAAAAATCACACCTATTGCAAAAGGGGCAGAGCTGAGAGTGTGTTAGAGACCTGCTGAGGTTTCATTTCTACTGTAAGAGCTTGTATTATGAAAGATCATTTCCAGAGCCAGGGGCACTAATGAATTAAAGCAGCGTCCAATGTCCAGCAAGCTGCAGGGCTGGCTGCAGCCAGCCAGGTCTGTGATTCATTCTGATAGGCAGTGCGGCTTTCATCACCCGCTCATTAGTGAAGGAAACCCACAGCCAGGCAGAGCACCCATGGGTGCTGCTGGACCGGGGGGGAGGTGGGTGTCAGATCCAAAGGGTACAGCGGGTGGGGCTGCTGGGTCTTCTCCTGTCCAGTGCCTTCTCTACCTTCATCACACCTAGGATGTCACTGTGAGGGTCGGTGGCAGCAAGGTGACAAAGCCCTTCTCCGAGGGTGCCGGGCTGCCATTTGGGAGGGCCAAAGGTGAGCAGTGGTGGAGCTGCCATTGCACAAGTGTAGAACGGTGCAGAACTGGTTATGTGGTGGCAGATGGGGAAGAGGAGGAGGAGGTGGGGATCAGCCCCACATCCAAGACCAACATGAGCCATCAGGATCCCACTGCAGCTGGCGGCGAGCGTGCCGGTGTGCACGGGCAGAGGCAGGTGCATGGCATCAGTTGGTCCCGTGCCACTGGTGGGACCAAAGACCACCTGGGAGAAGAGAAGAAATAGTGGGTTGAAAACCATACAGGAGAGGCTGACATTTGGCTTCTGGGGAAAACATGTCAAACCCATAAGAGCCTATTCCTTCGAGCTGCAGCAAAGGTGGGATTCGCGATGCCCACGAAGGAGGAGCAGCCATAAGGAGAGTCTGCAAAGCCGTAAGGAGGGCCAGAAAATTTGGGGCTGTAGCCCTAAATCTGCTTCCTTGCTGCCTTGCAGAGCTCCATTTTCGAAAGAAACTTTTAAACCCCATTTTACATCTGATTTTCCACCATGTGCAGGCCAAGCCATGCAATCCTACTGACCCCACTAAGATTTTAGGGATGAAAGCAAGTGCTGACTTGGCCCTTGCACCTCCAATTTAGCATAAAAACACATTAAAGACTCAGAAATCCTTTGGTGCAGCAGGGCGCCAGAAGGGATCAGCGTAATCCCTGAAGGAGCGAGCTCTTGCCGGCGGCTGCCGATCCTGAGGCTGTCCTTTGCCCCCGGCAGCACGGGGGTCCCACAAGCAGACCCTGCTGCTTCTGCAGGCAGCTGCCAGCCCTGAGGGAGCCCCGGGGATCAGGCACCCACTGCTGCCCTCGTCTGACCTCCAGCCCCTCTGCCCCCAGGGCTGGGCTCAGTCAAAGGCCAAATCTGGCCCCCAGCATGGTCCTCCCATGTCACTGCTCCCAAATGAAGGGAAAATGGGCCATTTTAGCATGGCACAAGGGCACACGTGCCAGGCTGGCAGGACCCAGTGGCCGCAAGCGCTCCCCACTGATCCCCCCACAGTTCCCCCAGCCTGTGGGGCAGAGCCTGCTGCAGCCCCCCAAGGGGCCGTTTCCAGCCCCAAATCTGGGAGCTATTTGCAAAAGTTGCAGTATTTGCACCCCAGGGCTGTGGCGGGGGACAGAGCCCCCTTGGCAGCCCCTCCATCCCTATGGCCACCTGCCCTGCGTACCCTCCTCCTCCTCCCCAGGGGAACAAAGGAGCAGGCTGCAGGGGCTGGCAATGGGGCACCATCAGCTCCCCTGGCCGCCGCAGCTGGACACCCCAAAACCGCCGTGCCCCCTTCCCCTGGCATCACTGGGGCTGTAGATATTCACTTTTTTAATACCTGGGTTTGGGTGGGGTTTCCCCCCACCTCTTTCAGGCCCCTCTTTCAGTTACTTGAGGTAATTAACTTAATGAGGGATTAACTACCATCATCCCTTCCCCAACAGGGAGAGCTTAAGCACCATCCTCTTTTCCTTTTGGGCTCTGGCAGACCCATGGGGCCCTCAAAAAGGAGAAATTCATGGGGTTTAACACCTCACCCCAACCCTCTCCCTGAGCCCGATGGCCGAGTGAGGAGCTCCATCTGCAGGCAAAGTCGTGTCTCCATCACCCCCGAAAGCAGCTCCATCCCCCTAAATTTAGGCCCTGGCACAAGGGTGCTTGGCACATCCCAGGCTCCATGGCCAAGCGGCTCCCATGGCCGCTGCCAAGTCAGGAGCTCGGCACCAGCCCCCATTCACCCACCCACCCACACTAGGGCTGCCCCACGGCCAGCCGGGGCACCCCAAAACCTCCATCCCTGGGGCTGTGGGGTGAGGAAAGAGTGAAGGACAAGCTCAGGAGCCTCAGGGCAGGCACCAGAGGGAGTCGCAGCTCCATGCAACAGCTGCTCTCGCTGTCATTTTGCCAAAAGCATGGGATGCTCAGCCATGGGCTGGTGGGCTCCCAAAAGGTGAGACCCAGCCTGATCCATGCACTGTTGGTGAGGAGCTCTCGGTGGGTGCCAGGGGTGGCACAGCCTATGAGCCCCAGCCTGCAGGGTGCAAAGTCCCCTCCCAGGGACCAAGACCCTGGGTGCAGCCACAACCTCTCCCCAGGGTCCGCATCTTGGCAGTGCCAGGCTGGGATGGGGCTGGCAGGGCGGCGAGATGCCAGATCCAGCCAGGGCCGTTCGGTAGCCCACGTCCTCCCAGCTGTGCCAGGACGTGGCGAGGCCACGCTTTTGACCTTAAATAAATACCTCCCCGGGACGTCTCGCTGTTTGCAGGGCACAAACAGCCACTTCAGGTGATGGAAAACTTCCCGCTCGTGCCCGGCAGCTCCGGGAAGAAACTGGATCCCAGCACTGGCTAATCTGGCCGATCTGTTTGCACCAGCCGGCATGGCACAGATGGGTCGTGCACAGGCTGCTGGGGAGGCACTGCGGACGGAGGCCGATGGTCTCATCCAGGCTCTGTGCTGCTCTGATGCCACCTCGCGCTGCCCCGGCACCTCGAGAAGAAAGTGGCCGAATGGCAGAGCCCCACAAAGGGCATTGCCAAGCTAGAAAAGGGGTGCAAGGCCCACACGCCCAGTGTCATTCACACCATCCTTGCATTGCTGCCATGTCTTCCTCATCCCTGTTTGACCCCCGGATGTGTGCTGGGGGGTCGCACGTGGGGAATTGCTCTGCTAAACCTCAATGATGTTCACCCCGGGGTGAGAAGAGCCGGGATTTACCTGCCAGTGGCAGCCAGGTACGGAGACATGAGCTTAGCTCCTGGATGCTGCAAGCTTTAGGAGCCACATGGCGCAGGACGACCTGAGCCCTTCTGGCTCCAGGGTCGGGATGATGGTCCTCCAGATCCTGGCCAGGCCAGTATGCTGCTGTGCTGCAGGAATGGACCATGAGCATCCCCTACTTCCAGAGCAGGGATGGACCCACAGGACTGCCCCTGCAGAGCGGGAAGCTCTTCCTTGTGTGGGGTTGGACACTTGCCTGGTATCAGCTAAACCATGGAGGGAACACAACCGCTTTCCTTCTCCTCTTTTCAGTAGCCATCTGCAAACACAAGAACCCCAAAGTCTAGGGACGAGCCCCGGGTGTAAGTCCCTGCCTTCCCCAGGCTGCAGGGCCGGGTGAGACCCGCAGCAGCGGATGGTGCAGGAGGTTTAATCAAAGCCAATTGCACATGAAAACCAAACCCAGCACAAAACCTGGCCCTGAGCCCTCAGACTTCCCTTCCCAGGGCTCAAAGCCACAGCACCAAAACCCATCCCTGCCCACGAACATCCCAGATCCCCCCGGGGACTTGCTGCATATCCACCACTGGCCCTTTTGGCCACCACTGCTGGAATATCCTGATACCATACTCAGACTGCGTTTTCAGTTTTATATATCAGCAGTGAATAAAACAGTTGTCATCCGCCCCCTGCTCCAGCCGGGCTTAATTTCCAAAGCCTGGCTGGAGGTGTCAACTAATCACAGACTTCCTCCACTTAGCAGCTCAGGGCGAAGGTAATCACTGGTTTGGGTGCATCTGCTCTTGCCCCGACCGAAACTGCTTGCCCCCACCCCTCGGTCCCTGGCGTCACCGCCTGGCCAGGTGTTACCCAATGTGGGCACACGGCAGAGATGCCGCAGGCTCTGTCCCGCTCTGCTTCCAAAATGCCAAGCCTGCCGCTGGCAGTGCCACAAAGGGATGGCCAGGTCCTCTTGCCTACTGGCCTGGCAGCTCTTTTGCGACCCTGGAGGGCTGGGGGGTCCCGGCCCGGTGGCAATAGGTCCTGAGGAAGGAACCGGCCATCGCTCCAGTGCTAGTCATCAGCCAACGATTGGAAAGATGCTCCTGGGCACAACGCTGCGCCTTCAGTCCTCAAAAATTAAATACAATTTTCCTTGTAACCACGGCACTGCCCAACCCCAGAGCCCACCGTTCCCAGGTGCCCTCCCAGTCCCCAAGCCAGAGCCACTGGGGCCAGCCACGCACGTGTCCCGGCAGGCAGGCACCCAACCCGGCAGCTCCAGCTCCCTGGCAGCCGCCCACACGAAACTTTTACCGCTCGGCACAGGCAGGGTAACTCCAGGCTCCATCCTCTGCCCTCTCTAGGAAAGAGGGACGTTTCCAGCCTTCTTGGCACGTGGAGGGAGGATGAGGACCCCGGTGAGGTTGTGCCGGGGACGGCACTACCCAGTATTTGCCACTTCAGGCTGATCCGCAGCTGAGCAAGGACCGTTTGCTGGGGTGGCTCAGTGCCGCTATCCACAGCTGCTTTTCGGGGCCAGGTGTCCCTGCCAGCTCCCTCCGCTGGCTTCACAGGCCAGAAGGGAAAGGGGCTGGGAGGGATGGTAGGCCTCAGGGCCAAGACCCTCTTGCCTTCTCCCCCAGGAGTATTTGGACATGCTCTGGCAGGGCCATTGTGTTTGCCCAGTTTAAGAAACAAGAGCTAAGGCGGGCACAGACCCATACCTGCATCTTGACTCTGTCGCCGCTCTTTGTAGGATCAGGAGATGTTGACTTCATGGAAACCAGGAATGCCTGCAAGACAGAAAGCTCCCTGCTCATTTAGAAGCCCATGCATGACTTTAATTGGCAAGAGGAGGGGTTGCACAATGCTGCCCCTGCAGCCGAGATGAGCACTGCCCTCCACCAGGCACGAGACTGTGCTCTGCCGTGGCATCAGCTCTGCCACAGCATGGTGGGTTAGTGTCACCCCAGTTGCAAACAGCAATTGGGTGCTGCTGTCCCTGGGCAGGTGCCCGCTCCCTCGCTGCTCCGGCCAGAGGGGAGGCAAGGGCAGCCGGGGCCGTGACATAACACGCCATGCCCAGGAGGCAGTGCCTGGAAGGGAGTGAGCCGCCCGGCCGGGGTGGGAAGCCAATGCGCTGCGTCACTCCTTTGGGCTGGAAGTTTGGTCGGGAGCCAAAGGGCTGCCCAAATCGAACCGGACTCCAGGAACGCACCCCAGTCTCTTCAGGTCTCGCAGGGCCGTAACCTACTTCCCGCTTTTGGCTGCTGCGGGGAGGTGATGGTTGAGCCGAGGGGCCGGGGAGAGAGTCTGCTGTCCTGGCTCCATCAGACACGGATGGGCTCCATCTCCCTGCCAGGCTTGGGGATGCATCCAGCCAATACCCCGTGTGTCCACGCTGTCCATTACACATTGTGCAGCCCCCAGCCCCAGGCAAGGGGGACTGACTTCCTGGGACTGAAATGCCCTGAGACAACCTGCCCTGGGGAAGAGCCCATCCTTCCCGGTGGGCACGGGCAGCCCACCAGAGCTCTGCCAAACCTGCCTCCCGTGGGTGCCACCGCACTGAGAGCAGTTTTTGTTTCTTCTTCAAGGTGAGCACCCAGATGCATCCTGCCAGCCAGAGGGATAACTCACACACTGCCTGGCAGCTATTTCATCAGCACGGCTGGACCCATAAAACCAGTTAGCTTGGAAAAACAGGGACTCTTCTAATGATACCTTTGGAGCAGTGGTGCTCCGGATCTCAGTCCACCAAGAGAATATCTGGAGGAGCCCGGAGGAGGTTGTGGGTCAGCTCTGGCTGGCATGCGGCTGCATCCCCAACCCTGCCAGCAACACTGGGTGAAGAAGATGTCCCCCATCCCCAGCATCCCAAAAACTGGCATTTTGCAGCCTCCTAGGAAGAGACGAACGCCAGGAAAGTTGCTAATCCTGCAACCAGTTTTGCCATAAAAGCAAAGTCTCCCCAGCCCCGTTCCTGAAGCTTTCCCCCTCCCACCTAAGGCCGTTGCAGGCGAATCCAAGGTGCTGCTCCTTAATCCCAGTGCGAGTAAGCGGGAGCCACCCTGACCCAAGCAACCTCTCTGGTGCATTTTATTACCAACTTCGGCGAGGCCCCACGGGGATTGGGGTCAGTGGCAGCCAGAGCTCACCAGCAGGAGGGCAAAGTGGGGCAAAGCAAAAGAGGGAGGAGGCCCATGAAAAAAAGTAGGGCTTAGAATAGAAACCAGGTTAGGGCTAAACTGTGGGTGGTAGGAGCTGTCGTGGCAGGTAGAGCGGGCTGCTGCCACCAGCCCATGGGACCTCGGGCCCTCTGAGCCATCCTCACCATCCTCACTGAGTTTGCAGGATTGCCAGTCCTCCAATTTTGGGAGTCGCTGGGCTAGAGGGCACATCCCTCAAGGCCTCTTTTGGTTCATCGGGTGGCCGGGGTTTGGGACTGCCCCTCTGGAGGGTCCTTGCTGCCCCAGGAGAGCTGCATCTGGGGCAGCCAGACAGAGACTCAGTGGAAATAGAGACTCAGATAGCAGTTCTGCAGAAAAAGTAGGGTTTTTTTCTCTTTTCTTCCTGAATGGGAAAAGAACAATCAACAATGAGCCAAGCTCGGTGCAAGATGAGATAAGATCGACCTCCCACGGCGCTCATGGTGGTAGAACGAGCGTCACCGGGCACTTGGCACAGCCCGGAGGGTTCCTCTGAAGTGTGCAGAGGGCTCACGAGGTGCTGCCGGCACTGCCCCGGCAGCCGTCAGCCCAGGGAGCCCATGGGCGGCCGGATCCGCCAGCAAACGCAGGAGTCATACCGCGGCCACGTCCCTGGCTGGGCCACGGCCAGCTGAAGCCAGGCAGGGAGCTGATAGCAGGATTTACCGAGCAAGGCCAGAGGCGGTTCTGAGAATAGCCCCACTGCCCAGCGCGAGCCCGCTTCCCGAGCAGGATGTCACCTTCCGGCATGTGGCATAGGTGATGCCCCCGGAAAACCGGGCAATTTGCTGGAAGAGAGGTGACTAAGACTTGTGTTTTGTTGGGAAAAGGGGTGAAACCAGCCTGCCTGCAGCTGATGGAAAGTCCCCTTGGAGCACCCGGGGTTCAGCCTGTACATGGACTAATGGCTTTCCCCAGCCCACAGACCACTTGTCACCCAGGATTTCACTCCATCTGCTCCAGACTGGGAGAAAACCCGCTGTCAGCTGTGGCAAAAAACATCCCTACGACCTCCATTTTCCCCAAACAGCAGGTCTCCCTTTCCCATAGTGAAAAGTCCTGCAGTCAACAAAATTACCTTTCCAGAAGACAAGTCCACAGCAATATCGTGAGTGGGTTCTTGTGCCCATCCCCTGCCCTGCTGAAGCACTGGGCACGTTACTGTTAGCCCCTTGGGAAGGCTCTGCTGGTGGCAGGGCTGGTGGGGAGCCGGGGTGGGGAGGACATCTGAGGAGAGATGGCAAATGCTGCCAGCTCCCCCTCCTTCTTTACATACCCAATAATTTGGGGGAAGAAACAGTGTAAAAAGATGCTTTTTTTTAGCCTTCAATCCCAACACAACCTTATCCTGCTGTCAGGTATGGGACAGCTCTTGGCATCATCTGTCCCTGGGGTGGTGAGAAAGGGAGCTTATGGTCCCTTTCAGAGAGGAAGGCACCCATCCTGTGTCACCTCCTCCAGCCACTGGTGTCTGTGGGATGCCTGGGGAGGGCCAGGGACCTGCTCATCTCTCCCTGGCGTGGAAAGGATCCAGGAGGCACCCGTAGCACCCAGCCCCTCCACCTAGCACAGGGTTGAACCAACCCCAGCTCAGGGACACTGTCCCCGGCCATGGGACTGGCCCTCCCCAGGGAAAGGTGGTTTGAGCACGTGGCATTCTTGCCCAGTGGAGCTGAGTGCAGCCCCAGGCTGGGTGAGTAACGTCTTCGGCCGGCTGCCTTGAATACCGGGGGTTGATCTATCACCAGGTGCCGGGGGGCAGGGAGGTGTGCTGCTCTGCTGGCACCCAGGGCTCCCTCTCAGCACCTCCAAAATGCCTCCTGGGGGGTGTCAGGGAGCCTCTCCCTGCTTCTGCAAACAGGGCTGACCCAGCTCAGCACCATGTCCCAGTGTCACCCAGGCTCCCCCAACTCTTCTGTGCCTTCTCCCACTCACTCGCTCCAGGCAAGCAGTCCCCATGCCCTGCTCTTGTCACGGCCCCTGAGCCACCGGCCAGGGACCCTGCTGCCCTCCATCCCAACCACCCCCAGATGCAGCTCTTGGGCACATGGACACCACCAGACCATCTTCACCCCTTTCCAGGTTGGCTTTTGCCCCTCTATGGGTGCTGCCCAGCCCTGCTGTGCTCCTCCAGGAAGCCTGTGCATCCCTTGTGGGTACCACTCCGGGGTGCCACTGCCACCCAGAGCTTTCATGAGGGATGCCCAGCATGGGTCAGGGGGCCGGACTGTCCCCATTCCTGCAGGCATTATTCCGGAGTGGGAGCAGAGCTCCAGTCACAGACATGCCGATGCTGCTGCCAGCACCCTGCCCGCGCAGGCTTGTATAACCTCTTACATCAGGCAGTGCTGGGCCGTGGCTGAGCCAGCTCCTGCTTCCCTCCCTGCCCGCACCAGCCCGGCACCTCAGCCGTTCGTGGAGCCCAAAGCTCTGGGGTCCCACTCCCTGGGGATCCCCGCACCTGCTGGGTGCCCCATGGGCCACTCTGCCCAGCAGCCTTCCTGCGGGGATGCTGGCAGGTGCTGTCACCTGGTCCCTGCTGCAACCTGAGGATGCTCATCCTCCACTGCGGGCAGCTTCAGGGGACAGTCCTGCTTCACATAGAGCAGCCTTCCCAGTCATCTTTGAAAGCAAACAGAAAAAGGGATTGTTTCATGCTTCTCCCAGGGAAAAGGGGCAGGACGTGGCCAGGGTGGCTCCCTGGCCGGCAGTGGAGATGAGCCCAGCATAGCCCAGCACAGTCCAGAAAACCTCCACCTCCCCAGCTGTCCCTGGCCTGCTTTCCAAACCCAACCGGCTGGGTTTCGGGGTGCTGGAGGTGTGCCAAAGCACCAGGGCAGCAGGGCGAAGGCATTCCCCGGCACCAGAGCAGGCAGGACGCTGTGCCAAGAACAGCATGCGCTGCTCACCTTCCCTTCCCAGCCCCCAAAATGCGAGCAAAACCCCTGAGGAGATGTTGCCTGCAGGTGCAACCAGTGGCCAGCTCATGGCTGCCTGCCAGCATCCTCAAGGGCTGTACATCACCCATGAGACCCACAGCTGGGGTCCACACACCCCTGGGTATGGGCGGCCGAGCCCATACACCACTGTCAAGCACCTCCTGTTGCCCCTCGGGCATCACTTGTGGGTTGCAAAGTGCCGCAGGGTTTGCTTTGGTGCTCAGTGCCCTTATGTAAGAGAGTGGGAGAGCAGTGGGGATGAGCCTGGCTTTATAGGTCAGAAAATGGAGGTGCAGGGCAGTTAGGGGATTGGGCTAGGTCAGCCCGTGAGTCAGTAGCAAAGGAGGGACCGGCGCGGCGGAGGCTTTATTAGCTGATGAGGGGTGGAGCAAGGCTCCGCAGGCAGGCGAGGAGCCACGCCGAGACGCGGCATCAGCCGAGCGGGGTCTCGTTCTCCCACCCGCTTCATCCCCCAGCACCCCGACCTGCTGGCGATGCGGTCCCAGCCCCGCTCCTCCTCCTCCTCGCCGTGGCCCTGACGGGCGGCTGAGCCACTAACCCCCCACCACAGCCCCAAACTCACCCACGGTGCAGCCAGGAAGGCGGCGATGGAGCAAGGTCAGTGAAACAGGTTTCTCCTCCTGGGTTCCTCGAGCAAGGCGTCCTTCCCTGTGCGGGCTGGGGAGCTGCAGACTTGTTGACAGCGGCTCTCGTTAGCTCGATTATTGAGCAGGGCTGAGGGCTGAGCTCTCGGCTCCGGAGGTGATGGCTCGGATGGGGCCACAGCCACCCCATGCATCTCCCCTGTCTGTCCCCAGGCAGGCAGCTGTGGTGCTCAGCCTTTTCTGGCCTCGCAGGACCCCACGGGAGCCCCGCGCCCTGGGAGGAGTGCTCTGAAACACCACTGGGGCCAGGGCGGCTGAAATAACGGGTGTTTGTGTGGGAGCTCTGCCGTGCCAGGGACCTGGAGGGGTTTGGGGGTGGCAGCCCCAGCTGACCCTGGTGCCGTGGTCCGAGGCCAGCCCTGGGTGCCAGTAGGCTGGCTGAGTGGCTAGTGCCAAGCTCAGGGGTTGTTTGTGGCTGTGGAGAAGGGCCAGGCTGGGGGTTTATCACAGCAGAGGTAAAAGGCAGCATCCAGGCCAGCTGCCAGGATCTTTTCCTTGCCCCGTTCAGGCCTTTTGCTGTCTTGTTGGAGCTCCCACACTCTCCTCTGTGCTTCTCGCCAGCAGTGCCCATGGCACTACAAACTGGGGATGGGGAAACACAGAGGTTGGCCATCCATTCCGTGGGCATGTTTCCAAAATGCAGCCAGAGAGCCCAGGGGGAGCATCCTGCAGGGGTGAGCGCGGGCAAGGGTCCTTGCTGCCAGCGCCGGGTTTTGCTGCAAGGCGGTCACACCAGCCAAGCTCTTCTGCTTCCCAGCAGTGAGATAATGGGTCAGGAGCAAAGGGATATTGTAGCCGCCGGATCCATCCCCGGCACTTCCTGCGAGGGCAGAGCCCACCCATCCTTGGGCGAGAGCGGCATCATGCTCAGCCAGCTGCCGGTAGTGCCCTGCTGCAACATCCACCCGGGCACTGGCAGGCTGCAGAGGGGCCCCTGGGGAAATCCATCCCCACCAGGGCTTAAATGCTTGTGTAGGTCTTACTTAGGTGGTTTGTGGGCTGGATGCCCTCCTTGCAGCCCTGCGCTTGATGCTCCAGCCCGGTGCAGTCCCATGGCGGGGTCAGGTGGTTCACACCCCTTTGCCCGGGTGTCTCCTCCGATCACGGCTGCTCCTGGTCCCACCAGGACCTTCTGGGCTGGGTGGATCTGCCAGCTTTGGAGAGCACTGGCAAGTTGCACCTCGGTGTCCTGCAGCAGGAAAATATAGTTGTTGTCAAACTGCATCCTAAAAGGTCAAAGCTCAGACAAAGATCAGGAAACAGGAGCAGCAGGAAGGTTATTCCTGTCCCTCCAAAAAAGCAGGAGACTGGGAAATAGTGAAGAAAGCTGGGATTGCTGCCCACCCTTGGAGCCACCCCAGGGCCCAGGCTGGCATCACGGGGCTGTGCCGTGAGCAGGGGCCCCCAGTGCCGCAGGGCAGGCAATGCCGTGGGAGAGGCAGCACCGCGGCACGTGTGCCGGTGGGTGCTGGCTAACCCCACACCAGCCAGGGGTCACACAGCCCCCCTGGTGCCTTCGCTGCCCGCCTTCCTCCCACTGAAGCATCTGGGACAGGATGTATGGGCCATCCAGGGCACCAATCCTGCAGCATCACTGTTTGCCCCAGTCGACCGCATGGTCTCAGCTAGCAGTGCTACCGAGGAGCAGCTACCTGGTGTTGTCCCAGCTACATAGGGTTTCCCACCCGCTGTCATCTCTGGGACCCACGTGCCCCTCTTGCTGAGCTGATCCCTCGTTCATGCCCTGTTGCTGGGGGCTGTGCAGGCTGCTCGGTGCCCTCACCCTAGCATGTGGAGCAGCACAGAGTCAGCTCCATCGCTGGGGTTGGAGTCAAGTCCTCCTAAAACACAGTTCCCCACAGCTTCAGCATCCCCATAAGCAGTGCTGGGCATGTCCTCACCGCTGGTTTCAGGGCTGTACCAGAACGAGCCAAGAGCCCAGGTGTCACAGGAGATTAGGGATGTTCAGCAGCTGGGGACAAAAAACAGGCGGTGCCTGTGCTCGAAGCACGCTTATCACCAGCAGCACCATCAGTGCTCGGCAGGATGAATCCAGACTAACGCCACGTACTTTCACCTCAACCAAAGGTCCCCCCAGCCTGAAGTCCCCAGCTGTGAGCCCTTAAATCCCTCCCTCCTGCTGTTGGGGCAGCAGCCTGGGAGAAGACATCTGGCTTTTCCAGCTCCAGGTGATCCCGTAGCTCCTCCATTAGCCCCCAGCTCACCCAACCGGAGTGCCAAGGGGCCCTGGGGGGTCTTGCAGTGGGGGCATTTTCTTGCATGCATCTGCAGAAACAGCTCCATACCTCTGCTGAGGCTGGAAGAGGTTATTGCAGCCACAACTCTCCAGTTACAGAGCAAACCTGCACAGAACCCTGTGGGAGGTGCTGCCCTGCTCCTGACCCTCATTCAGCAACAGTCAGGAATTCTAGCTTAACAGCCAGGAGGGAGCATCTCCCTACCCTGCATCTTGAGCGAATAGCTTGCCTGCTTCAGGCACTGCGGGCACACCACCAAAGGCAGATGGGCCCAGGGCACCGGTGATGCCCCACACCTTGCTCTGTCCTGGCTCCCCCCCAGGGATGCTCAGTGCTGTCTGTGGGTGTGTCCCTGTGCTCCTCTGGCCACCCCTGCTGAAAGCAGGCTGGGACGATGGGTAACGGGATGATGGGTACCAGGCAGCTCACTCTGGCCCTAAGACACTTGGTGGCAGAATCCATGGCATCACCTGATATTTTGCTAACATTTATGAATTGCATGAAGCAGACATAGAAACTAATTCGCCCTGCTAATACCTAAAGCCAGCATTAAAACAAAACAACACTTCACTTCTCCCGCTTTCCCGGCCTGCTTGGCAGCTCTGTCTCAGGGAGGACACATTGCTGCCTTTCAGGGCACTTTGGTTTTGGCAACAGCCACGGAGAGTCCCAAAAGCCATTGCAAAGCCTCTGTGAGGTGCTGCATCCAACCCAGTCCATATCAGCGCTGCATCCAGCCCTGCGCTTGTCTGCTGGGAGGCACGGTGCAAGGCATGGCAAAGCTGGGGCATGCCACGGGTGCTCTGCACAGAGCACCTTCCCGCTTGCCTCTGTCCTGGCTGTCCACCTTCCTGCAGCCGCACGTTACTCAGCCTCTGGGCCAGGAAGTGAATCCCCAGTGGGATGGGCAGGAAATAGTTAAGCAAGTGGCGTGCAATGGCCTGTGCTGGCCTGGCAGGTCCCAGACCCCAGCGTCACCCTCCGGTGTGGCCACTGTGGCTGTCACCAGCTCCAGGTGAGGCTGGAGGAGGAGAGCATCAGGCAGGGCTGAGGACTCGGTGCTCCAGCCCAAGGGAGATGCCTCCCCGTGGTCCCCTCTGCCTGTAGGACCTACCTGGTGTCCCGCGGGTGATGTCCTTTCTTGGTTCCCATGCCAGCCCACACGTGCCATCCAAGGGGAGCAGCCAATAACCCCGGTGCTGCCAGCAGCCTGGGGGAAGCAGCCATGTCCCCACCCGGGCCAGCCGCGGTACCCAGCAGCCAAGCAGGGATGCTGCAACATCACTTGGTGCCTGCAAACCCACATCTCCAACACCGCCGCTGCACACCCTCGGTCATCCCTGAAAACCTCCCCTGCTTTCTCCCTCCTCCAGACTGTGGTCTGGGGGCCCAGCCAGCTCCTAAGGATGGGGAGCAAAAGCACTTGAGCAACAGCGAGTGCCAAGACATCCCCCTTGCAGCAGCTGCATGGGGCTAAGGGCAGGACCTGTGAATCGGCATCGCTTTTATGAGCGATGCTCCTCCAGTTGAGGAGCTGGGGCTGTCCAGCTCAAGGATGGGGTGTCCATGCCATGGCTGGACCGCTGGCATGGCCCCTTGGCCTCGCTCTGCTTCCTACACACCACTCCTGCACCATCGGGGGCAAGGAAATACATGTCCAAGCTAAACCCAGGGGACTGGTTTTGCTGGGAAGCCCAATTTAACACAGGCACAGGGTGGTTTGGTGTTCATGGCTTGGGGCATTAAGGGACAACTGTCCCCAGGATTGCAGGTTCCCTGCTGGGGAGATGCTGCCATCCTCTGCCATGGTGCCCGCAGGACCTGCACCACGTCCGACCGCCCAGGCGCCATGGGCAGGCCCAGCCATGGGCAGGTACAAAGGTGTGTGCTCACTGGCAGCACCGGGTCAGGGAAACCTGCTGCCTGGCTCGGTTTCTGTTTGGGAGGGTATTTAAGGGTGTTCTCCAGGGTGTGCCAGCCCTAGCCTCCACCCTGCTTTCACAAGTGCCCTCTCCGAAAGGAGCTTGTTGTTCTCAGCTGTGGAGCAGATGCAATTAGCACCGGCGAGGTTCCCCTGTGGAGGCCAGGCTGCCGACAGGCAGAGCAGTGACAGGGCCCGTCTGTGCTGAGGACCTGGGGACAGCCACATCCCCTGTCCATGCCCAGGGCAAGCAGAGCCCAGCTCCATCAGGAGCCCAGTGGGATGCACCATCTCAGCTGGCTGGGGGGAGTTGGAAACCAGGGGACATCTCCTGAGCGGGGGGGTTTGAACACCTTGTCCTGCAAGGGCTGCGTCCCATGCTTCGTGGGAGATAACTTGGTTGGAAACCAAGGACCAAACCCAAAGCCAAGCAACACACACGAGCCCAAAGAGTGGGCGCTTGCTCTGGGGCTGCCAGCACCTCTGACAGCCACCCCCGTGCCCACAGACCGTCCTCCTCACCCTACCTGGGGCAGCCATGGGCCTGAGCCCAGCTCTTGGGCTCTGCAACACTGCGTTGATGCCACGACTCAGTTTTGGTCTCTCCCTGCGGTTGTGGAGGTGACCACGTTGGTCTCGGAGCTTGGTAATCCCAAGCAGCATTTCTGTGCTTGGTCTTAGCTTTGCAGGGATTTGTCCCATGGCATTTGGGTACTGTCACATCACCAAACCTTTTCACCAGCTCTTTGGAGGAAAGACAAGTTAGGAGAAGGGATGTCCGTCACCATCAGCCCAACATCAGCAACTGCTTGGGTGCTCCTAAGCAAAAAGGCAAAGTTAGGGAGTGTGCAAACCCCAGCTGCCTGGCAGCCCCCAAATACCCGCYGCATCCTGGTGCCCAGCCCGCAAAAGGCTCCGGTAGGTGCCAAGGCAATAGATCCACTTCTCCCTGTCATCCGCTGTGTAAACTGGTCCCCATTGTACTGGAGTGACAATGATGCGAACCAGGGTGAATGGGTCCCCTCCCGTGTCTGGCACAAACCCGAAGGCATGATTCATCCCTGGCGGAATTGCAGCTGGGAGCTGGTTCGTGGTGGGCAGCTGACGCTCTGCCGGTTATCCAGAGTGGGAGGAAGGACTGATGTGCAAAGGGCAGAGAGCTTGGATGGAATCACACACATGCACAGGGAAGAGGGTGAATTTAGCTACTGTAACCTCACCTGAAAACTGGCCTTGGGTTACAGGTCCTGCTCACAGCAGGACTTGGTGGCCATCCCTCTGCCATGCTGCATCCCTGCTGCCTCACAGCCCCAGCGGGCAGTGGGTCCCATCCTGCTCTCCCAGGCCTGGTCCCGGCAGAGGGAGCTGTGTCATTAGCGAGCCCAACCACAGCTCTCCCTGCTGGGACAGCAGCCCCGGGCTTTGGAAAGGAACCAAAGAAAACAGTGCCGGGGCCCCAGTGCCGTTCTGCCTTCACTGAGAACTTGCCGACTCAGCACGTCTGATCGCTCGCCCTTTGCCTGGAAATCAAGCCAAGAGTTATGCAGAACTTGTAATGTCAAATATAAAAGCACCTTTAGCTCTAAAAAACACTTTAAAAAGCTCCTTCTCTGTTTGCATCAGTGCAGAAAGATCTTGGACCTCTGGTGCAGCGTGATGTTTAGCTGATACCGGAGCATCTGTGTGAAGTGGCACAAGGCTGGGACTAGAGACCCCACACTGTTACTAGTGGGGCTTCAGCCACTTGGTGGGCAGTAGGACAGAGCCACCTTGCAAAGAGTATTTCTCCTCCCCTACACACACACACCCTCAGGGCATGCATAGGCAGGGAGCAACACAGCTTCACACCAAACAAATCCCCATCCTCCGAACAGCAAAACCACAGCCTCCACAGCTCCAAAGGGACAAGTGTGGTCCAGATCCCAGCCAGATCCGGGGTGAGCACATACAGAATGCCAGGAGTCACTGTGCTCAGGTCATTCCTTATCGTTTGCATCCTTGAGATAAGGCTGGATAAGCTGTACCAGTAACAACGTGCGGCATTTCTCTGATCTGGTAGTTTGCATCACAGCCTGAACAGGCACGTTGCCAGCACCCCATGACAAGGGGCTGTTGACTCTCTCCCATTAGGATATGTCACTGCCCAGGTCCCCGTCCTGCTGTCGCACCCCAGAAACACTCCTGCCACCCAGGAGCTGCCCGTAGATCATGTATGTAAAATGGTACAGTGGAGCTGGGAGCTGAGGGCTYGGAAAGCAAGTGTGATGGTCAGTGAGAGATGGATGGGTCTGTGCAAAACGCTATGGTTCAGAGCTGTGTTTTAAGCGCTGATGCAGGGATACTTGGAAGAGGGTCTGTGCTGCAGCCTAGTGCTGTGCTCGGTCCTGGGAAGCTCCTGGACATGAAAGTCAAGGTTCTTCACAAACTGCTTATGCAGCTCAGTGCCGTGGAGAGATGGGGCAGAAACACTGCCTCCATGAGACAGCCATTTGACCACTGGAAGGCAACTACTGACATGTTCAAACCACCATCTTCATTTTGGATTGTCTCACTCAAGACAGTGCAGACTGGACTCACGGACATGCTGAGCACCTGCTGGCTAAAGTCAGGGCTGGCATGTCTCAAACTGAACAGCCCCAAACCACAGTAATCAAAGCTCCTTCTAAAAACACAGCATCAAACACTCTACCAAAGCAGCCAAGAACCAGGAGAGAGACCAGGACTCCCCATCCCTCTGCTGCTCCAGCCCAAACCCCAAATCAACCACTTGCTCAAGAAAGAATGGGTGTAATTATTTATTTTGTGTTCCTTTGAAAATACCATCACATAACTACTTCGGTTCATGGCTTTGTGTGGTCCCTCAGCCCATGACAGCACAGCATCCTAGCTGGCCATGCAGCACACTTGTTCCTCCAGTGAGCAAGCGATCGTCATCCCTTCAAGGTTGGCAGGTTGGAGTTGCCTGGTCCGACCTCAGCAGTCATCCCTCCATACCAGGTACCACCTGGGAGCATCACACAGACAGGGAGAAGAGCGAGGGAGCAGGAGGGCAGTCCAGAGGGACTGGTGGGGATGGCTGTAGCTTTCAGCTGCCCCAGAAAGAGTGTCTCTGACTTGTGTTTTCTGGCAACTTAGAACTGGGTTTGTTTCTCATTCATTAATAAAATAAAATAAAATAAAATGATGATGCTGCTATCTGCAAAGGGAAAGAGAAAAATCTATCAGCACCCTGGGGATCCAAGACTGAGCTGTACAGAAAGCCTGTAAAACCAGCAAGAAACACACAGATATTTGAAGGCTCGGAAGCTTGAACAATACAATGGATTGGGGTGTCAGCAGATGTGACAGTGGGGATACTCGCACTGATGCCTAACCTTCACCTCTATGGCAGGCACGCAGTCCTTCAAACCAAACCAACCAAACCCTGGAAACACCATAAAACAGCAACAACTTCAATCAGATATGCTATCTCCAAAGGTCTGAGTAAGATCTCAAGCATTTGGGGAAGGATTCCCAAAGCCACTGGGCACTGCCGTCAGCCTGCTCCCACCGGGAATTGCAGTTGATTTCCTAATGCCTTCAAAAGGTGAAGAGTCAAGACAAGCCTGAGTGTGGTTGAAAATCCCAGGTCCAGGGACTCAGAGGAATCAGACCACAGCGCAGTCTGCATTCATATAGGTTATGAAACAAAACAAAGGCTTCACGTCCTGCCTAGCCACATTAGGGCTGTTGAGTAATGAACTAATGCTATTGCCACCTCTCCAAACTCTCATCGTTTCCACACGAGCAGGAATTTGCCCACACACAGAAGCACTGAGGTTACCTGGACTCCTACTCTTCCAAGTGGGTTGAAAACAAGACCTTACATTATCCACGTCTCCACCTGCTGAAGGTTTTAATCGCTCAGAGGCCCCATCTCCTACTTACAGTTCAGTGTCTACAATGACATCCGGCTTCTCCAGAGTTAGCCGTCTTCTCTGGATGGCATCCACAATCTTTTTCCTGGGGCCCAATGGGATATTGATGCTCTTCAGGTCATTGTCTGAACATAGCATGAGGGCCTCCAAGTCAATCTTCTCCTTCTTCAAGATGGAGATGAACTCAAACATGTGCAGGGAAGCAAGAAAAGTCTCCAAAGGGCTGGTGTCTGGTTCGTCATCATCATCTAAGCCCACCTCCACCTCATCCCAGGGTAGCTCCTCTGTGTTCCTTTCCTGCAGGCTGTTGGCACTGCCAATGCTATCATTGAGACTTGGCGAGCACTGCAGGTGGCTCCGCAGTTTGACACCTACCCCATCTGTGTCATCTTCACTCAGTGTGCCAGTGTCCTCCAGACCGATCCCAAAAAGTCCGCTGCTGACATAGTTGCGCCGGAACACCATGGTGCCCAGCCCGGGGCGGTTGAACAAGGAGTCATGCCCAGAGTCGGTGCTGACTTCCGAGTGGGCCAAGTCCATGTGCAAGCCTGGGTCACTTATGGCACGGGAGACAGTGTCTTCATCCGTGATGAACATGTCTCTGATATTACGCCGAGTCCACTCCTTGGGACTGGCGTATGTGCCCTGCTTCACAAACATAATGTCATTCCCCAGCTGCAGACCAGACAGAGACTGCACGCTTTTCCTCCCATCCTCATAGATCTTGAACGTCCCATCCACCTGCTTCTTCTTCTCTAGTTTCTTTTGTATTTTCGTCTTTCCCTTGGCTGTGCCATGGATGGTGGCTTGTGAGTATGGCAGGGAAGTCACCATAGACATGTATTGGAACTTCTTGCTTAAGGTGCTACTCGAATAGCTGGAGAAGCTCATGGTATCCGAATTATCTGACATCTCCTTTCTGTACCGTTTCTCCATCCTTTCATGGTGCTTCTTCTGCAGCTTCACGCAGTCCTTAATCCTCCGCTCCGCATCCCGAAAGGCCTTGTTCTTCAGTTTGCTCACCAGCTTGGGGTTGAGGCTGCTCTGCTTTGCAGCAATAGAGTCCAGGTATCGCACACACTCCATGTGCCCCTTCATGGCTGCCATGTCCAGTGGGGTGTGGTAGTCATTGTCCAGGCACCAGATGTTGGCCCCAAAAGAGATGAGGAAGGAAAGGCAGTTCAGGTGGCCATTGGCTGCTGCCAGGTGGAGAGGGGTGTTTCCCCAGATGTCACATTTGTCTGGATCACCCCTAGACAGCAAGAAAAACAACGAGTTAGCATGCAGGCATGTCTAGCAGACTCTACTGAGATATTCCCAGTTGTACAGGGGCAAATCAGCACTGTTGCCTCCTCAAAATATGAAGCTACATGCCTCCAGCCCCAACAGCTTAATTTTAAGGGGGTCTTCTGGAGGAGTGTACCACTGACATGGAGTCACATGCCTGACACACAAGTTTGTGATTATTCCCACGACTTGAATTTAGTTCTCAGGAGACAATGTTCCTGCATCAAACCGAGTTTTGGAGGCACTCAAGCCAGTTTCTGAATAGCCCAGAGATGAGATATGGAGCTGATTCTAGCTCAGCTTGTTATAAAATTTTAAATCTCAAGCATCCTATTAAATGCTAGTCAGACTCAATCTTCAAATCTTGGCTTCATTCAGATTCCATGGAGAAACATACCAAAATACCTCTCCATACACCACATCCTGTGTGGGACACCAATGCGTTCCTACCATGATGGTAGCACCGCCATGAAACGGCCATCCTTGGTTCTGAAGCCCACCAGCTGCTGCACCTTCCCACTCTCCTGTTCATTGTTGCCTGGGGGAATCTGGGGCACAAGAAGGCATGTAGCCAGTAGAGAATAAGAGCAAAGTTGCTGGCATTGGCCTTAGGGTTGGGGTTTTGTGGGGGTTTTTGCTGTACCGCGCTTGGTTTCGATTGCATGGCTTGAAGCACATTGGTATTAGCACATCCTGAGAATCCAGTTTCAGAGAAAGTGGAGATTAGGTTTCTGCACTCCTCAAGAGCTGGACACCCGACTAATGCCATTAGCATCTCTTCTCACACCATGCCCGGACCCTACCGCAGCAAGCTGCTGACGGGGCACAACCGCTTGCCCACATCTCCTGCCTCCCATGACAGGACGGACACAAACCTAGGACTGAAGGGAATTCTGTCCTCCTGACATTCCTCTGTATTTATGATCTGCTGAAACAAGAGATAGTTCACACCCCTGCTGGCACTAGCCTTTGCCTGAGCGTGTGTGCTAATGATATGCAGCCAGCAGCAGTATCTGTCAACAAGGCGCTCTCCCTTCGTGCACATGGGTAAGGCAAAGCCTTTTATTAAGGCTGTGCAGCTCCACCAACCTCAAGAGCAACTCCCCGCAGGCAGAGGGCTCTGGCAGAGCTCTGGCTGAGCACAGCTTGCTCCTGCCCATTTCCACACCGCCCTTTCAATGAGCTCTAGAGGAACTGAGCACTGTCCCTCTGCCGTGAAGGCCCCAGCTCCAAGACTTGGTGACACTAGGAGTCTGGAAGGTGAATGCACACTGGACACCTTCAGCCCATGTTACTTTACTCCTTGCTGCTTTAGGACCTTCGGCCTGCGTTACTTTATTCCTTGCTGCTTTAGGACCTGTGTTGACAAGAGCTGGGAGCAGCAGAGCCCTGAACCCTCTCCCAAATCCCACATGCTTGTCTCACTTGAAAGAGTCTGAAAACTACTTCAGAGAAAGAGCTCAGAGATCACAGGAGCTGAGGGACTTCTTTCCCCTTCCAGCTTTGCATCTTCATCACTAGTGCCCATGCACAAGACCCAGTAACAGCCTCATCCAGCACATTCACCCACCCATACTGCAGGCAGGCTCCCTGCTGCCTGCTCTGGACACTGCTGTTCAGAGAACAGCAGAGCCGGAGCAGAGCCACCTGGTTGGTGTGATGTCTAGTTTGCAATCTGCAGGCTTTGCTGACATCTCAGCTATGTAATACTGAAGGGAAATGATTCTGCAAAAGGCAGAAGCAATAAAGACGGCATCCAGAGGTTAAACCGGAGATTATTTGGACCCAGAGCATGAGCTTCCCGGCTGTATTCCCCAAGAGCCGCTATCAGGACCACTCAGCTTTCCCCTTGTGGGAGCACCAGCAGTTGCTCCCCACCACACATGTATTTTCACAAAACTTGTAGAAACTTAGTAACTACAACACTGAGCCTGATGGAAAATTCAGCAAGAGTTAGTCAAAAGGTTCAAACCTGTGTAAGGACCCAAAAGACCCACAAAAACTGCAGGACTTCTGTATCCAGAGCCTTTAACATCTCTCATAGAAGCACAGAAAGGCTTCAAAGATGGGTGCTAGGGAGGAGAAGGGCAGGAGATCACAGAATTGAGGAGCCATGAAGCCAGCAGAAGGAGAGAAGGAAGCTGCCAGTGCTCTGGCAATGCCGAGTTTCCGGGAGCGGTAACTCCCCAGCCCTCATCTCTACTCTCGTAGTGACATGTCCACGCTGGGAAAGTCATGGGGAGGATAAATATTTGATGAATTGCAGGAGAGGAGTAAATTATTGATGGAGCTGGATTAAAGAGCCAGTGAAACTGGAACTGCCAGTGCTGGCAGTGGGACTCCAGCGTGTGAAGGGTTCTTTGTTTATGTGTGCTCTGAATGGGCACATGCGTGCCCAACATGTGTGGGCAGATGAGCCAGGGCACTATGAGGGTCCCAACATGTATGTATACTCATGATTTGGGCAGTGACTTAGCAGCAGACTCACCAGAAACAATCTTGCTCCCTAAGCTGAATGTATGGATGCTCGATCCATAAAGTACATCTCAAAGCCCATTCTCATGTCTGTCTGGTTCAGGTGGCAAAGAGCAAAGCCAGGGAGGTCTTGGGGGCTTCAAATTTGAAGGTCTACTTTCCTCATGCTTTTTACCACCTCAGAGAATAAGTGACAGGAAAGAGCACCAAAAACCACTTTCTCTGGACATTTTCACTGTCTAGAAAACAAGAGTATTAGAGCAAAATTAGACCTCTAGGTCCCTTTGCCCTATAAAGATCTGCTGCAGGCACTAAAAATGCAGCAGAAGGAAAGAAGAATGGCGACTTGCAAAGTAGAGGTGTTTGATCCAGCACAGATAATAAACATGAGGCCTTCCCTCTGGCAGGTGTCTGTCAGAGCAAAACTTCACCTCCAGGGTGCTGCACATGAGGAGATGCTGACTGCAGGGTCCACTAAGTGGGAACGTATTTTAATAACAGGTGTCAAGTGCAGCACTTCTCAACTTCAAAGCGTTTTTGAGTGCTGAGTCAACTCCTGTAATAATCATTATTAAAAACGCTGTTAATTGAGCCCCTTAGGTGGACATGTGCATCTCCTGAGTCATCGTGTTTGCACCGTGACATGCACACTCACTCCCTTCCTGCCAGTTTTTGCCCTCCACTTCTCCCATAGGATCCCAATTAGCCTGGGAATCCAGTGGCATTTACATATGTCCTTCCCTGGCTGCATGTGTAAAGTTCCTCTGATAGCAATGGGCTGGCTCACCCCCTGGCTCATGGGTGTGCGTGAAGGATCAGGCCCTCGGACTGGGAGCTGGCTGGGTGCAATCTCTGTCTCCCATAAAACGTTTTTGGACATAGGAAGAGGAAGCTTGAGGAGAAAAACCCACCAGCTTCAGCATAGCCAGTCAGGGCAATGACCCAAGCAAAGCCTAGAAATGAGCGGAAAAGATGAGTTTTTGGACTCAGAGCAGAGCCTTGGGTCCTGTATCCCAAGCTTTGTCCAGGTGGTGGTAGGTCAAGGATCCGGCTTTTCTCCAAGTTCAGATCCCCAAAAATCCAGCACAAATGCTGTAGGTGAAGTTCATCTCAGGGCTCTCTGCCTCTTGTACCAGCAAAAAGCTAGGCTAGTAGTTATTGTTACTGGTGATTATTAATGCTGGCTGTTCTGTGGTAGTGCCTAGGGGCACATCTACCAGCTCAAGGACTTCGCCATGCCCAGATCTCACGCTGATGCCAAGCAGCCGGCTCAGGTGCCAGAAGCCATGAAGCTGTGACAGCGCTCCACCCTGCTCCTTCACCTTCTCGGCAGGTCATCATCCAGGGGAAGGTCCTCACCAACACGGTCACACTGCTCCTGGCACCCATGTGGCCATCAGCCCTGTGGCGTGCAGAGGATGCACATCACCTTCACGTGCCTTGCTGCAGCCTCCACTGCAACCCTGCCCCAGCCGGGGTGATGTGACTGCCTCGAGCAGCCTGGCTGATGTCAGGAGCCATCTTGTCCCCTCCAATCCACTGCTGACCCACTTGCACCCCTCTGCCATCAACATCCAAAGCATCCGTGACCCCCATTTTTGTGAGAAGGGAAACTGAGGCATGCCTCTGCAAAGAAACACCGGGTGACAAAGCTGACTGTGGACCTGTGTAGCAAAAAGACACATCCTCACCTCTCCTGTGGTCCACTCCAAGGCAAGAAAGTCCCTGCTGTTCCCAGCTGAGGCCCCCAGACCCATGGTTAACTGGAGCTGGACTGATGCCCGCCACTGCCACAGCAGTTCATAGCCACGCTGAAGAATTACTGCCTCTGAAAAGCTGCAATACTAAATGCCAGTTAGCCTGCCTTTTCCCAGCCATCATGTTAATTGAGTTTGCTTCCCTCACTGGAGCCCAGCCAGGAGGAAGAAAAAGGCTTTTTGTGTTGCAAACAAGAAGGATGAGCCACTGCTGATCCCTCCATCCCAAACCCTCTCTCCATCCCCATGCAAAGGTGGCACAGAGGCATAGACACATCACTGGCTGTTATAAACAGAGCAATAAGCCTGCTTCATTACCCCTTCTGCATGAGTTGAGATGACGAACTTTCCTCAAGGATCCCCCGAGGGATTTGTTATACTTTCTTTCACTCTCCCCATTTCAGCCCTAGACCACAATCTGCTGAACACACAGGTGTATGAATGAGGCTCCTTCACTGATGACAGAGCCTAGATAATCCTAAGTATCCATCAGCCTGGCCTGCAACGGGGTACAACGATCAGAGCTGTGATTTTTGCTCCAGCAGCCCCCCTCCCTTGCTGTGTTGCTTGGCACAGCCCTGCTTTCTCAGGGTACCTCTGGCCGGCCTCACTAGGACGTTTTGTAACAGCCTGGCCCCAGCACTCAATCTTCCAGCTTGTCTGGGCAGCAGTACCCAGCATGAGCTCCTCTCTCCACAGGGCCAGCCCAGCGCTGACAAGGAGGATTCAGTGTTTCTTGCCGCCCCAAGACTCCCCCATCACCCCCTGTGCCTTGGCATCCCCCTGCAACCCAGTCAGAGGCTAACCAGCGCCCTCAGACCCTGAAGCTGCCTCCCACCCCATCCCTGCATGGAGCCAGTCCAGCCCTGAAGCTTCCACTCCCCCAGGCACTGCTCCATGCCACGGTCCTACACTCTCCTGCCTCGCAGCGCGGGGCTCTCCATGCCGAAGGAGAGCAGGGGCCAGAGAGAAATGCCCTGACATTTTGGGACACTCAGGGGTCCTCCCTCTTGCCTCCCAATTGTTATACTGCAGGTGTAATAGTAATATATCGAACACAGAATTAAGTTTCACCTCTGAACAAGACTTAAATACCGTTGCACATCATCCTAAGCACTAGCAGAAAATTACAAGGTCTGCCCATGGGCTGTCCTGGGTACTGCATGACTGTCCCTCTCTGTCACCCCTGTCCCCAGGCTGGGGCTTTCCTGCCTCTTGCATGCCTGCCTCTGCACCAAGCTGAGCAGCAGGGCAAGGAGGCTTTGCTCATCTCTTTGTGGTCCTGGGCGAGGATCTGACACATGGAGATGAATGCATAGATGTAAATGCATCCTGCAGCCCCACAGACACACACTGTTCCACCATCCATCACATAAAGGGCACTGGGCTTTTGTCAGACTATTTTCCCTGTCAGGAACAAATGTATATTAGGCTGTTAATTAAACAGCAGCCAAGCTGCACTCGGACAGGATTGAGCCCACGAGGACCTTTTAATCCAATATGAATTTAAAAGGGGCCCCTCCATGGAAAAGCAGCCCTTGGGCTTTGTAGAGAGGCAGAAACTGCTGGCTTGGATGCGTGGATCCGCAGGGCAGGCAGCGGTGCTGTGAAGTGTCCTGCGATGGAGGCAGGCAATATAAGGAGATATAATGATATAAAGAGATATAAAGTCAGTCTGAAAGGCCCATGCCGTGGATGAACACCCTACCAGAGAGACAAGCTCCTGCCTTTGTCTCTCTGGCACTGGGTGGTGATTCCCTTCCCGGCAGGAGCTCAGAGCAGACTCTTCTGGCAGGTACACAGTAAGTTGCACAGCCCCCACCCAGGGAAGCATCACGGGGCTCTCAGCCCAGGAGCATCCAGGGAATGCACCACTCAGAGCGATGTCTTGCTCTCTCCCCTCCAGACTCTGAAATCATCTTTTCCTCAACACACTCCTATTGCACCAGGCACTCAAGGACTTTTCAAAGTGAATGTGTACACAGCCTTTCTGACCGCAGGATCTAAAAAGGAAATGTTTTAAAACGGAAGGACAGCAATGTGCGTGGGAGCTGTGCCTGTAAGTACAGCTGGCTGGGGCCAGGGAAGCTGGCTGAAGGTTTTGCATAAGCAGACCAGAGTATCAGGAAACGCTGAGAGCCCAGGAACAGGCACAGTGGAGACATGGCCGATGGGGTACGAGAGCTGCAAACGCAGCTCAGGCTGGACGCAGAAAATCCCTGCTTGGGAGCTGGCAGCCCATATGAGCCCTGACCCAATGTCGAGCAGCAAAGGCCTTCCAAGGAGGCACGATGCCTTCCAGGCTGCCAACCCCAGCGCTATTCCTCAATATTAGAAATAAAATCAGCAGCACCACCAATCTCTCAGCACAAGGCAGAGGCTACCCCACCTTGGATGCCTTTCGATGAAGTGCTCAGAAAAGTAACTGGAGTGGGAAGGAAGCACTAGGACGTGCTCCTTCCGGAGGCTGGTAAGAACAGGAGAGCCGTGTACTGCTCAGGAAGGAACTAGGTATGGCAGCTCTTGCCTTAGCTCAGACTTTCTCGTACAGTTCCCCCAACATCAAGATATAGAGCCCTCCAGCCTGACAAGCCCCCTCAATCCCACTCTGCTCTCTCCACCACGCCCTCAGATTTGGCAGCCCAGGGTGAGAGACCAAGAGGCACATCAGCATCAAGCAGCCCCCACGGGGGAGACTGGGCTTAAAGAAGTCCGTTCTTGGGGAACCTGCTCCTGAATTTCCTGGGCTGCAAGTGCATGACAGGCTGCCCGGGGGTCACATATTCAGACTTCGTTTTGGGTAAAACAGAGAAGTGTCACCTACTGCCAGCTGGCACTGCACACATCTCTATGTGAGCATTTCTTGGGACAGAAGGAGCAGTTATTTTCTCTGCCCCCCATTTAAAAGGGCTTTTTTTCATGGCAGTGACCCGATGTGCTACACTTCAGCACTGCCTGTCTTTACAGGACCCGACTGCAAAAGCACTTGCAGGGGTGCACCCAGCCCCACCTGGGGAGCTGCAAGCAGAGTTTGGGACAGGAGCAGAGTCACAGGGTGGTTATAGGGTTAGAGGAGCTGGGAAAACACAGAGCGGTTATCAGGAGCATTGAATTAGACTCAAAGCATCACAAGGAGAGAAAAATAAGAGAGGAGGATGGGGGATGGTGGTGTTATGGACAGAAGCCATCATTTTGTGGGGCACCTGCACCCACCCTGACCTGTGAGCAGGGAAGGGAGAAAGATGGGCTCTGAGCTACTCTGTCCCCTGGGACCAGCACCGTGCATTCGCCAATGCTCACCCTCTGCTGACAATAAGGCGCAGGGCATCCAGGTTGCCGTGGTAGGCAGCCCATAGGGTCGGGGTCATGCCATCCTCATCCGGTGAGTTCAGGTCCTTCCTGGTGGCTTCCTTCAGGAGGTCCAGGTAGCCATCCCGGGCTGCTCGGTGGTACTGGTCGTTCATGGTGTGGAGTGGTCCCTGGGCGAGTGCATGGATGCCCAGGGGGGCTCAGAGGATGGACATGGATGTGGGTAAGGGGGAGCTGCTAGGAGGGCCCAGCTCGCCTCGCACAGCACTGCTGTACCAGGACACCTGAGAAGTCCTGGCTGGGGAGGCAGGAGCTCCTTCAAGCCCAGCCAGCTAGGCTCTCCAGCGCTTCCCCTGGGTCCTAAGCATCCTCTGGCCCTGACAGCTCCTCGCAACAAACCTTTCACGCACCAGCTCCATGGCACATTAAAAGCTCCAATTAAGTAGCCTCCTTGCATTGGGATCAGCCAAGTGCTGTGGACACAGGGTCACGCAGCGAGAGCTTGCCAGGGTCTACATGTCCCCCAAGTGGAGCAGTCTGCCAGAAAGGCTCAGGGGTCATATCCTGCCTGACACCCCTGCCTGCCCCTTGCTGTAGCTACCCCATCTCGAGTGAGGACCATCAGATCCCCAGGGCAGAGCCACAGGAGGAAGCATGGACTGATGAAGCATGAGCCCCCGCTGCCTCTGCTTGCAGGCCCATCAGAGCTTGCAGGCCCATCAGGGGCAGGAGCAGGGACCTGCAGGGATGCTCTGGCTCCGTACAGAGACAGCCAAGAGCAGTTTGGTGACTTCCCCAATTTCACAGCAACACCAGGGATGTTCACAGCTCAGCTTTTCCTTGTTAAAAAAAAAAGGAAATATATAAATATCCCTAATGTCACTAAGAAGACAACAGCAGACCCAGTCACCACCCCTGTGCCCCCACTACGGACTCTGCTTTCTAGGCAATCACACAACAAACTGCACAATGGGAATCTGTGATAACCCAAATCTGTCATAAGTCACACAGGCTGTAAAAATTCCTTTCCTCACCCCCTCCCTCTCTTTAGAGACCAAAAACCCCCAAAACCAAACCCGCTCCTGTCTGTGGCTCAGTACTTCTACCATGAAGTGCATAAGGGGCAGTGTCTGGCCTCCAGTGTCTTTTATGCTGACACAGAATTTCTGGCTGTGGTGAGCCATGTGGCAGCCGGATGGCCCCAGGCAATGCCTCCAGCTCAGGATTCCCAAGCCCCGAGCACCCTCTGCTGATGGAGAGATGGAGCCGAACCTGGACATTGACCAAAGCATGTGCCTGTCACGGCATATTGCACCCAACCATGAATCCGTGAATCGTATCCCTTGGGACATGCTGTCACAGAGGAGGAATTTCCTGTTCCTCACTTGTGTGTTTTGCCTTTGTGTCCTGGCTCTGGGGATGGAGATCTCTAGGGCTGGACCCTCAGATCTAGGGCTCGGGGGACCCCAATCTCTAGGGCTGCTACCACAGCCCTGGGACAGTGCAGCCACAGGGCAGATGGGTTTTGGAGAGGGGAAGACCCAGCGGATGGGTGAAAAAGGGGGAAAAGAGTGGAAAAACGGGGAAAGACCAAAAGACAGCAGCAGAGAGGGCTGGAAGGTAATGAGCAGAGAGGAGGAAAAACAGAGAGAAATGCAGCTTATTTTTGTAAGCAAGAAAATGCCCCAAGACAGCAGGGTGGCCCTAAAGCAGTCCCAGGTGCACCCACACAAGCTGCAGTGATTAACCCCTGGCTGACCAACATGGACTCACTGCTGCCTAGGGAAACCTGTAAGTGTGTGCTTGCCACCAGAGAGAAGGTCCACTTATCGCATGGTTTGCTCATGTCGGCAGACTTGGACTCACCCGCTCAGCCTCCCTGGGTGAGTCCTGATGGGATGTACTGTATATCGAAGTATTTGGTGCTGGGATCCTTCAAGGTGAAAAGCAGCATAGTAACGTTTGCAATTAATTACCAAGGTTATTTAATGATTCTTGTATTATTACTAATTAAGATTGTTATGCTGTATGGTGGCTCCCGAGGGGGACTGGGAGCATTGCTCAAGGCAGTAAATGCTCTTTACTCTGTTGCTGGCTGTTAAGGACAAGAGGGAGTATAAATCAGTGCATTTAGCCCAGGGGACCTGTGAACCTCTGGCCTCTACATTATCAGCTCAGATTTACCACACGGGGGTCTGGGCTTCCCCTGGGAAAGGCTACAGACTGAGAAAAGATCAACCACTCACCCCAAAGGGGAACCCCTAAGGATCAGCAGAGGCCAGGCAGGGCAGATCCAGTACTACTTGTAGCAGGCAGCTGGTAGCAGCACGGGAAAGACACATGAAGGTCTCCCTGGCCTGCAGACTAGATCCTCAGCTCTCCTTCACCATCCCATGTAGTTCAGTTTGATGCTCTCCCTGTAGTGCTGCAAGAAGGCTCACAGTGGTGAGCAGGCAGGAATGGGACTGAGAAACTACAGCAAACTGCCCCATCTCTCTGCTTGCCCCAGAGGAGGCAAGCGACAGGGACATCTCCAAAAGACGCATTCTTATGAAGGAATAAATCTTGTCCCCATCCACTCAGAACTGCCCTGGGCCCCCCTATCTCCCCCACCAATATATAACAGCTGGTGTAAAAGAGGTGTTGAGCAAAAGCTCTCTCCTTGCCTGAAAAATGCTTGAATCCCACCTGCACAGTGGTTTGTAACATGGCTTCTTTGTCCTTGGGAGGAGAGAGTTAAGCTTCTGAGAGCCAGAGAAAGGTGATCCCACCTTGAAAAGTCAAAGGCTGCGTCAGCAAAGGGGAAAATGGATTCCAGTCCCCAAATCCTGCCCCTTTCTAGTACTAAACCTTCCTCATTGTTGGCACCATGGGTGGGAAAAAGCTGAGCTGCCTTTGGCACTGAATAGATACAAATGCAAATGTCTTCCTTTTCCTCAAAAACATTCCAAGCATAGAGTATACTGATGGGAACAGTACAGCGTGAGGCACAATATTTACTGTGCTCAGTCAACCAGAAAGCCAAGCCCAAAATCATCAGCAAAGTTCATCATCTAAACCATCTTCTCTCAAGGGAACATATTTCCTGCCTGCAGGTAGATGGGTTTGATGGGATGGCTTTGCTCTATGGTGACCGTGACCCTGCAACCGAGCGATCCGTGCCATGCTTGGCAGTGTTGTCATCTCATGCCCTCCCCGGGTAAATAACCCTTATCTCCTCATCTCTCTCCTGCTTCCCCAAAATCAGCTATTGCACAAAATGGATCACATGACTTTCTCTGAGAAGCCCATGAAGCACTGCTGTCCGCTCCAGACATGGTATAAATCACAGAGACATCCCACCGGGTATAAATTATTTGGCTGACCAAGCTGCAGCAACGGGGAAACTTCTCCAACTGGCAAGAGCAGAGATTTGGATTCCAGGCAGCAAAACAGGTAGGCTTTGTTTGAATAGTTGTTTTGCTTTGTTTCAGGCTTTTCATTGAGAATCAATGAAGTCCCAAGCTTGGCACAGGCAAGGGGCTTTAGAGGGAGTGACAGCGGAAATAGCTCACATCCTTCTTGCAGGGACTGGTATAAACCATGACGTGATGTTCCAAAGACTCTCAGGGCTTTCTTACCTTTCGGTGGCCTGTTTCTCAGCCAGGAAGTTTGACATTTTCTCAGAATGTTTAGTGGTTGACATTTAGAAATCAAACCACATTGGCCATTTGCCCCAGGATATTTGATCCTGTGAGTGCTTTTCTGGTGCTTTTCCAAAACCTTGCATCAATAAACACCTAAATGTTGTGTGACAAATTAGGCATGCTTTGTTAAACTGACCTGGGATCTCCCCAGGCAAAAGTATCTTAAGCAAGAACACAGCCTTCAGGGAACCAGGAAGAGAAAGGTTGAAAATGAGCTCATCCCTCTTTTTGCGCTCCTTGTCTCAGCCTTCCCCATTCCTCTGATACGTCCTCTCCTCCTCATCACATGTCCTGCTTTGGTCCAGCCCTGGACTATTCAAAATGAAGTGATGCTTCTCATTCATGGGGCTCTCCTCCCAACAGCGTTAACCCTCAGCTAAGGCATTTGCTGAACCATGACCGAAGACCCTGTGCGGAAGGACAGCGAGATCAGACACCCCAACTCCAGCATGGGCTGTGGACACAAGGATGACAAAGCCAGCCTGGCTTCGAGCCAGATAGCGTCCTTCAGGCACCAGCCTCATCAGCCTCCCTCCACTCCTGCCTCCAAGGAAGTGTGGAAAAAGGGCGGCCGCATGTTCTCCATCCTGCTGGCCGTGCACTTAGCCCTGCTGGCCTGCACGCTGGTGAGCAGTGGGGCTTTTGAGAAGATTGCTGTGCATGATTATGATGTCTTCTTCCTGCTGACTGTCATGATGCTGATAGTCATCATATGGATCATCTTCTACCTCGTTGGCACCTCCCGGTTCCCAGATGCCATCCTCTGCAAAGACTCCCACGCTGGGCCCATCTGGCTGAGAGGTAGGAGCTCTCGAAGGGCTAGGGCTGGAGGTGAGATGCAGGGTGGACAGTTCATGGGGGCATCAGTTATTACAAGGGAAACAGCAACAGTCTCCTCCTCCTGCGCTGGGGCATGGCATCATGCCCTGCTTCAGAAGGTTAGTCCCTCCACTGGTTTCACTGCCAGGTCTCCCTTTATCTGCAAGGGCTCTTGATACTTTACACCAGGTTCCTTCCCAGCCTTGCCATTGCTCTTGCAAGAGCTACTAGCCCCAGTCAGAGTACAGGGTTGATTGCAAATCCCTTCCAGCCAAAATTATTGTATGRTTCTGTTGGTGCCAGGATAATTTGGGTGCTGTGAGAGGAAAAACCGAGGTAGAAGCAAAGCTTCTCCATGGCAATAGTTCCTCTTCTTCCTCTCATCTATCTGCATGAGCCCACATGTGCATACATCTGTCCAACCACAGATATTTTTGTTCCTCAACAGGAGGCCTTATCCTATTTGCCATTTTCAGCCTTGTCATGGATGTGTTCAAAATAGGATATTACTCAAGCTTCTACAGCTGCCTGTCTGCAATCAAAATAATCTACCCCATTGTGCAAGCAATATTCGTGGTCGTCCAGGTAAGATGGTTGTGCTCTGTCTCGGGGAGGGGTAGAGAGACAGAGCCACCAGAGGAAGGAGCTCTGATCTCATGGACATAGTTCAGCTCCCCCTGCAGAAAATGCAAGTGGCTTAACTCAGGTCCCACCCAGCCCACATCTTCTCCCTCCAACCACGACAACTTCCAGCTGTGGCAACTCACTTTAAGGCATTGATTTAAACTTTTTCCCATCCTGTGACATTTTGGCTTATGCCAGGATGGCTTGTCACAAACTCTAAGCAGCCCTCATCCAGCCAGGTCTCCTTCCCCATGGAGAACAGAGAGGGAGGAGGACAGTCAGGGCAGGGACTGCCTTGCAGTTTGAAGTCCTACACAGAGGACCACCAGCTCTGGGAAAATACCAAGGAGGGAAGAGGTCAGATATGGAGAGTTTAGACAGGAACAGGGGCTGGCCATGGGCAGAGCAATGCAGTGGAACAGGGCAGGAGGAGAAAAGAAAGAACAGACCACAGCCAGCAAATGGCCAGGATTATGGATGAGTAGGCTGGGCCCAGATGGACCCAAGTGAAGGAGGCTCCAGCTTGCTCTCTGCTGAGCAGGGAGATCCTTACTTCAGAATGATGTGATTTTATTTCTTGCTTTGTTGGAAATAACTTCTTTTCTTGCCCCTACCAGACGTACTTCCTGTGGATCTCTGCCAAAGACTGCGTCCACGTACACCTGAACATTACCAGGTGAGCACTGCTGCTCTTTGAATCCCACTCGCCCAGATGACCTGGGCCACCGCAAACCCACTGCACTCTCTCACGCAGCTAAGATGCAACAAGGGGATAATCTCATCTCCCTTAATGCTGGCCAAAACTAAACTTGCTCAGTCTCCAGCTAGCCTTAGATCCCAGCTCACACAGTTGAGATTCATGACCTGTGGATCTAGCAGGGTTGGAATTCAGTTCAAGAATACAAGCATTACTCAAAGCAGATTAGTATTAAATAAATAATTAGGATTAAATAAAATGATTCATAGCTGACTTTTGCTTCCCCGGGGAAGACAACAATGCAGTGGGCAAGCCTCAGGCTAAAACAAGATCTTGTTCACTTTTGCAAGACTGGATCTACTGGAGACCAATCCAGACATATTCACTATTGAGAAGCTCTTCCAAAACCAACAAGAGAAATCAGACCTTGCTAATTCTCGTGAGCATGGACAAAAAATAGGAAGAGAGTGAGAGCAGCAAAGCAAAGGTCAGGATTTCTAGCCTTGACCACTAGAGTCCTTGCACCACTTCAGGCAGCTCCCAAAGTCCCTCTGAGCACGTGCACATCTATAACATGGATGGGAGCAGCATGGCTTAGAGCTATTGCTTTAATCTCATGAACCTTCTCCTTCTTCTGCAGGTGCGGCTTGATGCTAACACTGACTACAAACTTAGCAGTGTGGATGTCAGCAGTGACAGATGAGTCTGTTCATAAAGCGCATTCAAAGTTGAAGAAGAACGTGACAGAGGAAATCTTCAGATGGCTCCTGAAAGGTAATCTGCCCATTTGTGAAGACATCTGGTCCAGGGAGGGAGCCCAGGAGGTAGAAATTGTTCTGCAAGTCAGGTTTTATCCCTTTTCAGAAGGCCTATCTAGAGCTGAAGGTTCCTTTAACAGAGCTAGTATGTTAAAAGACAGGTCTTAATGTTCATTTCTTAACCTGTATCACAGAGGAGTCAGAAAGGTGGAAGGCCCTGTACAAATGGGATGGGAATGAAAAAGGGAAGGAAAAAGAGAGATTTAACCTGCCACCTAACTTCTTCAGAAAGAACATGAGCACCAGAAAGCTGAGGTTGAAGTGTCCTTGTTTTCAAAGTGGTTACGTATTCTTCTGTCCTTGGTCTTGTTTTTCACTGACCCTAAGTATACAGTTCCTCAGGGCTGCTAACAAGTGCTGGCTCCTTGTTTTAATACCACTGCATCTATGTGTTTTTATCGTGTTTCAGCGGGAATGAGAAGTAGCTCAGACGAAGAATGCAATTGCAACAGCCAAATCTGCCAGATCTTCAAGAACGGCTACTTTTGGCTGTACCCCTTTAACATTGAGTACAGTCTCTTTGCCTCTGCTATGGTCTATGTTATGTGGAAGAACGTTGGACGCTTCATAGACCACCACTCCCACCACATTCACCGCTTGAAGTTCAGGCTCTTCCGAAGGACCTTCTTTGTAGGCATCGTGTTGGGCCTTATCATTCTGGTGAGTGGTTTGGGAGTCCTTATTCTTTATGAGGTGCAGGTAAATTCCAGCACTGAATCTAGCAAGAAGAGCCAAGCACTCATCATGTACTACATCTTCAACATTGTTTGTCTGGGCCTGATGTCTCTTGTCTGCATTGGTGGCTCTGTCATCTACCGGTTTGACAAGAGAGACATGGATCGGCACAAGAACCCAACCAGGACCCTGGACGTGGCCCTGCTGATGGGTGCAGCCTTGGGGCAGTATGCTATTTCTTACTACTCCATTGTGGCCATTGTAGCCAGCACACCAAGGGACGCTATCAGTGCACTCAACCTCACGTATGCCCTCCTAATGATTGCTCAGCACACCTTCCAGAACATCTTCATTATCGAAGGCCTTCATCGGCAACCCCCCAAAGAAGACCACAAGCATGATTCTCACCAGAAGGATCTCTATGGACTCACCTTTGTCAACATCAATGCAGTGTCCCTCCGTGTGCCTGACAGTGGCAGCACCTTGGCCCCTAGCACTGCCTCTGGCACTGAAGCCATCCATCCTTCTGACCTCATGCGGTCCCTCACAGCCCCCAAGAAGATGAACTGGAGGAGGAAGTTCTTAAGGGAGATCTCCATGTTCCTCCTGCTGAGCAATATCATAGTGAGTACATGCAGAGAGAAGAGTTTGTCAGGGTGGGGGAGAGGGAAGCACGCACAAGAGAGAAGTGTCTGTGAAGGAAAGGATGTGGTCCATGCAAAAACAGTCCTTTCTGAGCCTCCACTATACAGAGAGCACACTTACTTATATTTGTATGTGCGGAGAGCTGCGATTCCCTTGTCACTTAAAAGCAAGAGCAACTGCCTTGTTAAGACATTTTAGGCTATGCCAATAGACCAGTCACTTATCACCAGAATATCAGACAATAAAATTGGTGGATACAAGAGAAGAATCAGTTTCAGTATTTTTATTGGGTATTAGCAGATATGTAGAATGGCTTATTACAAGCAATAAAATGCATTAAACCATTCCCTTACACCCCCAAAGAAAGGACGTAAAGTGACAAATACCTGGGGTGAAGTCTGGGTTTTCTTGAGAAATGGCAGCATGTCTCTTCTCAAAACCAATGGCCTAGGAGCCGAAACACTGACCCCAGTTGCTGTGAGGAGAAACTGGTCACTGACAACTTCAGTTGGGGTTTCCACTTCCATGAGCAGCCAGGGGACCGCAGTTCCCTGCAAAAGAGACGTAGGATTACAGCTGCACCTCCAAAGAAGCCAAGCACATGTTATGTCTCTAGAGAACCTCCAAATCCCCAGCTATGCCCTCAAACTGATTTTACGCATAAGCTCATGGAGAATGAGCTGACAACCCCCATGCAACCAGATACGCATGCTGGCTGGGCTTCTGAGCAAAACGTACACAACTGAGCCTGGGGAGACCAACCTGTTGCCAGCTCAGCCCTACTCATGCTTGCACCATCCAAAGAGTTTGAACAGGCTAGGTTCATGCTAACACACAACATGCTCAAGTTCTTCCCCTGGTGAGTGCTTCAGCACTTGGTTCAAGCCTATCTCTGAGCATGAATCAGAACTGAGCTTAGGGTACAACACTAGATCATACTTGATCTTAATGTAAACACAGGCTCCTGGCATAGGTCCCATGCTCAGAAGGTTGCTCTTTTCCCATCTCTCGGTAGCTGTGATTGCAAGTGCTTGCTGTACCAAACACTTTTCTTACTGCAATGTTATTCTCCCATTTCCTCAAACAGCTCTGGATCATGCCAGCATTTGGTGCCCGGCCCCAGTTTGACAATGACACAGAACTGAACTTCTATGGTGATTCCATGTGGCCGGCCATCGTGGACATTTGCCTGCCCTTTGGGATCTTCTACCGAATGCATGCAGTGGCCAGTTTGCTGGAGGTCTACATCATGTCCTAAAGAACTCTCTCTCAAGGAAGATGAGATCCTCCTCAATCAATCCTCGTTCTTCCTACCCCAGGTCTGGGAGGCTGCCCAGATGTCCCGAGGGATCCCCAGCGCTGCCTGAATCATGTCCCCTTGTAGTGTTGGGGCATTTATGAACCATTAGTGAAGATCATCCAAACATAGTCCAGATTTTATTTTTGCTACTTGTGTGTGGATGTGCATGGGTGTGTCTGAAGTTCTTAAAGCTTAAAAGAAAAAAGATAAAAAAAGGAAGGTGTCCAGAGTAGGATCATGGTAATTACCCTCGGTTCATGCAGAGACTCACTTTCCTCCTTAAAAGCCTGTTCACTGCATGCCACTGATGTACTCTCCAGTGGGCGCTTGGCACCCTTGGACAGTCAGTGCCTGCCTGCACGCAGAGACCCGGTGGGTACAAGAGGCTAACGCAGGAGTGGAAGGCATAGAAAGGGAAACCACTTCAACTTCTGGTACGGCCAGTCGGGTATCACTCCCCTGCAGAGGTGTGAAAAACAAACCAGTGACCACCAAAGGCTTTGGGACACATTTTAATCTTTCCTCGTTGTGTTGCCCATTTATGTTGGCCCTGTTGACCCTTCCCTGTATCAGCCCCTGCTGTTTTCCTTCCTCTCCAGGGAGGCATCACTGCTGCTGAGTGCGTTTGCTCACTACAGCCTCCTCTTTCCGAGGGGCAAGTCATCTCTACAGGAGAGCTGTGCATGTGGTCCTGAGCTTGCCCTGATACGGGATTGCTCTAAGCACACTTTTTTCCCCAGTTTTCCTGAATCAGGGTTCAAGAACCATAAAGATTGCATGGGCAATACAGTCTGGGGAATGATCAAGAGATTTGTTTTTCTTTTTTCTTTTTTTTTTTAATAGATAATGATTTTTTTAATATATGAACATTTTTGTATTTAAAGTTATTTATTGATTTTCACTGTAACACTGAAATCCTGAAGGGACCTTCTGTGCCCTGCGACACAGAAATCAATCCAATGCCACGGCCAATTTGATCCCCCATGCCCTGAAGGGATGTTTGCGCTGCACCCTCAAGCCTGTGCATGCTTTGAGGCTGTGAGCACAGCCCCAGCACCCAGACAGCCCCAGTGCATGTAGCAGTGGGACCCCAACACAGGTTTCTGGGTGCCTGCAGCTTTCCATGAACCACTGTATGATTGAGGGGGCTTTCAGAGCAGGACTCCTGGGCTGCAGGAGGTAAAAATGGGCCCCTCTGCTGTACCCAGAGTCCAAGCAGAGCCTCAGAAAGCCCATCCTGCCGGGCTGGGAGAGTGCATGCCAAAATGGCACAGCTGAGCTTTGTCTGTACCCTGTTCCAATAAAGAACACTGCAAAGGTGGCAGAAATCATCAAGCCTTTTCCTACGGACATGTGTGCATCCACCAAAGTAAAAAAAAAAAAAAAAAAAGGAAATCACGATACTTGAAATCGAGTGATGCTATTTTCCACCTGACAGCCCAGACTGCGAGCCCAGGCTCACACACTTCAAACAACCTTTCCCCTCCAAACCTCGATCACCAAAGCAGAAGAAACTGACACCAGCCTGCCTGCCAGCAGCCTTTTTTCTGAGGCAGGTAGAAGATGGGGTAAACCCTGACTTTCCCTGCCCCTGGAGGACTGCACTGATCCAGCACCTCTGTGGTGGCTCAATCCTTCCCTTCCCAAGCCTGGGAGCAGCGAGGCAGCCTCTCCCAGCCCCACTGACCCAGCAAAGGCCTGGCTCTATTTTTCCCATTGATCTGGTAAAGATACAATCTCTCCCTATAAACTTTACTTTTTATTAAACAAAAGCCTTATTAATTTTAACTGCTAGAGCCACAGATTAAGTCAGAAGGGAGATGTAAACAGTGCACAGATGTCAGTCTTACGTACACCCCTACACATTGTTTTAGCCGAAGCTGCTGAGCTCAGACAGGGGTAGAAAACACTTCTAATCACCTACTCTGTTCCTGGGGGCACAATGGGTTTTCCTCCTATGCACTCTTGCTGGTGCCTGGTCCCAGGTTCCCAGGGTTGGGCACACCAAGCCAGGCAGGGCAGAGTTTGAACTGCTCTTCTGTTCTGGACAGAGATGACCGTAGGGGCACTTCTGGAGCTAAATAAACTCCAGATGGGTGCAAGGAGAACCCCACGACAGCACAAGCAGGACTGATACAGGCAATAATTCCAAATCAACCTCTCCAGGGTGCTGGGTCAGCAGGAACCACAACATACAACCACAAGCCATCACCTGGGGATAAACCAAAATGCTCTGGGGACACCACAAGCTCTGCAAGGATCCCTTGCTAACCTGAGGCATCTCCAGGCTGCAAGTGCAGGGACAGCAGGGGTTTTGAGCTGAGGGCTGCGTTCTTCTTCTGCCCTCCAGCCATACACATGCATCTTGGGAGAGGCAGCAGATACGGAAACGGCCATCAGTGAACCCTGTCTATATATCCAAGAAAGGGGACAGAGGGAAAGTGAGCACCCACAAGTCCAAAAAGCAAAAAAACCCCAAAACCACAAACCCTAAGAAAACTCCACTGTAAACATGGGCCTTGCTGTGTGCTCAAGGATTGCCTACTAGAAGGTATCAGCTAGTGGTCAGTTAATGTGCAAACGGATGATCTCCAAGGCTGATGGAGATCAGCCAAATGTCTCTGGGCAACTCCTTGGTGCAGCCAGCATCCCAGGCGTGTCACCCAAACCCGGGTGCACCCCCAGAGCAGGCGCTGCCACATCCTAGTTGCATGGATCCATGCCCTTCCCTGGGACTCCACACTGCTAGGCAATGCAGCTGACTGATGCTGGCTGCTCCATCACTACCCCTTCACTATGGATCTGGGACACACCTCCTCACAGCCCAGTTAAAGAGGGGGACGTCTCTCCCTGATGGAGAGTTTTATGGAAGGAGAGAACACCCCAAACGCAGAGTACCTGAGTAACATGAAGGGGTCCCACTTGGTCCTTTGTACACACGTCCTCATGACAGACCCTTGCAGAAAAGCACTGCTGTTAGCTCCATCTTCCACACCTGGAAGGAGGGAAACTGAGGCACGGGAGGTGGGTGAACAGAAAACCTGTACCGGAGCAGAGAATGAGGCTGGGCCTCGAGGCCAGTGGCAGCATGCTGCTGACTGCTCCTGCCATTGCATCAATTATGGAGCACAGATCAGATCCGCATTAGGGGATGGGGAATGGGAACAACAATGTGCCTCAGGGTGACTGTCTAAATGGCAGCCCTTGCAAATGAACAGCTACAGGAAAGCAAAGGGCTGTCCTGAGGCTCTCACATTTTGCCAGGGGCTTCCAGTCTTGCTGGCTTTGGTATAAAAGCCACCTTGGCCTGCCAGGGAGCTCAGAACCTGCTGTGCTGCAAGGGTTTGTTGGGAGCACTGATAAAAATCACTCATCAAGGGATACCAGGGTTAAGAGCCCAGCTCTGGATGAGCCGAAGGATCTGCAGATCCAGCCCCAGGACTTGAGCCACTTCATGAGTGCCAAAAAGGTCCTGATCCAGACCCTGGCCTGAGGCATGTGGTGCCAAAGCCAGCAAGGGTGAGCAGCAAGAAGGGGAAGAGCTGAAGAGCAGGAGATCAGAAATCACTGCTCAGAAAAAAGCAGGGAAGGCCATAGCCAAGCCCAGAACTGAGTCATCATCCCACCACTACCAGGGTTTCGCATCCCCTCCTCTGCTTCTTAATCATCTGTTATTTGAGGGCGAGTTTTGTTTTATTAGGAAAAAAAAAAGCAAAGCCTTTTATCTGGGTGATTTGCTCTGAGGTGTGTCAGGGACAGGGGAGGAATCCAAGTTAATTATTACCTGTCAATGCAGCAGCTGGAAAGTGGATGAATTGAGGAGGTCACAAGGCTGGAGATGACAATGGGTTTGCAGCACAAGGCAAGGTGCAGCCTGTGAGCAGGACTGGCTCCGGGGTGTGCTGGGAGCCAGGGCTGAAGTTGGTGGCAGAGGAGGCACTTCCCAGCGACCAAGGCAGTGGTCCTTGCCASCAAGGAGCAACTCAATGCCAGCAGGAGGTCGAACCAACCTGCACCAAGGGCCAGCAGGGAAAACGCAGAGCCATGCTTCATGAGTGGAGCCAGCACATACCCACGGAGCCCATCCGCTCCCACAGTGAGGGGATGGAGGTGGGGCAGTGCAGCAGGGCTCACCCTCGTCCATGTTGATGAGACTGCTCTTTGCAGTCACCCCCAAAAGGCATTCACTCACCAGCTGCACAGGAGACGTCACCGGCATGGTTATCGGCAGAGGAGAAGGAAGGGTGTGGGCTGGCCAGGGAGTTGTGAGGCGCACAGTGTTCCTCAGGCAGCCTTTGGGCAAACACGGCAGCTGGGCACAAACCTCCTTCCTCCCTGGGTCCTGTTTACAGATCCGCTTGGCCTAGCCTGGGTGTTATTACTGCTAAGTGCACAGATAACTCCATTAATAAGCACACTGCTGATAGTAGAGGGGCAAACATCACTCCTAATATTAACTCTCAGCCTCAGAGTAAAGGCAGCTTCTCCACGGCAGAGCAGGACAGTGATTTATGTGATCAATCCAGTTAGTTCAACTCATCCTTTCCCTTCCTGCTCCTCTCCTGCACATTTGCTTACTTAATGACTTGGCTAAACTTGTGTCAATATGTTCAAGTTAAATAGCTGCTCTTCTTCAACATAAAGGCCAAATTAGGAGGATTAAAGAGTCTCCCAGGGCTTTACAACTCCTCTGGGTTCAACCTCTGCTCCAAAGCCAGGAGAGGGCAAGTCAAGTTAGGATCTTTGCAGCCCAGATGCACAGTCCGATTAGCAAAACCACTGGGGCACAGCAGGCCCCAGCATTTTATTTCAGGCCCATCTTTAAAGCAAAAACCTCCAGTTTCACTCAAACTTATATATTCAGACTCCTGGCCTCCATTTCCCAATTCTGCCATCACCCCAATTTAGGACCACGTGCACTGAAAAACAGCCAGGTTTGTTAATGACTTGCATGTAAATCATTGGCTTTGTTCAACAAAGAGGCCACTAAATAGCTCTTGGGAGATCCCAGTTCCCTGCTAAACTCTAGAATGGGGTCCAGAGAAAAGCCAGGAACCCAAAGGAGAGTCTGATTGCACTCAGGGGATCCCATAGCAACGATGCAAGGAGGAAGGACATGGTCCTCTGAGCAGGCTGGAGATGCTGATGCTTTGGGGGAAGGCAGAACAAATCTAGCTATGGGTAGTCGCAAAAACCTGCCCAGATCAGAGCGTCCRGGCTCCACCACAGCAGTGCAAAGCTTTGGTCAGACATTAAACATGACCGTTTTGCTGGCAGACATTAAATGCAACAGCTGCACTGGCGCACACTGGGTGTTCTCACCTAGGAGCAATGGGCCCCTTTCACTCTTGTTTTCCATCCCTTTCATCACACCCACACACATGATAACCTGTGCTCCCTCACCCACTCCTACCCTAATCAGCTTCCTGGGAAGTGTTTCATGGCCCTGAACTCACATTTTGCCAGCTGCAAGAACCCCAGGGCTTGGGCGTTCATCCTGCGACACACAGACAACTCCTCTCCTTCCATGGAGAGGTCCATCCTCTCCTGATAGACCCTCTCAACTCACAAACTCAGCCAGGAATGCCAAATCCCCACTACCAGCCACAAAACCAGGGGGGATCAGCTCACCACAGAGTCCCAAGACAGAAATCAGTTTGCCTGCAGCACAGCTTGGACCTAGAGCATCCTTGACCCTGCATGGCTGAGCCTGTGGGGTTTGCACACGAGGGTCCGGCTCTAAAGTCAGCATTAACGGGTCGTAGCTATCACCCCCCAAAGAAGCAACCTCTCTGCCAGAAGTGCATCAAATTGGCGTAGTCCCTGCACCTAGGCTGGACTGTGAGTTTTGCCTTTTGGGTCAGTTTGGGTATCTGTGCCCGGGATAAAGACACAAAGTAATGGCACGCTTGAGAAAAAAAATCTTAGGATCTACCTAAAAACAAAGGAGTGGGGAACTCAAGTGGATTTTAGCCAAAGCAGTGTGGCTAAGCACTCCCAGCACAAGCCTGTGCCAGGAGATAAGCTCTATACTYGCCTGAGCCATGGCACAAATTAGTCACCACAGCTTGTGGTTTTACCAGTTGGCACATCCTGTGCCGAGGCCTTTGACATGGGGCAATGCAGCAGGTGTATAAAGGAGCTGATCCCCATTGGCTGCCCTTGGCAGAGCTGAGAGCTTCTCACTGGGTAATTAACCTAATGACAATAATAGACCCAGAGTAAACAAGGTGGAAAAAAAAAAATCAATGGGCTGGGAACAGAGGCTGCATTCAGTGGGGAGCAGTCCTGATGGCTTCTACCTGCACCTTGGTCTGTTGGAAAGACTCACGTGCATCCTGGTGGCACTCCAGCGAGTGGTTTTAACATCGGCTGTAACCCAGGCTGTGCCGGCAGCTGCTCCCGCTTGGCAGGCAGCAGGAGGCTGCAGGGAGGTAAGGGCTGGGGCTTGGCTGCTCTCAGCAGCACACAGCTATGGGTCAAGGGATTGGGTCCACAGCAGCAGCTGCTGTGTGCAGCCTTGTCTGGGCACCTGGGTACCTTCTGATGCATCCTGGATGCGTTTCCATCTGATCCTTCTGATTTTATGGCCTCTCCCTGCCCTTCCCTGACTCCGAAACAGAGGAGTTATGGCCCTAGGAGAGGGGAGGGCATTTGCTCCTGTGCTACTAGGAGAGTTTTGGAGCCAAATGGGGAAGAGTTTAGGATCAATCTCCACTAACAGAAGTGCACTGAATCCCCAGAGAGCAAAGGGAGACAGAACACCTAGTGCATGTGCGAAGTGGGAGGGAAGCACTGAAATTTCAACCCCTTCTCAGACAACTTCTCCCCCAAAGCCGCAAGACAACTACATGTAATTTCCCCCACCCTCAAACACAACTCAGGGGTCTGCTTTCACTCCAGCCACCCACCACCGCAGCCAGAGTCACTCCGTGGAGTGAAAGCACCTCTCCATATACTGAATCTATAGAGAGGCTGATCTTGCCTGATTGCTGTACATGAGCAAGGAGATTTCTCTCTCATGGGCAATACGGTCCTACCGAGATTCTTCCAAAAGCTGGATAGAAAAGCCCCCAGGCTCTGGATGTCTATCTGGGCCAATCCCTCAAACTCCTGTGTGTCAGTGTGCTCATGGCTTTGTGCTTTCTCCTCTGTGCTACAAGTAGAAAAAGAAAGAAACCCAGGTATTAACTCTCGGTCCCAATCTCAGCCCGCCTGGGTGGGAGGTTGGATCTTTTCCCAGCAGCTTAGATCAAAACTTACAGACCCTCTTTTTATTCTCTCCAGCTCTGCCACAATTTGTGTGACTGTACAAGGAGCGTGGTGTAACTCTCACAGCCCAAAAACACAAGGAAGAGGTTGGACACATCCACCAAAATCATCAGATCTGAATTTTAGAGCAGGTCTGAGCTTGCTCTGTATTTCCACCTAATTCTTACGGCAACAAAGGGAAAGGAGGAAACCTGAATCCAGGGCTGTACGCAGAGGAGGTGTGAAAGGTGAGGATGGGAACTGTTTGGGCATCTCTAGTCCCAACAGCTCCAAGTACTGGTGGGGCAGGCCAGAGACATCAAATACCCATTCTAATGTAGGTGTCTCTGGACAGATTTTGGCAGAAGGGCCTTTTCCCAGCGCCCTGCAAGGACTCTGTCCACCAAGAAATTTTTAATGCCTAACCCGGGCTAAACATCAATCTCTTTTCCCCCTCATCCAGCTTCTGGAGAGGGAAGCTGCAAAGCAAGGAAGGGAAGTCACCATACAAGTGGCTTTTACAGCAGAGCACAAAACCTCTCATCTCAGCATGTCCTCCACCATCTTTCTTACTTTAAACCTCTCCTTTGTTCAACACAGTAGGTGACCCGCAGGCAGATGAGCCATGGCGGGCAACAAAGTCTCAAGGCAAAAGCCCTGCCATCACTGCAAGAGCAGGTCAGCCTCAGCCCCACCAGACACCTCCACGATCCACTATGAGAAGTTCTGGCTGTACCGTCACTGCTCTTCAGTGCAGCAGAGGGACAGGCAAGCTCAGAAAGCTGGGCAGCTCTTCTCAGGGCTGCTGGCCATGAACGTGGTGTTTCTGGGCAGCGCCTTCGTCAGCAGCATGATATTTAACCACGTGGCCATCACGCTGGCAGACGTCTGGATCCTGCTTTCCATTCTCAAGGTCTTGTGCCTGTGCTGGATCGTCTACTACCTGCTGGGCACCAGTCGACAGCCGCATGCAGTGCTCTATCGGGATTCTCACGCTGGGCCGATCTGGATTCGGGGTAAGTTCTGCTTTTATCATCTCATGCCTTTCCCCTTCTTCCCAGTGCTTGATAGAGAAGATAAAGGAATTCTTCCCCCACTACTAAAAGAACTAGAAGCCACAGGAGATGTGGCTAGGGCACTGCGAATCTCCCAGTACCCTGCCAGCTTGTGGTGCAAGGCTGGGGGAAGACAGGGACATAGTGGATGCCACAGAGTGGAACCAGAGCAGCCAGGAAGGTCTTGAACTTGGCTTCCCTTCAGCCTCCAGTCCAACCTCACTCTGTGGTCCCTTCCCAAAGCACAACCCAGGCATCTCCCACCTGCAGCCCAGAAACTGAGCATGGTGGGAGAGACATGGGACAAGTTTTAGGCACAGCCACTTTGCAAAGTGAGAGGAGAACCCCCAGGTTTACCCTCCAAGGGTGTCAGTGGCCTCATGCCCCCCTCGTCCTTGTTTAACATCACAGCAGTCTTGTTTCCAGGGGAAGATTCCTGGCCAGTAAGTCACATCCCAGTGACACCCAGGCTTTCCTGGGAGATTTCCCATCAGTAGTTGCCCCACTTTGTGAAATGACACTTCTCCAAGCAGCCCTGCCTCTGGTCTATTATGGAGTTTCTAATTAGTGCACAGTCTTGTTAACTAAGCACAGAGAATTAAAGGGAAGAAAGCTGCAAGGTACCTGAGTACCTAAAGCTGCAGAGAGGTGTCAACGGCGAAGGGGAGAAACAATTAAAGGGTCCTAACTTCTGCAGACTGGTGCTGCCAAAAGCCTCAGCAGACCTGCGTTCATCTCGGGTTTTCTCCGCAAGGCAGAAACCACCACCTGCCATTAGCTCACCTCTGTCACTCCAGATTGCACAGAAAAGGCCAAAACCCCTGTTCCCACCTTGTGGGTGGGAAGAAGCATAAGAAAATACCTTACAGTGTCTCAACACCTTAAACCAGCTGAAGCACGCAACCAGGTCCAGGAATCAAGCTCCCCTTTGTCCCCTTCTCTCAAAATCATGAAACTTCCAAATGGGAAGGCCTCCAGCTCCACTCAAATGCAAAAAGCACGAGGTGTCCAGTCCCCAGCCAGGCTCAGATGCTCCACAGGCAGGTCTTTGTTTATTTACTGGTGCTTTTGCTGTTTGCCCAGGGTCAGTGCTGCTGTTTGGCAGTTTCAGCATCCTCCTGAACATGTTTCAGATTGGCTACAGCGCGATTCTCATCCAGTGCAAATCCAGGGTGGAAATTGTGTTCCCCAGCATTGAAATCCTTTTTATTTGCACCCAGGTACTGCACTTTACCCTTCTGGAAGCTTGCTTGTTCTCTCTGTCCCATTCCTGGGAGCCCAAGGGGCGGGGGGAAGTGGGTGCATATGAGGCATTCTTATGAGCATTACAGGCAATTAAAGTATCACACACCATTTCAAATACCACCCACCCACACTCCTCATGTGCCAGACTGAGAGACAAGTAGTAAGATTTACAAAGAAATCACTCTAGTAATACCTGACATACTGTAGGATCCAGAAGAGTTTGTTTTGAAGCATCAAAGTAGGGAGACAGGAGAGGAAATTTCAGATTTTGCTAGAGATGTCTTTGCACCAGTCTGAGTCCCAGTCTCTCTATTTGCTAACGCATCCCCCCAACAAAATCCTTTGCACACAAAAGTATCTCACACCATTTGGAACTTGTTACTCTGATACCAACCCTCTTCTTTCCAGACCCAAAGCCACATTTGAAAAGTAAACTAGCTCCCATCTCAGCTGCAAATACCCACATGTATGCAAGACAGAGAAAAGCAGATCTCCTAGATCTGCATTAGGGGCAGGCACACACATTCTGCAGTCATTCTAAGGATGCCAGCACATGCCTCAACACCAAGATACAGGTACATACATGCCCCTGCACCACTCGCACAGAGGCAGGTTTGCTCCCACTGAGACACATGCCTTCTTGCCTGCCTGTCCCTTTCCACCGCATGTGCGGCAGGCTGGCAGCTTCACCCTACTCACATCATTATCGTTATCGATTTGCAGGCTTTTTTTCTGTGGCATCACTCTAAGGACTGCATTCAAGTCCAGCACAACCTCACCAGGTACAAAGAGGGGGGAAAACAACTGCCCTCTACTCCTTTAAAGAAACTCTTCCTTTCTGTCTGCTTATCATCTCCCTTATTTCTGCTAGAACTGTCTTCATCTGATCTTACACAGACTCTCTATATTCTGCACCACACAAGAACCATGCTATGACTTGACCAGACCCATCCTCCTTCCATTGACCTGGGCTCTCCGTCTCCCTTTGGTATTCACTTGTGCCTTGGACTGCTGCAAAGCTTGTTGCTTCCTCCTAACCCCAAATACCTTCCTGCTACATGGTTCAGGGACCAATTCATGGATTGGAGGTGGGGCAGCCTCCCCATTCCTATCACTGGGAGATGTCTCAGCCTTCCCTCCCTCAACTGCACACAAACCTAGGCCAGTTTCACCAGCTAGCCTGGCATTGCCTGCCCTGCTCCTTTGCAAATGGCCAAACGGGAACGTACTCAGCCGTATTTGTATGTGCAAAGTCATGCACCAATGCCCCTATGCAGAACAGGCACAAATGCACTGCATTTGCATACATTTTGCATGGGTAAGCAAGAAGCAAAGAGCAGCACCACATGGCAGGTGGACACACAGTCAGGTCATAAACAATCTCCACAGGCAAAATGCCTTTCTCTTCTCCCAGGTGTGGGCTGATGCTGACCATAGCCACTAACCTCCTCCTCTGGCTCTTGGCCGTGACCAATGACACCATCCACATGGAGATTGAGTCTCAGCTGCGTGAGGTGGAGCAGCGATTTGCAGGCAAGGCTCCTTTTTCACATCCCTATTTGTGTTAGGCTGACATAGATGACTTCTAGGGAGACAACAGTTATTGATCTCAGTGATTCAGGTATCAGAACCAGTTCCCCCAAATTCTGTGACTTCCCTATTATTGGAGGTTATCTCGAGGAGGTAGGCTGCACAGAGAGGACATCTTCATGTGGAGGTGGAGGACCTGATACGAAACCCTGGAACTGAGGGCTAGGAAAGGAAAAGCCCACCATAAATTAATATTTTTGCTCACATTTACCTGTCAACTGCAAGCAAAAGATTGCGAGACTAGAAGAGACTCACATAATTGCTGTGCTTTACTTTCTGAGGATATGGAAAAAAACAAAGGGGAAACTAATATTCCAAGGGTAGACATAGAGGAGGCTGCGCTGTGAAAGAAGGGTTGTCTCTCTCATCCAGCACCTATGGTGTTGGCCAGAAGAAGCACTACGTATTTGGGAAAAGATATTTGCTAAACCCTGTTATTCTGAAACCCTGTTTCTTTCTGCACACAAGAAACTCCCAAAGATACCCATGAAATCCAGGCCATCTCCCTCTTAATTGTTGCCTTCCTCTTCTCATGTTCCAGGCAATGAGACTGCCTTGTGCACATGCCCAAACACAACCATCTGCAAAGTCTTCCAGAAAGGCTACATCCTGCTCTACCCCTTCAATACTGAGTACTGCCTTGTCTGCTGCTCCGTGCTGTATGTCATGTGGAAGAATGTGGGGAGACGCATCAGCCACCACCATGTCCCTCACATCAAGCCCAAGTTCAAGCTCCAGGGGGTGGTCTTTGGGCCACTGCTCGGTGCCACTGCCGTAATCATTGGGATCTGTGTCTTCATGATGTACCAGATCCAGGCCACCAGCTCAGCCCCCAACCACCAGGTCTTTGTAATGTATTATTCCTACTACATTGTGCTCCTGCCCCTGATGAGTGTGGGTGCAGTGATTGGGACAATCATCCATGCCTTGGAAAAGAGGGAGCTGGACACGCTTAAGAACCCAACCCGCAGCCTGGATGTGATCCTGTTGATGGGGGCAGCCCTTGGCCAAATTGGCATGTCCTACTTCTCCATTGTTGCCATTGTGGCCACTGACCCCAGGGACCTGTTGAACAGTCTCATCCTGTCCTATTCTGTCCTCCTCATCTTTCAGAACATCACCCAAAATGTCTTCATCATTGATGGGCTTCACCGGCAGCCCTTTGTAGCAGCAACTGGGGCCAGACACACAGGCCACACTGAGCAGCATGCAGTGGCTTCAGAGCTACCTGGTGAAGAGGAAACCACAATAAGCAGCAAACAGGAGCACACACAGATCTCTCCTGGCAGAGAGGAAGAAATGAAGGAAGAGCAGAATCATGAAGCCTATGACCAGAGACGAGTGAGCATGCTGGAGCTGGGACAGGAGATCCGGAAAGTTTCGCTGTCCTATCTCCATAGCTACTCTCACCTGAGTTGGAAGAGAAGAGCATTAAGAGAGATCTCGTTCTTCTTGGTTTTGTGCAACATCATAGTAAGTATTGCTCTCTCTGCTATGTCACAGCTTGGCTGAGCCATGATGACCTTTGATACAGATGTGCTCTTCTTGCCTTTCTCTTGGGCCACTACTCGAGACAAGAAACCCTTGCCCACCAATTTTCAACCTACTGGTGAGGCAAGTCAAGACTGTTTTTTCTGTTAATACCCCATTCCCATAATTATAAGGTCTCTCTTTTAACCTAAGAGTCAAATATGGCTAGGTTTCCTGGGTGCAGGAAGGAGACAGCTAATAAATCCTTACCAAAGGATCGGTGCCAAAATTTTAGCCTCTGAAAAAGTTACCGAACTCATTAAGGGTGTTTCATGAGATAGGTGGAGAAACATGAGACACCAGCAGTGAGTCTTTGTAAACATGAGTCTCCAGGATTGAAACTCACCCAATAAAGTACACTGTGCTCTAGGATCTTGAATCAACATGGATCTTCACTGCAGCCTTAATCCAGTGAAAACTAATTGGCCTAGGAACCAGTGAAATTCTGCAGAATGATGAAGCTGGCTGCGGCAGAATGAGGCCATCATTAGGTTTCCAGGCATTCAACAGGATTTGACTTATAGCAAGGAGTCAGCAGCATAACTAGGGGATTTTCCTTCTCTTCCCTGGCAGGGACACTCCTCTGATGATACTCTTGAAATATTCCTACAACCACTTGAGCCAGTGCTGAGATTAGAATGCAGGTAGGAGACAGTTTGTCATCTTCTGACTTCTGCTCTTTTTTCCTTACACCTCTTTAGCTGTGGGTCATGCCCACATTTGGGGCTCACCCTGTCTTCGAGAATGGACTGGAAAAGTCATTTTATGGCTACTCCACCTGGTTTGCAATCGTGAACTTTGGTCTCCCACTGGGTGTGTTCTACCGAATGCACTCCGTCGGGGGACTCCTGGAGGTCTACGTCACAGCCTGAACCAAGCTGACTTCCCAACACAGAGGCTGGGGTGAAACAATGATACTGAACAAAGATGCAGTAAGCAGCAGACATGCACATGGAAGCTTTTAAGCTTTTTCCCTCCAGCTTCTGCTTTGACTTCTCCTTGCACAACATCTCTGTGAGTTTCAGAAGAAAAGGAGATTGTTTTATATTATCAGTTTTTCTCCATAGAGAATAGACTCAAAGCCCATAAACAAACTGTCTTACTGCTCTAAGGAAGCATGCATGCTGTTATTTTTCAGTAGTCTGCCAGTGGATGCTGTATGGTAGCAAGTGGGACTTTACCAGCTCCTATTGAAATCTTCCAGATAAAAGAATGCAAGAGCAGCCTTCAACAAAAGCAACAAAGATTGACCAACACTCCACAGAACTTAAAAAATCCACAATCAAGGACCACCAGCCCCACCACCACTCACCAACGCACCATCCTGCAGCACAGAAGAGACCTATCAGTACCAGCCACACTAGAACATACAGCCACAGTCATTCAGAAACAAACCAAACGTACACTTTTTAATGTGTCATTTTCAAAAAGATGCTGGTAGCTGCTTTAATGGTCATAACAGGGAGCATTTCTGTTTGTTCCTGGTTATGACATCCAGCACACCAACTTGTGCAAGACCCGTAGAACCCAGCCCCACTGAAGTGCCAAGCTCTTGCTGCGAAGCTCAGTACTGAAGAGCAGGACAGGCCTTCAGACTTGCACTGGTTCAGTGCACCTTTTCCCATTATTGAAAACAGAAGATACAGCATTACCTTGCCTTACTGAGAATAAACACTATTTCTCCTTACAGGCACTCACATAGCCTCAAGTGAAAAGCACTAGAGAAGTACTATGGCTGATCTTTACTTGCTGTTACTCATGCATGATGTTATCAACAGTGTGTACTAGCAGAAGTCCCACCCTTGCATACAGAGCTAGTTCAAGAAAGAGCTACTGCCAAATCTACTGTGAATCCCTCCCTACCCCAACACTTCAATCCTCACTGCTGCTTTGCACATCCACAAACATTTCGCAAGGTGCACTGCGCACAAGGGAACATGGTTGCACAGCGTGGTGCCTGCTCAAAGACCTGTTAGTACTTGTTCCATAGGAGATGCTTGCTTTGAAAGTACATGGGAGAGCAAGGGGGCTTGTGACTATGGGTCCCAAATACAGAGCCTGATGAATGGAAATAAAGAGAGATTGAATTTTCATGTGTATTTTGTGAAATCTCTGGGTCTGCTCTGCTCTGCAAAGACCAGACTCAAAGACAACTGACATATTGACTTACACCACTCTTGTGTTCAGAGGTTATATGAGATTTAAGGGCAGGCTTTGTTATACAATCAATCTATTTTTTGCTATCAAAACCTCTCATAACTCTTAACCAAGGCCAATGTAGCATGGTACAAAATGTATCTACATTATTGCTTCTGTTCCTCTATAAATCAATCCCAGAAGCAGGGTGGGTTTAGGATCAGAGCCTATTTATGTTTTTTTTTTTGTGATCCCCTAGAAAAGCAAACTCCCCCGACAGTAACAGTGATGAGAGCTAGAAACTCCTGACCACACACATCCCGCTCTCCCAAGGATTCAGCATTCAGGCAATGATAACACCTTTCTGTGAAACTGTAAGTGAGAATGATTGCATGAACATGAACTTTCCCCAATAAGTGTTTTTACTTAGGCCTGTGTCAGCAGAAATATGTCATGAGAAATAACAGCTGGATAAATTAGTCTCCAATACAGTTAATTATTATTCTCATGTACCAAGGGATCTACAGGAGATACATGCCAAGGTCTGGCCCATTCAAATGATGAACATGATCTCAAACCTTCTTCCTAGTTATTGACAGCCCGGAGACAAGTGATGTTGTACTTCATGGGCAAACCCATGACCTGGATTCTATCTGCAGTGTGATAGATAAAACATTGTTTAAGTTACTGACCCTCCACTGAGCAGGTGACTTTGGAGGTCTCCCACTGAGATATAAATACTAAGTCCCGTAGGTACTATGTACCAGCATGGACCGAAAGAGAAGTCAGCTTGTGATTTCTTGCTGGTAAACAGATGAATACATGATTAGCATGAACAGGAGTGAAGCCCACCAGCTCCAACTCTTACCCACAGCCACTATAGATCAGCTAAGTGGTCAAAGCCCTCTATGTCCTTTCCTAACAACACCCAGTTCTAACACTGTAGATGAACGTAAGAAATCCCACCAAGGGCAACAGTAAAAGCACTCTTCCAGGCCAAAGAGAAATGTAGCGTCCAAGGTTTCAGCTCTTTCACTTAGGAGGGTTCTATCTCTGGACTGATTTGTGTCTGCCTCTAGGAGGGTTAAAACCATGAATGCACAGTTTGCATGCAATTAAAACTGCCTTCGACTCCTTCACAAGACTGACAGCAGGGCTGGGCACAGTAATCTGAAAGCCTAGTGAGAAGTGAGCTAGCCATGAYTCCTGAATCCAACAGCCATGACATGTCAGTGGCCCACCGACTCCTTTGTCATCTGCCATCTGCTCCACCGTCTTTTGTCATCTGCCATCCATGAATGACTTCCAGAGCTCTCCCAGGGCCAGGGTGCTGTTTTATGGGTCTCAATTGCACACAGGTTTTAGTACATGGTTCACAAAGTCAGGAGACTTGATCCTATTTGATCTAGTTCATTTTCTGTACCCTTTGAGGCAGTTACCTTTGATGATGTCTCATGCCGTAAACACAGAAATGGACAAAACCACATAGTTCAGGCTCATTTTCCAGAGTCCAAACTTCATTTCTGATTACAAAAAAAAATCCACACACTGCATAGGAAGCCAGCACATGGTCTCCTAGTAGCACAAATCACCCCAGCATAAGACAAACAAGATTATAAACCTCTCTCTGGGAAAAAAAATAAGCGACCAACTGCATGTTTCAGATAATCTTTATCTTTCTCTCTGTAAGTAAGCAAATATTTTACAGTGCAAGTTGATTTCCACAGAACAAGGATCAGAGTCCAAACACCAAGAAACAAACAAAAAGGTTTTCAGAGGAACTCACAAAGAAACAAAGCAGAAAAGAGAGGACGGAAGAGATCATGAGAACCAGCAGATCCATGGGAGGGAAGAGGCAAGCGCATGGCACACATGACGCTCCATTCCAGCTGTGAGGTGCAAGTGCCATACAATCAGAGGCTGGTCCCACCAAATCACATTCTTATATACGAGAGAGATTCCAAGTAAAACAGAGACCTCACCCTGTTTACATCTGAACAGAGATGGGGTCAAGATGGGAGTAGTGCTAGATGGCAAAGAGGGTTGGAGATGGGGGGCGGGTGGGGGAATAACCTCTATTTCACATATTTCTTATCCTTCAGAAAACCATTCAGTTTTTATTTCAGCTTTCTACTGGCCTGGGACTCCGGACCACTTTCAGTGCCCAAAGGAGGAAACCACCTGACTACAAGCCAGCAGAAGCCAGCAGTACACTAGAGCAGCACTCTTTCTAGGAGAGAATGGTCACGTTGCTGTCACTCTAGCTTCAAAACTTACACAAGGGTTACAAGACACAGAAGTGTGTGCCATACCTGTCCCCTTACTTTAACGTGTGAGACCAGCTTCCATGGAGTGATCTCACTGGTTCTAAGCTGTGGCAAACATGCTCATGGCCAGTGATTCTCCCAAGAGCCTGGATACCAGAGCACCAAGGACTAAGCTTTGGTGGAGAGGGAAAGGTCTCGGTTCATGACAGGACCCCTCACATTTCATTGTCTAAAGACCACGCAGGTCTAAGACAGCAGCCCCCCCCCAGCAGAACATAAAATTTGACTCAAACTCCAGGATGTCTCCACCTACCAATGTGCAACCCCCATGCAGCTGAACCAAGCCAGCAACAGCAGGTCTCCCACCAATTACTGATTCTGGCTTCCCAGACTTCACATGCTTGGGACCCAATACCTTCAAGATCTGATAACTTGGTCATTAGCAAAATGCCCTGAAGAATTGAACTTTGCCTCAGCACTTTCCACTCCCTAGTGACATGGAGATACTTTTCCTCCTACAACTTCCCTGAGTGCCTCCCTCAATCCCCTGCCTTAGACAGTAGTGTGCAAAAGACCCTTCCAATCCCTGCATTGCATCAGCCTGCCAGGCAAAGATGGAAGGATATGGTTCCTTTCAAACCCAGGTGACACTGTCCTTTCAGCCAACGGGAGAAGACTAAAAGAGTTTAACAGTCACGTCTCTTCTCCTTGCTCTCACTGAGCCAGTCCCTTCCTCCCTGTGTGCTCACATGGATTATGCAGGGCTTTCCAAAGTGACATACACTCCATTGCAACAGCCCACCATGAAGGACAGGCTGCTGGGCCTGGAAGTCAAGGAAAAACTTCTCACACCTCACCAAAGCACCAGCTACTACAAAACTTCTTAAGCAGCTTCCCAGGAAAGGAGTAGAGAGATTCAGAACTGAGTTCTTCAGCAACTTCTCCTTTCTATTGGATGGGAAAGACTTCCCTAACAGTATGCAACGGAGACACCAGGGAGACACCTGCAGTCAGAACGGATGCCCCAGAAATTTTATGGAGCCACATGAAAGTAACTGCAGTTTCCAAACCCCATCTCCTGCAGGAATAGCAGCTTCTCCCTTGCACCCAATTTACAGCTAGTCTTTTTCAATTAAATGCTGACTCTGACCAGGGCAAGAACAGGGTCAGATTGGTTTCCAAACCACATCCAGGAGCAAAAGAGTAACAGAAGAGCTAAGGATGGTCTGATTTCTAGTGCAATCACAACAATGGACAATCCTTTAGATATCTTTCACTCAAGGTTCATGGTGAAGGGTGAGGGAAGAGAAGTGAGCTGCGGGGAGGGATGTCCAAGCAGGTCCCAATTAAAGCTTTAAATGACAGGGAGGTAAGTGAAGTGATTGTCCTTTTGGTCTCTCAGCTGGATGTGAAACACAGGAATAGCTGTGACGAAGCAGCACACAGCAGTCCTTAGATCCAGTGTATTTCTCTTAGTAGAGGTAAGTGCTCTCTTAGACCCGTTGAATTTCAAACAGCTTCACATCTGTGTCATACCAGATAGGGGGATCCACATTCCTGAGAGAGAAAGACAAGAGCCACTTTACTCTCTGTGGCCAGGTACATGGAATTCAAATCTCATAGCCAAGATTACAGGAGCTGGCTATACAGAACGCCTTCAACTTTGCAGAAGAGGAAATCACTGGTTGAGAGACAATAGGCCTTAAAGGCATGACAGTATCTACAACTTCCCACAAAGCCAGAGCTTTGCATGAAAACTCTGTACCATTCCCTGCAGTAGCAGGGAATAGAAAAGCTGCCAGTTCCCAAACAAGCAGTACTCCCAAAACAACTCCCTTCATGTCGCCCACTCAAACAAAGTTTTGGAGCAGCTGATTCACCCTAGAGAATCTTCCTAGATGTCTCTTCCAAGGGAACAACGTCTTTCTATCCTATAAATATGAGACAATCCAGAGCTGGCCAAGTGCATGCAATTCTCTCTACAGGCCTCACAAAAGTTTGGAAAAGATCAAGTTAGACGGCACCCAGCTGGTTTACCTCAAATAAACAACTCCCCACATGTAGGTCCGGAACCACATGGCAGTGCCCGAGTTAGCCTGGTACTTGCGAATGAGGATGGGGTGAGGGACAGGTAGCAGCCCCACCAGTGTGCCATGCTGCAAGAACTTGAGGATCTCTGATTCATCAGTGAGACCCCTGCAAAGAGACAGATCAGGAACATCCTTAGCATGTCCATAGACACCCCCAAAACTGCCGCAGCACAAAGTAACAGTCTAAACAAACACAGTCACAGAGCCAGCAACCGTGGCCACCAAGAACACAGACCCTCTCCACTGAAAAAAAGAGACGGTTCAGACAAACAAGAAGCTTGGCAAGCAAAATAACATCTCCTCTGCTGAGACCATGATGCTTTCAATTATACTTTACAAGGTTTCCCTTAGAGGTCCTCCAAATTAAAACTCTGCCAACCTCACAGAGCTCTTTACTCACTGCACAGCCCTTTCTCTCTAAAAATGTACTTACTTGTCAATGCAGATCTTCTCCACCTGAGGGACCAGCACCTGTAAGAGCCGCATGATTGTCTGCAGGGGAAGCTTTGACTTCCAAGACATCACCTGTAAGTAGCAAAGCCCACAGGGAAATCAGTGCACTGCATTAGTAGCTTTTCTGCAGTTATCTCCACTATGTCTACAACAAATGCAGCTTACAAAAATCACAAAGGTGGTGGATGAACTGAGAGCACAACAGCAATACAATAAATCCTGGAGCACTAGAATTATGAGCCACTCAATGGAACTAGCAGGGCATTGGTTTAAAACTGGTAAAACAAAATACTTCTTTGCAGATGGTAGTAAACTTCTGGAGCTTTGACCACAAGTCAAAGACATTACCTGTGAGGAAATGCTCCTCTGGGGGAGTCTCTGCGGCGGGGGAACGCGGGGTATGTGTGGCATTTCTGCCACAACTCTTTTCCTCATTATTTCCTCTGTCCAGATTCCCTTACCCAGTCAGGAGTTGGGGTCCACTGTCCACTGGAGGATGCACTAGAGAGACGCCTTCGATCCCGTCGGGGATGTGATGCTTCCTATCAATAAATATTACTTTAAAAAACCAAAAAAACAAACAAAAGCAAATCAYGCTTAAGAGCAAGAAATACAACCCATTTTCTGCTGACTTTTCCCCCAGCTTTTCCAGAGCACTGCTAGGAAAGACAGCTCAGCTGTCCCTAGAACAGATCAAACCCACCAGACCTTCATTCACTGAAACCATATGCTTTGACCCAGTGGATGGCAACATTTGATGGAGTTAAGTTGTAGGACCCTGTGGCAAGGTCACAACACCAGTCACCACTGCTGACACTCTGTTGGAACAACCCACAGTGGGAGAGTTGAAACGGGACTGACGGAAGACTGTTCAGGCATGCTTCTTTCTTTTAGCACAGAGATTAAACAGCTAAAAGCCACAGTTTTTCAGACCTCTGTCTACTGAGTATCTCTGGGATTTTTGGTGCCCATCCTGGAATATCTTAAAGAGCGTTTTTCCAAGGGTGGGCTCTCAGCAACTCCTACCTAATAACCCCTGCATCCTAAGGAACGACACACTCATACCCCCAAACACGAACACCATCACTAGGCACTTTTTGGAAAGCTCTGGTCAAAAGTCCAAGACTCAATTGTCTCTTATTATTCTTCTCGCCACCACTCTGTTTTCATTTCTCTTATACAGAAGACATTACTAACACCCTGGCTTTCCGTATTCACAGTGGGAAGGAAGGAAATAACCCTTTAAAATCACTATCAATCTCTGCACATGGACAGGCTTTTTCCTTTTGGAGTGCACACTGACCATTCATTACTACAGCCTAGAGCTGACGTTTTTACGAAACAAACGGGAACAGCACTTCCTTCCAACAGCCATCCTGCACCTCCACATGCATGGACTCATTCACACGTCACCTTCGCAACCAGAAACAGCAGGCTTGGGGCAGAGCTGTGCTGCAATCCACTGGAAGCTGACAGTGCTGTACCAGTCCTTTTTTGACTGGGGAACAGTTCAAGCCAGCTGCTGGACACAGAGATGTAATGACCCATGATTATGTTTCATGGGCTGCTGGAAGAAGAAAACTTTTCTTTTGCAAGTTCTCAGCCATGATCTCACTTAATGAGAACATAATTAATTGTGTGCTTAAGACATCTTGCTGACCGTGGGCCTTCATCTGGTACCAGGGAAGGCCAGGAAGGGTAAGTAAAACTTGTCCTGGGATATTTGGGAATTCTGTTCACTCCAGTTTATTCAAAACCTAAACAGCAATATTATTTTGCAATGTTTGCAACTACAACCTTATCGTTCAGCCTGTTCAGCTTCAGTGCCATGTCCTCATCAAGCTTCTAAAAATAAAATTCATAAAAACATAAAAAACTCTGATTTCTTTCAGATGACCCCACCCTCTTCCTCTTTCCTCCTCACTCTCCCACAGCCCTTGCCCCCTCACAGCTGCCATCCAAATGCTGGCAGCCAGCTGACACATTTAGGAGAGGTAAGATGGAATTACACTGAAATATGAAGGCTGTTGAACATTTCACAAGACACTTTTGAAATGGTTATGACTGATAAGGGGAGAACATTACAACAGATAAAAGAAGGAAATGAAATCAGTCATAAGGGTGGGTATCCTAAAATTTATGCAGTATCTCTTATTGATTTATCTTAACTCAGTAGGTTGGAACCAGGCTGGAGAACAGAAAGAAGACAATGTTCAGGTAGTCTGAAACACCACAATCCCTGGAAACAGGTGTGTGCTACGGGAAGTGCCATGCAATAGCAGTGATGATTCTCCCCATACCATATCCCACACCCACTGCTTTACCACCCTTCACCTCCTGTCTGCTTTTTGGCCCCCACCCCCCAAACATTCAGACATGCAAATAGCATTGCACCTATTTGCTACAATAGGTGGGGCAGCTAACGGGCAACTGTCTGTCTGAGACCAAATGCCCATATGCACACACAAGCAAGCAGAACAAGCAGAGGGGATCAGGACATAAGGGTACAATATAGGAGTCTTCACCCTGCTCCACTAGATTGCAATGCCTTTGCAAGCATCCCCCATTTGGACAATGATTCCACAGTACCGTCTCAGTCAAAAGCACGTCGAGAGCAAAACAGAGTGAAAGATTCCTGTAGCACCACCACAGTCCATAGCAGCCCATGATAAAATGCATCATCCCATTCCAACTCATCACCTCCTGCCCAGTTTGCTCCACAGCTGGTGAGAGCTGGTGTGTCAATTTGGCCATTCCAGAGAAAACTAAGAGAGGAAAAGCTGGGAAAGTTATGCTTTTCACCATGGGGCAGCCATGCCTCCCTGTGCAAACAGATGCAATGTTCTCACTGCAATGAAATGGCCCAGTGGACAGTGAATGCTCAGGCAGAGCGCAAGGCAGTGCTACGTGTATAAACGTGGCCTTGCTGAAGGAGGAGAGGACATGCAGGACAGCCCTTGTGATACACTTCCTACAAGACAGCCTAGAGGTTTTTGATACTGGACAGGAAAGGACACTGACTGAGGAGTTAACAGAGAGCAATAAAAGTCTACCGTGCAACTGAATTTGGAAGATAGCTGTTTTATAGCTCTTGATGGGGAAAACTAGCAAATGCCAGAAGGCTGACATTGCCTCCAGAGCCTAGGAGGCCAGCGCAGCCTTGATTCAAAGACTGCAGAGCCTCTGTCTCATCTGCATGGCTAAGCAGTCACCACTCTAAGGGCAGCATCTCAGCCAAGCCCTCATGGGAACACATTTTTCACAACACCAGCTAGCCAGAAGATTCTGGTAGAGCTCTCCATCCCAGAAAGGAGGGAGAGGAAAAAGAAGCAGCAGTCAGAACCTATGCTGAAAGCCTCTGTATCAGGAATACATCCCTTTGCAATTACGCACTTGCTGTTCTATCAGTAGCTTTCAAGGTGGAGAAAGCTCACTCCTCTAGTGTCCTAGCACAAACATGAAACACCCAAGATGATGCAACAGTACTTCTGAACCACAGTGCTTTCCAGCACAGCACATGTGTGCATATTGCCTCTAATATGATGCCTTTCTTCAGAGGGCCAACCAGACCTCTCCTAAAGTCCCCAATTTTACTTCATTTCACACCAAGCCCTAGACCTTCCCTATACACCAGAATGTCTGGCCTTACCCCGCTCCAGGGCTCCCCATCGCTCACAGCTGAGGGCGGGTTACCCTCTGGTGGAGGCTGTGAAGACTCAGGCTCCAGCGAACGCATGGTCCCATCCTCTGATACCTGTGACTTCTCCGTGAGCTTGTCAATTCCTGTGTTCAAAAGAGGAAAAGCCCAGAAACACAAGTGAATTAAATATGCCTAAAAGCAGGGGATTCTTCTCTGCCCTACCATGCACAGACACCCTATGCATCTGCTGACATCTGAAACGCTCTCCTTTCAACAGGAGAAGCAAGATCTAGCCTTGATTTCACCATCCCAAAGGAGTTAGTTTGTCTCCAGGAAAATGCTCCCTGATGTAAGAGGAACACAGGTTCACATGGATATAGTTAAACTGAGGCAAAAGGTCAAGATTAGGACAAATGGCCACGTGGACACTAAGTCTGAGAGAAGAGAAACTCAAGGCAGTTTACTTTGACTTGTTTGTGATCAGCTTGGGCAAACTGATCTGAAACTCAGACTGAAAGGCAGTAAGTCATTCACAGATGTAAACCCTTAATCTGTCCCACGCCCAGTGAAAGGGTGAGTCCACACCATATCTCACAGAGAAAACAAACGTCTCTCCTGTTACAAAGGTAAACTAAAGCTGACCTGGAGTAGCCACCAAACTTGTCTTCAACGTCCCTGGTTCAGCAGGGGCAGCAGGACGTGACCCTTCCATGGAGACCCCATCCTGGGAGTTGGCACGAGAAATAGGCTCAGGAGTTTTCTTCTTGCGCTGCAGACCTTTCTGGATGGACTGTAAGTCTGTGGGTAAGTTGGCCAGCTGGTGAAATACATTCCGCTTGCGGATAACAGCATAGACCAAATTTGAGTTCCCTGGGAATCACAGCAACAAAATGAGCAGAGAAGTAAGACTCAAAGAGCTCTGCCAATACAGCACAGCTCACTGGGCACACAAAGCATGATTGTGGAGACCCTGCAAGCTCAGAGAACCATGCTTCCACCCACAAAGGCAATGGCACAAGGAAGAAAGAGCAGAGCTCGATAACCTCTTATCCATTACAAAGCAGCACAGGAAATTCAGTGAAATCTTCCTAGGCTGGAAGGCTGACAAGAAATGGCTTAGAAACTGACATTCAAACAACTGAGAAGAAAAAGGACAGTTTAAACTACATATTAGCACCTATTTTGGAAGAAAAGGTTGTTAGCTAAGATTCAACATTTCTCCATCTTCAAAAGAGTTCACAAAACAAATCGGGGGCATTCCATTTGAGGAGAAACAGGCTTAAAATAGCAAAGCCAAAAGGCCAGAATTCTTACTGTCTGCAAGGTGGCAGAGAACAGAATGAAACCATCCCCTAAAATAAAACACAAATCACAGCCACAAAGGCTCTTTTAGGAACTGGCAACCACCACTTGCAAGGTTTCCATTAGGAAGCAGAATGGCCACTCTTGATTTGCTGTTTTACAGCAAAACATTAAATTTTGAGCAGGCTAAGGGATCTCACTGTATTATTTCCTTGAGGTAAGAGACTGTCATGCTTTTAAGAGGGAAAGCATAAGGCATTTCCTGGAAAGACAGCAAGTGCCAGAACTTTGTTTGGATGGGGCTGTTTGGTCTTCAGCTCCAGTGACCTGCCAGAGCAGAACTGAGAGGCACTTTTAAACGTTTAAGGAGATGGAAGTTGTTTCATCCCCTCACCTACTTTGCTGAGCAACATGAGCAGTTTCACAGCAGCATCCAGCCAGTCACAACTTAAGTGTTACACACTCACTTTCCCTTCTTCTTCCCCTCTACCCATCTAATCTTCTGGTCTGCAGGAGGCTGAGGTTATGCTGATAATTAGCTGCCATCTCATTTTGCTCTAACCCAATCTGTCTGGGTCAGGACCCAACACCAATTACCTACTAACCCAACTTCTCAATCCTAGTCTCCATGTAGCTGGTTTCTACACTTCTCCCCTTCTCTCATCTGTTTGGACTTTCTCTGAACTTCCATCTCACCTTCTCTTGGACTAAACTAATGCAAACCCACTAAATACAGCAGTCAGTCTCTTACCATCAAACTGGTACTGAATGATGTTGTTGAAAACTTCCAGCAAGAAGAAAACAAGATGGTGGTTCTGGACAGCGGAGAACAGGAACCAGGTGGTGGAAAAAGCCTCCAGGAGATGCAGTAACTTGTTAGCAGCCACCATGGAGAGAGACTTCAGGTACGGAGACACTGTAGAAGGCAAAAAAATGAAAACTGGAGAAAGAACCAAGGTGTATTTATACACATAAATACACCACTAAAAATGTTGGTCTTACCACCTTCCCACCCTGCACTTCTGGGAAAGCCTCATGGAATAGCTGAGCCCAACAGGGTTTCACAGAAACATTTCCAAATATAAAAGAAGTGAAACAGAGATATTGCCTAGTACAAGCAGGCATTTCTGCTTTTAGAGGGTCTTGTGTAGTTTTACATTAGCAACATCATCTCTGGCATGCCTCCTGAAAAGCTTATGCAACTGGAGCCATCTGGACACTCACTAAGCCCAAGGGAAGCCACTGCCACCATGGGGAGGTAGCACTCCCTGCTGGAAAGGGATAGCACTGCCAACTATCCTCACCAGGCCTTCTGGCAAATGCCCTTCTGCCACCCCAGAGGGGCTCCAGACACTCTGCTGTCCCACCCTCTGCCCCATCTGACTGAGCCCAGGCAATAACCCTGCAGGCAGGTCTGATCTGCAGCTGACACCTCCAGCATGGACTAGAAAGGATCAGTTTCCAGCAGCAGTCACTGACACTGGTCAATGTTAGGGGGCACAGGTAGGAGTGCAGGGAGAGGGGAGTGAGAGCAGCCAGAGCTGTCCCCTCTGTAGGTTGTGGTTTCACACTGCACACAGTGCTTACCGTTCACAACAATGGTGAGCAGGCAGTCAAAGAGAGGCTGCAGCCGCTGATGCCCGCTGGTTATGATCTTGTGAAAGACCTATGGTAAGGAAGGAGATCTTGAGCAAGGTAGTATCTTACTGAAAGCACCCTCTCAACCAAAACCAGTGCCACCCCCACACTAATTGCTTCCTGACACCATTCCTTCCTAGGCAGGGCCCTGCACACTCCACAATTACACAGGTGGGGAAGGCTGCTCTCACTGCAGACTTGCGCTCCAGGAGTACAAGCTTTCATTTACAAGGAGTCCTTTGGGGATGTGATTAGGGCTCTACAACACTGCAAACAGAAACTGACTGTGAGCTGTTTCAAAATGCACAGGCAGCCTGAGACAAAAATAAACCACCAGGAAGTAAGAAACATCTTCACCTCCAATGGATTTTGACTCTGAACACTAATGATAGCTGCTTGAAATGCCACAGAACTAATCAATTCACATTTGATTTTAGTGCAAACTTCTAACTCAAATGTTTGTCCTATTTTTCTTAACTATACCCTCAGATATGGAAAGATTCAACTGCCTCACAACCAGTTCAGACATCAATTTTGGCCTTCCCACCTCTAGCTGCCATGCCTGTAGAGAAGACCTGGAGCTTAATGAAAACACAGAGATGATCTGAGATTAATGAAATGTAATAGAAAAACACATAGCATCAAGAACAGTTCTAGTGGGCACATTTCTTCCTACTCCTTTTAATGGGAATCTCCATTTGGAGGTTTATCAGAAGCTGTTGAGAGATTCTTCTCTGGCAAATGAGCACTAACATGACAGGAGGGTACCACCTGATGCTGGTACTGCAAAACACACAGCTGTTTGTAGGCAGTATTTTGGCCCTCAGCACTACAGACTGAAAGATGAATGAAACCTTGCAGCAACCCAAAGCTGTAGGGTTGAGCGTGGTATCACTGTTGTTCCCATTCTGACAGATGTGCTCCACACAACTCTGGTTACTTGGAACACAGCCAACAATGCAGTCAGATCTCCTGCCTTCCCCACCTGCAATTAAGTCTGGTAGAGACCATGCACCCATCCTACTCATGCCAGTCCCAGAGTCCTTTAGACACCAGTCCAGCATCATCCGGGATCATTCTTTGGGATCATCTCATGCATATGCACCCTGCCAGACACATCACCTCAGGTTAACAGCGTGCAAAGATCCTGCCAGTGCTTGGATGCATCCCACACACTTTCTAGCTACTCAATGGACGGGCAATCTAGGAAGGATGAGTATATTGAAGGAGGAAGGAGGACAATTATTTGTGGAGGTATGAAACAGGAGTTAGGAGGGACAGAAAAGAACTGCCGAAGCTATACTCACTATGATGAGCAGATCTGCATGTGTCCCTGTGAAGACAGGGATGTCCATAGGCACTCGTACAGAATACGGCTTGTTCAGACGAACCCCAAAGTTACGCTCCCCACTGAGAAGCAGGAGGATAAAGACCCCAATGTGCATCAAGCCCACTCGTGCTGCAGGAAAACAAACAAACAAACAAACAAACAAAACAAAAAAAACCCAACAAAACCACAAAAAAACCCCACACATCACAGTGAGGCCAGTGGACTCCTGAAGACAGAAGGGCAGTGAGGAGAGAGGAGAAGCACTATGGGACTGAAAGAAAAACTGCACAGACCAGACCATCCTGATAAGGGACATCCCACACAGAGCTCCCTCCGTTGCCAGTACCACTGTCCTTCTCAAGTACATCTATGGGGCCAGTACAATGGTAAGTCTGGATAGATCATGCTTTTCTTCATTATGTTCTCGATGTAAACCCATCACCATAGTAGGAAAGATCTGACTACTTCTTTCCTCTATGCAGTGATGGAGTTATGCATGATTTACACCCAAGAGCAGATTGCTCATTTCTCCCTCTTCATGGGATCAGGGACACAGTTTTCAACATAAGGACTCAAAACGAGTTAACACATGCTAAGGATCTCCCTTCCCTGTGTTGTGGTATAGATCATATCCTGTTTCTAGTCTGTTACAAACATTAAAACCCAGCTAAATGAACCACTCTACTCCATGCCTGTAGAAGGCTAGGAACATACACTCGAGATGCTATTGCATCTAAGTGGTAGGGAGGAAGCATCTTAAAAACATTCAAGCTCAACTGTCAAGCACAGATCATCCCAAATATTGAAAATAACCAACTTACACTGGTCTGCTCTGGCATCATTGAGAAAATACAAGATTGGGACAAGGATGTCCAGAACATCACTGCTCTTCAGCACAAAGAAGAGGAATTTCTGGAAGAAAGGGGAGGATTTCAGACAACCATAAGTGTATTCGGTTTTCTGCACCATCTGCAGGACTCAGGACAGGTAGTCTCAAGCTAATTAGCCTGTCAAGAACATTAGAAAGGCTGGTGTATGCACCAGGTCTTCAACTCCAGTGTTATTTGTAGTTATTATACCACCTGCTCCAGCATTTGCCTCAAGCACTGACCTTCAGGAGCTGCAGCCTCTCTCACAAGCTGTCCCTACAGTCAGACCTCCCCCAGCCCATGCAGCAGGGAATAGTGCTGCTGACCAGAGTACCACAGAGTCACCTGCCCACAAACCTTCACCAGGGCTCGGTCCAGCCAGAGCCACACCAGACTCTGGGCAACAGGCAAGGTGGGGCAAAGCTCAGCAAGAAACAGATCCACACCTTGTTGAAGTCACAGAGTTTCCAGAAGAGGACGAGGAGTTCCTGATGGAATTGGATCTTCTTGGCAGAGTTTGGCAGGTAGGTCTGGACCAGCGGGTTTGATAACAAGCGGGCCACTCCTTTCAAGATGAACTGGAAATCCTGACGACAGACCAGGAAAGAGACTGTGGTGGGCCCCAGGGCTGATACAATCAGCATGAAATCAGACAGGAATTAGTTCAGGACAGGAGCACATTACCTCCTCTCGGTGTATTCTTGAGAGGTAATTCACAAACAGATTGTCTGGTCCGGGAGGCTATATTCAAAGAAAATGAGTGAAATGCTTACTGGCAACAAGGTTTACTCAGAAAGACAAAGTGTAACCACTGGCTCTGGGGACTAATGTTTCTCATTTCAGCTTTCCTCTCTGAATGATCCAGCTTTAAATACTAGCAGACAGAGCACCTCAGGGAACAGTAAAGTCAGAGGCTTTTCACTTACATGCTCCTGATTCAAGTCAGTGAACAAAACCTAGTGGTTTGGTCATCTACAGCTGTTYAGTGACCTACAGGAAAGAAGCAGGACTGGGCCAGACTGCAAGGAGAGGAGTGGTGCTGGGCCTTACAGGTCAACATTCAATGCAAGCTGGTGTAAGAGGATCACAGGGAGTTCAGGAGAGCAGCAAATGCAGATCCCAGTGTCACTCACATCCACATCATCCATGGCCGTGCCAGTGGTTGTTCCATCCACGGTGGGACTTGAAGTGGTGGAGCTGTCATAGTCCAAAGTGACAATCAGCACCTGGGCTGCCTCCTCCACCAGGGGCTCGCGGTAGTCAGAGAAAAGCAGGTGATTGTAAGGAATCCCATAACCCACCGGGTCGTAGGCACAGACGATGTTCAGGAGTGAGGTGAAGAGTGGGAGTGCATGTCTGGGGAGAAAACATTCTCAGAAGGCAGAAGCAGGAAGCAAAAGGTGCTGCCTTGGGGAAGGGCAGTCATCTCTCTCCCCAAGAGTTTGGGATCATGGTAAAACACTAGCATGTTCTCTAACCTATAACAGTGGCCCATGACTGAGCAGCCCAGAGACAAGAGCTGACATGCCAGCTCCCAGCTCATCTCCTGGACTACAGCTGAGAGGGAAGGGGGGTGGAAAAGGCCGTGTGGCCTCCCAGAGGAATCCTGTGCAGCAATGTGAAAAAGAGGACAGGACCTCAAAGCTCTCTAGGCTCTGGAAAGACAAAACTGTCTGCCTTCAGCCAGGACTGTACTCCCACAGGTGAGCAACTGTCACCTGGGGAGCTGCAAGTCCCAGAGGAGACAACGTCATTAGAGGGCAGCATTCACCCAGCACCAATGCCACAAACCGCCCACTGCAGCACCAGGCCACCATCTCCACCAGGGAACGGGATCTACAGCAGGGAACAGGATCTGCCATTTCCCGTAGGACAGGGATAAGTCCTGCATCAAACTCCAGTGCTTAGTCTCTCTTTTTGGTGCTGAGGAACAATCCTCACTAAGCAGAGACGCTATTGGGGCGTACGTAAGACAGGGACAAAGAAAAAGGACGACAGCCCCTAAATGTTGGAGGTAGCAAGTTCTATGGACCCCCATTACGAACACAGTCCATGGAAGAGATTTGAAGGTACTTCTCCCCCTGGCACCCAGTCCCCCACCCTTCACCTTCACCTGTTCTCTGTAGAGCAGAAGAACTGCACCCAGGGGTTGGCGTTGCTGCTGTCTGAGGAGGGAGGCAGATACATGGCCTCAGAGAAACAGGTCAGCAGCAGCTTAAGCAGCTCTGTCCTGAAAGAAGGGAAGAAGAAGGCAAGGCCTGGAGCCATTCAGGAGCAGGCACTGGGCACAGGAGGCACTATCACTTACCACAACAACACGTAAGGAGGGCTCAGTCCCATCTAGAAAGTCCTCCCCACAGAGAGCTAAGCCCATTTCACTTAATAAGCAACACTGCTGTCACTGGCTCAAAGCTCAGCAGAACTGCCGCCTTATGAAAAAGAAATACAGTACAGAGCTCCTAGGCATTTTCAAAGCAGCAATGTTTTGCCAGTTCCTGTTGCAGACACTCTGACTCTCATATCATACTACTAAAAGCTATTCAAAAGGTCAGCTGGTTGTTTTTTTTTTCTGTGTTACCAGTCCTGTTATCTCAGAAAGGAGCAAGGAGAAAGCCCCTTGGGAATCACAGACACCCAAGGAGGCAAGGAGCCCATCTCCCCCAGATCCCCCTCTCCTGAGCCCGGCTTCTTTCCATTCTGCCTTTGCAGACCCTCTTACCTATTCAAGTCATGGATGTAGTTAAGCTGTGGAGAATGAGCAAAGCCCACTCCTGCCTCCCAGATGTACTCACAGCTGTCAATGGAGTGGATATCTTCTGCTGTGTCCTGTGGGAGAAATACGAGGTCAGACCACAGAAGGCAAGAGCAAGAGTTGACAGCACTAGTGGTATACAAGGCCGTTCAGCCTCCCGCTCTGACAATAGCAAAGACACCAGCAGAGAAGCATCCAAACACTCGGACTGTACATACCAGCCCCACACACAGAGCGCCCCTGACAAAGGACCTCTCATCTTCAACAGGTACTGAGCACCATGCAGAAGGAGGCCCTTCCTCTAGCATGCCAAGGTGCAATGCTAGCCACCTTCATTGGGAAGGGTCACCTTCCAAAATACAATCCAAAATACATTGTGTTCTCATTACTGGATGCATCACCATCTCCTCTCCTTTCCTCYGCATCTCATGAAACACAGCCCAGATCAGGACTTTTCCTTTGCAGATCAAGAGCACCACACGGGTTCAGTTCTGCTCAGTGCCTTGACCCTATCTCACCTCATGTTGAGTTTACCCACATAATGGTGACTCGCAATGGCTGCACCCCAAAGGCAGGAGAAGCAGCAAATTAACCCTCATTTATAATAAAAGCAGATATGGCTGTGACTGGCTTCTTTTCAGAGGGTAAAGCAAGAAGGCGACTGCAAATATGTTACTTCTAGTCAGAACCCTCCCAGTCCCTTGACAGCTGCTGGCATGACTCCCAAACTTTTGCTTTGCAACTTGAGAAGATGAACCACAGCAGTCTGCCCTTCTTTGTCATGGTCAGTCAGGTCAAGGTTGAAGCAGCTTTGCGGAGATAAGCAGCCATTGAAAACCACCTGCCGACCATCCAGGAATGACCAGAAGCAAGGGCTCAGATGAATATGTTTGCATCAAGTGCACTTGGCACACTTTGACTGTCTCTTTTCTGGGGTTTAATTAAGCAAATTCTACCACCTGCCTTTTTTCCTCCCTGCACTTGGTTCCCCAGATCAGAGGACTGTTTCTAATTGCTCTGGGCTCCCATTGCATAACCTCCCTCCTTTCCTCAGGACAGCAGGACTTGAGGGCAGCCACGATGCACTTACCACCCCAACCACAACTCCCACAAAACCATCATGTTGATAGCAGCTACTGCTGACACAGAAGCAACTGCAGCTTCTTCCACAGTCTGGGCTTTTCCTGCCTTGCTACTCACTTCCTACAGATAGGCCGGAGCTCACCTCCTGTCAGGTTTCTCACCAAGCTCCTCAGAACAACTCTTGCTGAGATTGGAGTGCCCAAGACCTCCCTCCACAACCAAATCTTGAACATCTCCTGCCTGGCACAGGCTTCATGGAAAGAAATGCAATTACATCCACAAATCTGCTCCTACCATGTGTGACTAAGCAGGAACACTAGGAGGAGACAGCATGTTACTAGCCGTCATTACAGCAGTTCCCCAGGCCTAAAAAAGCAGGTGCTGATGACTTCAAGAGCTCAGCCTTTGCAAGTAAGTGATAAAATACAGGGATGCAGGCACTGTGCATGACAGAGAGATCCCCAATTTCTAGCCATAATTCCAGGGCTGACTTCAATAGGAGGGCAAACAGCAAAAGAGTATGGGTCACTCCCAGGTCTCCTTTGCCCATTCCCTCCCAGCTCTTACTCTTCCTCTTTACTCAATTCTGCTTCACCAACCAACCACCACAATCTGTATCTCTGGGGCCATATGCTGTTCTGCCATGAGCACGAGGTGGTTGTACTCATCTCTCTGCTCTTAATCTGCAGTCAGACCCAAGAGCGCAGGTCATACCAGATCCAGAGAGGGAAGACAACTAGGCAAAGACTACAGAGGCTGCAGGCTAACAGCAAGGAACATAAAGTATTCACGATCTCATTGTCTAATTCAACTTGCCCAGAGCCCTGGAAAGCCAGGCTGGCTGCTGCCAAGGGAGAAGTCACAGGTGCAGTCGGGGGGGCTCTCCCAGGAAAAACTGTAGTCACGCCCACTTACGCAATCCATCCCAAGTGACAGCACAAGACAAGTCCATCTCTTTCAGCCACACTCCCACTTACTCTTAGTGCATACCCGTGTGGCTCTGACCCAGCCTCACCCCTTCATCCCCAGGTGACAGACTTTAACCCTGTTTCTACTACCCAGAAATTTCAAGCAAGCAATTTAGTACTCGGGTTTGTCAGGGAATTTTGCAGCCATCAAATCCACAGTGGTTTAGGATGTTCATTTTTAATTTACTTCATAGCTATACCAAAAAGGAGGGCTGCCTACTTTTGTTTATAGACTGGACCTACAAGAAACACCATAGAGTCATTGGTGGGGAGAGAGAAAGAGAGAGGGAGATGCACCTGAATGTGTCCTTGGCACAGCTAGTAGGAGATCCCTGCTTCAGGGAACTCCTCTGAAGTAAAGACAGTCACCAGGAAGATCAGAACACATTTGTCTTTGCTGCAATGATACAAAGAGGGAGAGGAGGTGGAAAGACACAACAGACACCATCTACTCATTCACATCACAGCACCTGCAATCAGGCAAACAGCTGCTTCCTTGCCCCAGACTACACCAAATCACCAGTAAAAGGAACAAGGTGCTAAAGGTCTCTGCTCTGATGGCAACAACAGAAGAGTGCTTGTTTGCCAGCACAACCACCTTTTCTTGAGGGGCGAGCTGTAGTGCGGGGTTAAGTGCCAGCCACTTCAGCTGAGGCTCACCCAGCTGTCTCAGAACATCTGTTTTAGAAGGCACAAACACCACACAGTGAACCCAAAATGTTGATCAATATTAGTCACTGCGGGTTCAAGCTCAGCAACTCCGTATTTTCCTGCCCGCAGGTTTGCAGGAAGCTGCTGGGGTTTTCCAGGGTACCCCCCACCGTGCCGCTAATCTACCTCTATGCAGATAATCTCATGATTCAACTTACCACCGTGCTCCTCCGGTGGCTCTGCACAGTGAAATCAGGACAGAAAAGCAGATCTGCAACAGCAAGGAGCAACGACTCAGCCAGCGGCCGCGCGTTTTCATCGTCTTCATCTCCCTAAAAGCGAGAAACATGGAAGAGTATTGTCAGCCTAGGGTTAGCGAAGAGCATGCAGTAATACTAGTATAACACAGCAAGAGAAGATACACTCCCCAAGAATACACAGGGAGGCAAGAAGTTACAAAGGAACAAGAGGGAAAAACACACAAAACCCAGGCAGTAGAGGAAAGAAATCCCCCCCTAGAAGGTGATGACTAACTAGGAACAAGCTCTTTAATGGCACCAAACTGAGCAGACAAAAGCCTAGAGATGTCTGGAAAACAGAAGAGTAGCACTAGACCTTGCCATGTGGAGACTTATTGCAGACAAAAGGAAAGGGAACCATTTACAGAAAAGAGGGGTTTACAGTCATGAAGGAGGGTGATTTGGACAGTGCACAGAGACAGCAATAGGAAGAAGCCAGCCAGCAGCGATAAGGTGTAAAACCTCTCGAAGTCCTGCATGGGCTGCCCAGAACTGGAGTTGGCAGAACCAGGAGAGACCATGGGCACCATGCTCAGCAAGGGGCCACCTCAGCCTGCCATGACAGAGCAAGCATGACAGCAGAGGGGATTTTGCTGTCTCCATCATTCAAAGCAATCACTCTAATCATGCGTGGCTACTCCTCTGGAGCCGTTGCCACAGGAAACCTTGCCAGATCCTGCCTGTCAAAGAGCATCCTGGATGGGAGGTGTTCCCCACCACACACTGGTGCTGGAGGGAAAGGCAGGGAGCAGGAATGGCAGGAGCTTATCTATCTCAGCCAGGCCTCTGTCAGCCTGTGCACGATACACGGCTCTTAAATCACAGCAGGCAGCTAATAGAGATAATAGCCTGTGTGGCTCTGACGTCTGTCTCAGGGACAGCAGGAAGACTACCGTCAAACAGATCCTGGATGTAAAGAGAAGCCCAAAGAGGATGGATGGCGCCAGCACAGCAAAGATACTTTTACTTGGGCTCACAGTCAGAGATGAAATGAAAAGTGTTAGTGTCCAAGGGGATTTATTTTCCAAGAATGATCTTTGCTAACATCACCTCAGTTGCCAGAAAAAGTCCCTGTAGGCTCTGGGTACCACCACATCCAAAATGGGTGACACACAACAAACCAATAGATTTGTCACAAAACAGACCCCCTTACAGGAGAGAGGCACCCATCCCCCAGGAGCTCTGCCATCCATCACTGCCTCATGAAGCAGGTGAAGGATAATCACAGAGATATTTACTAATGGTCCAGGCATACCATCATCTTCCCCTTCAGTTCCCAGGGAGAAATCAGACTTCAGACAGTAAAGCAGTTGCCCCTAGATTAGGCATGATCCCAGCTTCCCTAACGTCTCAGGGCTTTATTTGTTATCCCCTGCCAGGCAGCTCAGCCAGCCTTACAACTGCTTCTGCACATGGTTAAATGATGGCGCACACTGAACCACAACACCTCCACTGACATTCAGGAGGCAGAACACAGTGGGAGGGCTCCCAAACCCAGCACACATGCACTGGGCTGGATCGTCTTGGGGTGACCCCACCACTCTAAGTCTGAGAAACTCTCTCCTCCAACTACTGAACAAGGTGGAAAAACAGTTGTAACAGCAGCTTGGTTGGATCAGAGCACCAGGCACCCCATGTGTTCCTTCCCAAAACAAGCTCCTCCATTGTTAAGCCTCTCCAGCACCCCTGGCCTCCTCAGGGATGAAAGGGTGGACAACCACCACCCTCCCAATCACACAGATCACATAACACAGCAGGGCTAGCAAAGACTTCCCTTTCCACCACCCAGAACTTCCCCCTGAAGTCGCCTCAGGCGAAACAGATCAGAGGTGATAGGCAGAGACAACGCAAGGTGCAAGGTTTGTACTGTACCAACCACTGCTGATCCTTTATAACCTTCCCCTAAAACACTGCAGTACACTTAACATGCAGAGGAAACCACATTCCTCAGTACAGCCACGCTGACCTGCAGTTTCAGAAACTCGTGCTCTCTATGCACAGAGCAAGCAGCTGCTGAGGGAGCAAGCAGGTGAATTCCTGGCCTAACTCAACAGTGTTTTCAACACTGTTTCTCCTATATGCAGGAGATCCTAAAGCACTTTCACCCTGTTCCTCTGAGAGACACAGAAGAGCACTACTGTGCCTGCTCTCCAGACAGAGAAATGTAGGGAGGTTCAGAGGCTTGCCTGAGGTTATACGTCACTGACAGAGCCAGAAACAATACCTAATTCTTTAACCCTAACTCTTTAACCACTTTTGCCCAGTTGTGGGCTTCACCTGTCAGGCTAGGCCCCTGGTTAAAACTTTATCACTCAGCTCATAAGCAGGGTATTAAGTCATGCTGCTGAGAGCTTCTCTAGCACTATTTGCTTTTAATGTGACATAGTAAGATCAGTGGAAATGACACTCTATTTCAGTTTGACTTGAATCTTAAATCAACTTTAGTTAATGGAATGAGGTCATTTCAGTTTAAGAAAGTCATACAGCCTTTAGTACTGCGTTCATGTTCATTTCAATTCACACCTTCAGTTATACTGGAGAAGCCTTCCCCCACATCCCAGTGCTCTCCTACAGCTACACACTCAAGTGAAATATTCAGATGATGCATCAACCAAAGCAGCTGAGGGTGAGAGGAAGAGCAGCAAGAATCAAAGGAAGGAAAAGAAATTAGAAGGTGCCACCTAATCTCTGACCAAATAGAAATAACTGGAATAAAGTTGCCCCCAAAAGTATATAGGCTCTCCTTGCTGCAGCCTCCCCTTCACCCTCCAGAAAGAAGAATAAGTGCCAAGAGACAGACCCCTCCTCGGCCAGCCCCAGGGACAGTTGACCAGAAGAAACCTCTCCAGTCTGGGTCCTCGAAGATATAAGGCAGGATTCGGGTAAGGAGCCGGCAGCAGTTCAAGACGATTTGCCTCTCCTTCTCTGTGTGGCAGCCACTCTCTGCTCCCTGCACCAGCTTCTCCACAGCCTGAAGGGAACAAAACCAAGGCAGGTAGCATTAGCCTGGACACAAGTTAGCAAGAGTTGGGCAGGTCTGTCCTGCTGGTGACACCCTCACAAAGAGTTACAAGCAGTTCTTGGAGCCCATTTTCTCAGAGTTCAACGGTACAGGTGCTGTTGCTGTTTGAAACACTGCAGAAACAGGGTTAATGATCTTAAACAGACCTTCCTGAATTTCTACTGTCCCACTGCAAGAGACCTCACATGCCAGGGCTAATCCATGCAGCACGCATGTTGTGTCACGTGAGACAGACAGACACAGCACCAGAAGCCTCCTTGCAGCACTGCTCCATGACACTACACGCTGCAAAGAGCAGATCAGATTAATCCGCCGCATCAGGTACAAAAGACGCAGGCAGAACCAAGGCAGAAGCACTGTGCTGCATAGTGTGAGGCACCGGCAGAGGGACATTGCACAGAAACACACAAAGTCTGACATATCTGTATGTGCTGTTGCGATTACAGCAGGGACCTCTCCTGATTCAGGAGGTGGGAGCTAAGCTGCTGCCTTTGACTATTAAGTGTACAGATACGGCCTCCAGCAGAGTCTGTCAAGGTCCTGCTGCAGAGAAGGGTGGTAGCCCAGGTTTCCCCCACTGACCCTGTGAATAGGACTGCTGCTCTGGAAAGAGCTTCTGAGCTGAGTCTCTGCAGTCCATCTGATCACTACTGAAACTGCCAACGGAGACAGTCACACTGGCTTTTTCAGAATAGAATGTGGGTCTTGCCAGGCAGTAAACACAGCCCCAGAAGGCAGTGGCAGGAGGTTTTACCCACAGACAGAAAAGGGCAGTTTCTTCCCCCAGCAGCTGCACCCACTTGCTCTTACTCCCTGATCCCAAGGGGAAACAGAGGGGGAATGAAAGCCAAAACATTTACCAAGGATTTACCTTGCTGCTTTTTAATTCATGAGGTCATGTGTCTCTACTTATTTTCATAGCAGACTGTCTGGGTCACTGACTCTGCTAGCCTGTGTCATTGCCTTAATGGGTATTCATATGTTGTTTGTGTAGTCTCAGTCTGTCCACACACTACTATATGACAGAGCCTAACTATTTTTTTCAGGCACATTTATGATTCTGTACAGTCTGAGTCTCCAGCCATGACTGCAAATGACATTTCAGCCATGTTGTTGCGCTCTCCACAAACACGCAGCATTGCTAAGTCCAGTGGCACACTGCACCTGGCACAGGTCAGGGCCCTCAGCCTGGCAAAAGCACTGCAGGAGTCTGCAGGCTCCTCTGACCCTAATACCCCAAGATTAGGGCTCCTGGATAAACAGTCCTGCAGCAACCAGGTCTCTCAACACATCTGTTTCCGGTAGGGAGAACAGTCCATATTTTAGTGTTGGTTTTGGGGGAAAGAGGACACAGAGACAAAGGGGTTATGTGGTCAGTAGAGGTCTCCCCAGCCCTTCTCAATTCCCAAGCTGTTGATTGCCAGAAGCCAGGAGACAGCACTAGGGAAGAACCATTCAATTTTTCCTCATTTTCGTATTCTTTCTCAAGTATCCACTACAGGCATCTGTCTGAGGCATTATTCCCAGTCAGAGGTACCTTCACTATGATTCAGTACATCTCATTCACATTTTGTAGAGCAAGAAAGAAAAACAGGACAACAACGACCATTTAAAACTGGAAAAACACCATTCCAAATGTTTCCAATACTACAAATTCAAGGCTACTTTTTGCATGGCTCAAATCAGGAGCATTATTAACACCTGCACTTTCCCAGGCAGAATAAGCCTCAAGATGTTGCTCACCAGCTTGACAATTTGCCAAACCTGACAGGGTAGGAAACATGAGTCAATGTCCCTTGTGCTCCACACAAGAACGTGGCAACACCAGAAGCAGCATCAGGGATGTTCTGATGTCACAGCAGAAGGAAGAGAAGTCTTAAGATCTCCCCCCAACTTCATCCAGGCACTTGTACAGTGACAATCTCCACATCCCTCTGGGATCTATCAGCTTGAAGCCAGACTGATGCATGGTGAGGAGCAATTGGATGCAGACAGGCAATCAGATGCACCAGCCTCCCCACAAATATGGAGCCTTGGTACAAAGCCCCCTAAGCAGGAAGCAGTTTACATAGCAGGCAAGACCCAAGAGGGCAGGGTGAAACACAGGAAGGGGACAAGAGGGAAAAAGTTCCAAAGTGAACAAATGCCAGCTGTGGTCTGTGCTAAACCAAGAGAGGAAGGGCTGAGAGTTACCATCAGGAGGAGATCGGGACAAGCAAGTACCTCATGTGGTACAAGGAAATAATATGATACTGTCCCCCCTTGGGAGCCATAGGACTATTGATCCAGGGACACGCCCCTGCTAGCATACCACCAAGGAGTAAGACAGCACCAACCTTACCTTATAACACAAAGTCGCCAAGTTTGAAGGCGATTCTTCTCTCACTGCTCGGATCTCTGCAGCTGGTACAAGGGCAAAGACATCCTGCACTGAAGTGGCTGTGTCTGCCCAGAACTGGTCCCAAAAGGCATCATCCGTTGCCTCCACAGGCTGTGGAGAGACAAACATGGTTACAGATGCGGAACTAGCATTCTATGAGGTCCAAACATCAGCGATTATGCCTCGCTTGGGGACGGGATCAGGCACAGAAGAGTTCAATAAAACACACTGGCACTGGTTTTGTACCTCAGCCTCTTTTGTTACCAGGGCTTTGGCTGATTTGATCTCCCAAACAGAGCATTCCCTCAGCAAGGGGGTGAGCAGCAAGACATTTGTGTGACCAGCTGTGTTAGACTGGGACTCTCCAAGTCTTTCATGGAGTCACACATACATGAGGCCTCCTGCTTGTCTGCAGCCTAGGGCATGTATTACAAGATCTTTACCAATGCGCGTGGGCGAGGCTGCTGTCACGCACTCTGTCACCTTCAGAACAAGCCAAGGATGCCCTGAGCATGCACTGGAATTACTTCTATCGTAACCAAAGTCTTGAGGAACCAGTCAGGGCCATCTCACATTAGGGCACGAACAGACCCACAGAACTGACAGACCCACCCCAAAGCACTTACGGATGCAATGGAATTGATCCTTCTGAATCAAATATTTATGGGGAACTGGACTCAGTGCAGCTGGTCACTGCCAAGGCTTTGGTCTTAAAAAGCACTAAGTGTGCAATTCAAAGACGAAGATGGAAGGAGGAGACTGAAATACCAAAATGTGGGAAGCTGTGAGAAGCTTTCTGGAAAGTAATGGACACATTGAACTAATGAACTTATGAATTATGAGAAGAGATGAGAGACTGAAACTACACAGCACAGCTGCTGCG
>JASVER010000240.1:396125-417235 GCA_030449065.1 Oceanodroma leucorhoa | reverse complement strand
GGAGGCAGACACCCATTGGAAAGGGACCGGACGCACACCACCAGCTTCGTGCTCAGAGCCCACCCACACAGCCCGTGCCCAGCTCACCCGGCCGGCGGAGGGCTGGGTCTGCTGGTCGAGACTGCGTGSRGCTGGACTCCAGCAGGCTACCGGTGGGTGAAAGCCTCGTTAACACATCTCTCAGGCTCCGCCCTTCATGCTTTGATGCCATCAAATGGCTGAAACAGTGAAGGGCATGCATATGTTCTTGCCAGTCTTCTGCGTGCTCAAAGGCTGGTGAATAAATAAAAATGGTCTCTTGCACCAGAGACCAGTTGCAAAATCATTTGGGAGTTCAGAAGCCTTTCTAATGAAAAACCCATGTAATACAGTGAAGGCAGTATTTTTAATAAGTCAAACCACATTACATCATGTCAGAGATGCAGTAGAGCCATCTCATTTGGTAGTGAGACCAGACATGAGACACAACAGCATACATAGCCCTCAGGGGTACCAGGCAGTAATCCATTTTATCAGGAAAAGCAGAAGGTCACATCACATTTGGAAACAAAGGCCTTAGTTTAGAAGTTACATGATTCTACACATTCTCAAAAGAGAAAAAACGGTAAAAAAAGACAGCAGTAAAATAAAAATTGTCGTCTCCTCTGAATTTAACTCATATATTTCACAGATTCATTACAAAACATTCAAGTCATACATATCTAAGAGATAATAGCTGCTGGATTTTTTAAAAAGCTCTTATTACTCCAGGTCTGTAAGAAAATTCTTTCAATTCAATCACTTTGGGACTAATGGAGCTAATTCGACTTTGTCCTAAAATCTTCTGGCTGGTTTAATTCAATATATTCATCATTCTGTTACATATAAAAGTCTCTGAAAGTCTTTGTCAATAAATGGCTTTCATAGATGTATAGCCTAAGTATTTAGGATAACTAAACATTACCAGAAGTTAGCCAATTCTTTCCCCATGCATACTGTTGTGTAGGTATTTTAAAACTTGTATAGGTGTAGAACTGGTTCCAAAAGCTGAACGTGCTGGATTTGGGTTTCTTTTTACACCAACTTTGTAATTTTTCTGGTTTCAAGAGAATGTACACGTGCTTTGTTTTGTACGTATAACTTAATTAATACACTGTAGTTCTGCAAGTCAAGAAATGCATCTGTGCTGAATAAATTATTCTAGCATGAATCAAGAAACCTGTCTTGTGTCCTCTTTATTGGGAAGCTTTTGAAGTAAGCTGTCATCCTATCATTTAATGAAAGAACAAATTACTTGACATTTAACATCATCCTGATCGTAGTGTTTGCACAATGGAGGGTTAGGTGACACAACAAGGATTTATATAGCTCATCATCTAAATAGCTAGATTAGATGCACCTGAGAACAACTTACTATCCCATTCTTATTTGTCATTACAGTTTCATTTGTTATTGTATGACAACCTGTTCTCACGTACAGCTCAGTGCAAGCACAGTGCCACCAACTTCCTTTTTCTTTATGTTACATTTTACATGTTTATTTGAGCTCTCTACAATTTCAGCCAATTGTGAAAAAGCTCTTCTTGATCTTGGTCATATTTACTTGGGCACTGGTGATCTTTCCTCTGAGACTCTCAGGGTTTATTTGCTTATTTGTAGAGCAAAGGATCAGCTCTTTCCAATTTCACTTTTACACTGGCAGGGATCATATCTTCACTCATGCTCTGACAGGTGAAGTGCATCTAATATTTTCCCCAAGTGGGAACGGTGAAGTAGCAGCAGAGATCTTGCAAGGGTCAAATCAGGCAATGACTTGACATAGACGTGACATGATATTTTTTTCTCGATAAGACAAGATTCAGGGTGAGGTAATTTCATCTATTTCAAGCAACTTCTTTGAGATGCCAGATGGAAACATGGTCATGAGAGATACTGATCCTAATAATGCTGTTTCAGAAATAATAAACACCATTGAGGTGACTGACACTGTTCCTTTGTGCTTTATGTTAAAACGATCTTAGTTCGTTCTCTCCAGCCACAGTTTCTGCAAGGTAGAAGAGCATTGCTTTATCTTAATATTGCTTTTAAAATAAGAACTGGGAACTACATGTTTCTTCTGAATGTAGAAAGTGTCAGTATAAATTAATTTTATGGTTCTATCTGAGTTTCTGTGGAGAGGCTCAGTGCTTGCAGCTGTAATTTTAGCCTGGGAGATAGGATGCCTGGGAAATAGGATGCCTGTGTGGATGTGGCATTTGCCTACCTGTTCATCTTTTCTCCCTCACTCCCTCAAGGGACTTTTGCTGTTGGTTGATTTCTAGCTGATCTGACAACAAGGCAGGTCCTCCCCCCCCCCCCAGTACTGCATCCTCACTAGCTTTGGGAAAAATCAAAGGCTGGGTAGAGGAGAGCCCCAGGTTAGAACTCAGTTGATGGGCGGACTGCATCACAAGCATGATGCTACCTCTGCCAGATAGCACACTTCAACTATACCCACTGCAACGGGACAGGCTGGGGATACTGGTTGGGAGCAACCCTAGCAGGCAGTGAGCTATACAAGAGCCCACAACATGTCCTAGCAGCAAAGGTGGCCAGCAGCACCCTGGGCTTTCCTAACAGGAACATGGCCAAGGGAAATTGTTTTCCCCTTTACTCAGAATTTTTTGGACCACAGCTAGGTACTGTGTCCGGTTTTGGACCCCCCAGTACAAGACAGACATCAGTGTACTGCGGCAAGTTCAAAGAAGGGCCCCCAGGATAGTCAGGGCTGGAGCAGTTACCCTGTGAGGAGAGGTTGAGGGACCAGGGTAGGTTCAGCTGGGGGAAGAGTCAGCTTCAGGTGGGCCTGACAGCAGTCTCCCTGTGCCTGCGGGAGGGTGTGGCATGAGGAGGATCATCAAGGAGATGGGGTCAAGCTCTTCAAAGTGGTGCAGGGCAAGAGGACAAGGGCCAGCAGACATAAGTTGAAAGAAAAGAGGTTCAGAGTGGCTATAAGGGAATGACTTTTTCAGCTGGGAATAACAGTGGAGCAGGTTGCCCAGAGAGGTTGTACAGTCTCCATCCTTTTTGGTTTTCAAGACCCAGCAGGAAGAAGCTCTGAACAAGCTGGTCTGATGGCATAGTTAACTCTGCTTTGAGCAGGAAGTTGGACTAGAGACCTCTTGGGGTCCCTTCCAACCTGGGTTGTCCTATGACCTAGCCAGTCAGCAGTGGTTGAGAAGACTGATGATACCTCATACCAGCTAGCAGAGGGGACAGATTGTTAAAAGAAGCTTATAATGAAAATCTAACGTTATTATGATGGTAGTGCAGGTACACAAATGTAGGACGCGAATCCAGGGGAAACCAGACTTCCTTAGTTTTTATGTCCTCCCAAAACTGCCTTTATCTTATATTCCCATGGGCAAAGTTGCCTTAATCTCTTTCAGAATTTTAAATACGGGGGTGTGTTGACAGTAAAGCTTGTAACTTAGGAAGAAAATGAGCTAACTCCCCGTTTCTACTTTTATGCAAAGAATGACATATACCCAGCAACAACCCGACATTTTATTTGATACAATTTTTTCTCAAATATTTCAAAAAAACTTGACTTGCAATGGTACACAATCTGAAATTAGTTCCCCAGCAGTCCCTCACAGTATCAGTTTCACTTGGGAAAAACTAATTAAATGTGAGTTCTCTTTGATGCAGGAAATAAATGCATTATAACCACTTGTCCTACAGGCAACCCAAGTGCTTAATTATACACAGTGTATGCATGGCACAACCAGAATCCATCGGCTTTTCCATGGGTGAGCCGTAGCAAGCAGGCCTGCCACCAAACAATCACCAAAGGGCAACTGGTGATTGAGAACTCTTGGGTGCATACTCCATTTTTAATGATGTTTAGGCAATGATTACACCCCAAAATACGTAGGAGGTGCAAAGTTAAGAATATGGTCACCAGAAGCAGTTTCTGTACTCAGTGTAGATGGACTTTGTGGCACTTTCTCCAATGAGCAGAGAAAATAACTTGGCCAACATTGTCACTCCCTAACAGAAAACTTGAACTGGGTTCCTTAGATGGGCTGATATGAACGTGGGCCGTAGTTTCCAGGCAAAGTCAGTAGGACTCTTCTCCTTTATSTTTCATTTGAAACATGCCACACAGCAAACAGCATGCAATTCAATTTGTCTGCTTTAGAAGGGCAAAGGTCTGAGTCATCTCCACTGGATTGCTTCCTCGCTGYGCCTGCTTAGGATATTGCCCGATAAGCTGATCTTTGCTTACTGTGATTCAGCTTTAGACAAATCTTGAAATTACCTCTTGTGATAAAATATATGCATATGCCATTGAATGTAACTGATCTATGAGACCAATTTGAAAATTTCAGAGTCACTTCAGGTGCAAACATAAATAGCAAATAATGATTTTTTTTCTCATTTTTTTTTCTTATTTGTAAATCCTTGATATGGCCTTTGCTAATGATGCATCTATCCTTTTTACTACCTGCTTGATATGTGAGTAAACACAGCACTGACTGAAACAGTAAATTACTCCCAATCCCCTATTAAGAAACCAGCTAGGCCAATACAAAATGGGTCCAACTACTTCTTCATTCACAGCCAGTTTTTAACTCTTTTCACACCGTAATAGTCAGATTTAGACTGTCCATTTCCAGCCAGCCTGCCAGAGCCCTGCTTAGTGGATTATACCTTTCTTCAATCCAGGAAGCTGGTACAGTTCTTTTGGGCAATCTGTGACATGCAAATGCCTGAACAAATTCCTTTTACAAAAGGGCAGAGACAATGACTGAAAGGTAAGCACCTCAACTCATTAATACAGACAAGRGGGAAATGCCAACACATTTGGATTCGAGGATTTGGTTCTGTTAATAACCAGCCCAGAGCTCCTAGAAGAAACTAAGAATTGCTGTCAGTAGCTTTCAAATCCTGTGTCTTGTGAAGACAGTGATTAAGAAAAAAATACCCTATTTCATTTAAAACCGCAGAGAGGAGAAGGGGGGGAAGAGTACAATCCTTACCCCTTCAGGAGAAAGTCAGATGGGGGGAAGCAAGTCTAGACTTTTTGCAAGCTACAATAAATTCCAGCCCGCGAAGTGCAGGGTCATATTTTGCTTATCCTCTTCATTGCTTCACTTATTATCCCATCTGTTACCTCAGCCTACCTGCTCCTCACCTCTGTCGTCCCCAGTGTGTTGCTGGCATGCACTAGCTTGCCACTTGCACTTCCTTTTGTCCGTTTCCTCCATCTTGCTGTGCCAGTCCAGCCCACTGCCCGTGACACCCCATCCAATTYGCAGCCCCTGGCATTGCTGCCGTGTCATTTTCTGCCATCTCTTACCATATCTCCTGTTTCAATTCTGCCTGCCCTTGCTGGGCTCATCCCCACAACCACCATCACCTTCTCTCTTCCTGTCCTCTATTCCTGTTTATCCTTTCCTTGTTGCCTCTTGTTGCCACATCACCTCACTTGTTGCTTACCTTACTGCCTCATCAGTCCATGCTTTGCCCTACTTCTAGTCTGGTACTTGCTCTCACCTAATTCCCTTCACTGCCTTCCCCCTCATCATCCCCCATCCCCCCACCCCATCTCATTTTACTGCTTCATTTGCTGCATTCGTGTCCCATTGTCACCTTCCCTGGTGGTCCCACAGCTTTGTCCTTCTCTTTGTCACCCACCCTCAACTCTTCTCTTCTTGCCTCTGCTTTTCTTTCTCCTAGCTGCTCTCTTTCCCACCATGTAGGCACCTTGCTACTTTCATTCGCTGCCTGTTCTGGCCAGCCCCATTTGCTCCCTGCCTCCTCCTCCTTTTCTCCCAGCAGCTGTGTTTGCTCTCTACCCACAATATCTTTGTTTACCACTCCAGTTACTGGATGCTCTCACTCCCCAAATGCCCAGGACCTTTCTCAGATCTCCTTGCCATGCCATGGTCTGCCATTACTTATTGCCCCGTTTGCCATCCTGCCTACTCCTGCTACTTCATTTGTCTCCTCCTGTCAGGAGCTGCCCCGTTTGCAGACAACTCTCGCAACTTCTCCCTGTTTCCCATCTGCTGCCCATGCTTGTTCACTCGCTCCTGTCACCATTCACCCTCATCACCTAACTTCTCCTCCACTTACTGCTTCCTCCTGCCACTCCGTTTTCCCTGCACTTCCCACCTCTCCTCACGGACTCATTCCCATGCCACTGGCATGTATTGCTGCCCATTGCCACCTTTCCTCACACAGCACAAGCCCCTTCTTTTSCTGCTTGCCTTCACAACTTCCCTTAGCTACCTGCTCTTACTGCCTCTCTCACCAGCTTGTTCTTGCCACCGCTTGCTTCCTATGCTTGTAAAAATGTCATTCCTATCACTTTTCAAGGCTGTGTTTCTGGATTGCACTCTCAACCTTTTCTTGCTGCCCATCACCGTTTGTCTACACTGCTCCCTCCTGCCCTCATCACCTCATTTCAATACCTGACTCGCTGACCACTCTTAACTTTCATGCTGGACCACATTGGTCATCTCTCCTTACCAGCCTGTTTGCTGCCTCCTGCTCTTGCCAGCCCCCTGCCTCCGCTTTGCACCTCATTTGCACCTATGCTCAGTGTGTCTTTTGAAGCCTCTGTCTGCTGCCTAACTTCATCCTCAGCTTGTTTCTCCATATGCTGCCTGCTTTCTCTGCATTGCCCAGAAACTGCACTTGCTCTTCTTCCCCTTTCTTTCCCACTTGTTGTCCTGCTTGTCCCTCTCCTCTTGCCAGCCTGTTAGACGTGCACCTCTCCCATTGCCGGATAGCCTGCAGCCTGCTCTTGCCACATCACTAGCACTTTCTGCCTGTGATTGCTACTTCATTTGCTGGCAAGCCTCCCCATCCTCCTTACTGGCTGCTCTCAAAACTTCCCTTGCCTGTAGGCTTACAGCTCTAATGCAGCTACCTTTCRCCACTTCCTATAGCTGCCTCTCCTCCCCGACTCCTTAGCTGCCTGCCTGCCTTCAATGCCTTTCCAGGCAGCAGTATTCAACTCCGCGGTGGGTATTCCCGCTCCAAGTGGGACAGGGGAGAGAACAGGAAGAGCAAAAGCTAGAAAACTTGAGATAAGGACAGTTTAATGCAGTTAATAAGTGAAGTAAATAAGTGAAGACAGTTTAATAAGCAAGGGAAAGAGGRGGRAAAAAAATAATGCAAAGGSAATCACTCRCCACCTCCCACAAGCAGACCGATGCCCAGCCAATCTCTAAGCAGTGGCTACCTTGGAAGACACTACTCCCTCCTTCTGCCCCCATTTTTATTGCTGAGCCTGACGTTGTATGGTATGGGATATCTCTATCCAGTTTGGGTCCACTGTCCTGGCTGTGTCCCCCACTGGGRGGCAAGAGGAGGCAGAGTAGGAAACAGATAAAACCTTGAACCTGKGCAAACACTGCTCAGCAATAGCCAAAACACTGATGTGTTATCAACACTGGTTTAATCACAAATTCAAAACATAGTACCGTACGGTACCATGGAGGAAGTTAACTCTATCCCAGTCAGACCCAGTRCAATTTCCTGCCAAAACAGCTGTGCTTTAGTGGCCCATACTTGTCCTCACTCCTACTTTTTATCACCATGCACGCGCTCTTCTCACTCCCTTTCAACACAGTTGCATCTATTTGCCTTTTTACATGCCACTTACCCTCATACCCTCCTTACCTACATAACTACTCATCTCCTTCTATCATGGCTCTGTTCTTATTGATCCAGTTGCCTAATGTTTCTGTTACCTGATCCTGCCTCATTTTCTGCCTTATTTTCTACCCTGCAAACATAGCAGTGGGGGTGGTTGCTGCCTGCCCACCATTAGCCCTGCCACCAGTCATTTCTACTTCCCTCTGTCAGTGTATTTTCTGTTTCCTTCTGCCTGTCCAAAAGAACTTTYTGTTGCATCTTCTGGAAACCTGTCCTTTCAGTCTCCTTCAGATCATCATTATTCTCCCCACCTCTCACAGCTGAGCCAGCATTGCTGTCCAGTTAGCCAGCTTTTCCTTGGGGCCCCTTTGCCACCTCTATTGCACCCTCCCACATCACCTAATTTTCTCTCCAACTTCTCTCTGACTTGCTTCACAGCCTTGTCTTCACCAGATAGTCCTGCCTCGGTCATCGCTCCAGCCTGCACTTATCGCCTCTCCCCACAGCCACGTGTACAGCCTGTTCTCTTGCTTAATTTATTATTAACTGTGCCGCTTCTCCTCACTGTTATGCCCGTTTCCACCCATTCTAGATGCCAAAATGACCACCTCTCCTTCTGAACTCTTAGTTTTTTACCCTTTTGTCCCAATCTCTCCATCACCTTCTTTCACCTCCTCTCAAAGCTTCGTTTCCTCTCCCTCCCTTTGCTGTCCCTGGTCCCTGCCTCAGCTTCAGTCTCTCTTTGATCTCTCCTGATGCACCATCACACATCTGATTTGCAGCCCCAGCCTATCTTTTCGCAGCTCCGCTTCCTCCGAGTGCTCGCTTACTGCCCCGTCACCCAAACACTGCCAAGCCTKTCCATATGACAGCTTGCTGTGCTGCTGTTGCCGCTCTTCCCTCCCCTGGCAGACCTGTTAGCCAGCCACCCCCACACTGCTGCTCCCTTTCCCATGTAGCTCCCCTCCATCTTACTCCTGTTCGCTGACTCCTCCTCTCCAGTTTCCAGCTGTTTTTCTCTATTGCTTTTTTCTATTACTAGTTCTTCCGCCAGCCATAGCTGCGTCTCCTCTGCAGCCCACTGCCACCCYGTTTATGACCTGCTTTTGCTATCCCCTTCCTTTAGTGATGTCTCTGCTGTACTTACCACTGCCCCTCAATCCTCCCACCCCGTCGACTACCTGCCGTCACCATCTCTGCTTGTAGCTGCGTTTAATTCCTGCCCAGAACATTTCTCCTCAACAGTCCCGTGGCATTTCCTCACCCCAGCCATTGCTTGGCTCCCTCCTCATCTGCCACGTTGCCTCCTGCTCTGGCTTTCCCCTCTGGTAGTACAGCTCTTGAAGTCTCCATCGCTGCCTGCTTCATCTGCCTCTCCCAGCTCCATCGTGCCCTGCCTGCTCTTGTCACCTTCTCTCACAGGCTCTTTTCTTCCTTTTAGCCTTACAGCCTCACCAGCACTCCTCACAGCCCAGCTCACCTCCTTGTCCAAATCACCTCACTTGTCTACACCACCTGCAGCATGCTGGCACTTCCCAGGCTCCAAGGGCTCCCACAGTCCCTTAGCAACACTACATTAGCATCTTGTTTTTATAAGCTCCCCAGCCACCTAACCTTCCTGTCTGCTCAGGACGTCACCTGCCTTGTTTTCATCCTTCCTTGCCAAACAACTCAGTCCCTACCTGCAGTGTCTCCCCTCCCACCCAATTTCTCATCTCTTTTCACCACCTGACCATGATGACTGCTGATTTTCTCAGCTGTTGTATTTACTGCTCTCCCATGACATCCTCCCCACCCCGTTCTTCACTGTCCCCTTTGCCACCACCACCTCCCTTACCTGACATCTGCCCTTTCCCACACAGTTAGCTGCCGTTTACCACCCACCCCTCAACTGCAGCTCTCCACTCCTGTCTCATTTACTACCAGTGGTACTCTCATCTTCCCCATTCACTGCTTCTTCTCACTGGGGRGAAGGAACCTTTTCTGTATTTATTAATCTCCAGGCTTTGATTCTTTCTTCGCTCTTCTCTTCTTCACCACCTTGTTTTCCACCTTTTCTCACTGCTTTTYTTTTTAACACCATGCTGTGCTTGTCCCCATCACTCCCTTTCCCCCTTTCCCTCCTCCCSTTTCTATTGCTCTATTTATCATCTGGTATCAGACCTGCTTGTGGCTTCACATACCTGCTCGTAACCTTGGCCTGCTGCRAGGTTATTCAGCCCATTAGCCTTGCTGCTGGGGTTGCTGGCACTTCACGCTTCACCTTCTCACCCCACTTCTAGTCCCTCCTCAAGATACTCACCATCTCCTGCACATCCTTCCTCCTCCTGGTCCTCCCTCCTCACCATCAGTGCTGCCCTGCTCCCTGCCATTGTCCCTTCACTAGGCTTATTCCGTACCTCCAAAGGGAAATCGCAGCCAAGCCACAATCTGCTCACTCCCGGCTGTGTCACCATCCCCTCCCTCACTGCCCAAGGTCATTGCAACCTGGTRCTGCTCCCTTCCCACCCCTGGGCACTGCTGTGTCCATCTGTGGCAGCACCCCTACCCTGCTGTCCATCATAGCCCTAACATGCATAAAGTACAATTTCCAAAAGTACCCATATGATTTATTTTCTCAAATTCCTCATTTTGGAAAAAGGATCTTTGGCTCTCAGCAGCTTAGGTTTTATTGCAAGTCAATGAAAAAWTAACTACAAAATGTCCTGTGGCTGGATTTTCAAAGTTATTCAAGCATGCGCAAAATGGCCTCAAGACCCAGCTCAATTTTCAACCACATGTGGGCCACTTARGTTGACTTCTTGAAATTTCTCTAGGCTGGTCTTGTTAAAAGCGTAAATAGATGTGAAAATTTGGCCACAGATTCYTTTTGAGGCTGAGGGAAGAAGGGGAGAATATTCTGGGTTTCTAAACAACTTGTATGCTTTTAAAAATGTACTGCTGGCTTCTTAACCCTAAAATAAGTAATTRTTGGACTAAAGAGTTGATTATAGTAGAGCACCTTTCAGGAGAAACATGTCATATAAAGGCTAAGCATTATTAGTGGAGGTGTGAATTTTCTTAAAGCATTCAGATCACTGCTCTCTCCCACACACACTGCTGAAATGGGCTGAGCTCAAAAGTAATGTACAAAAGATATCCAGGGGGTAGATTATAGAGTGTTACATTTAAAACCTACGGTACATCGAAGGATCTGTTATTTATTAATGTGTCTACAGGGAGAAAAAAAAAAATTAGAGGCCAAGCCAGAGTGAATGAGAATTGTTTGAATGAGCTACACATCTAGAATGTAACATGGCAAGGTATTCCTATGCAAAGGAACAAAGTCTTTAATTAAATATGCCTATTTGTAGCATTTTACCTACAAAAGCTTAATATCCATTTTTCCACGGGATGTATTCCTGCAGGGGAGAAAAAGAGGGATCAACCAAATTGTAAATATCCAGGCTTTAAGCAGTTGAATAAGCAATACCTTATTTTGGTTGTAAGAATAAATGGAGGGGAGTTGAGGACAGGCCAGTGGATTATCAATTAAATATATGCCACATTTTTGGTGCCARTCCTAGGACTGGGTAAGGCTTTTCTTGAGAAATGATCCAGGTTCACAACATGCCCTTCAGACTGAAAGGCTCAGAGAAATATTAATGAGACAAAGTCTGCAGAGCTACAAAAATTTCCTGCTGAATAGTATCAAACTATAGCTGCTTTATTAATGTCCTCTCAATGGGACCACACTATAAAAGAACACTGGTATTAAAAAGCAAAAAGCTCTAGGCTCTTCCTCAGCCATACGGYGCATAACAACAGTGAGGTAATCTTACACAAATAATTCTCATTCGGCTCTATTTATTAAAGTTTATCTGGTGGGTTTAGCTTAGATTTCTCTATAGCAAATAGTATAATTTGAGGATGACTGGTCTGGAACTCTACTTAATAGGCAGAGCTGGATTGCCCTTTGGATGTTCTGCCAYATTCTCCAAAGGGTGGTACTTCGACTTCTCGCCTTTATTGGCAATATTCACATAAGGAAGACTTAATAATAGAAGGCAAAAGAATCTGAGAGGGCAAACTCCTACAGTAAGCAGTGATCTAAAAGCAATTGCAGCTCTTCCTCCAGCTAGTTCTGCTTAGGAATTGCCATTTCCTCTGTCTCTTCTGGCTGCTAAGTTATTACAGAAATCTAATGATCTGCAAATGAGGAGGAAAAGTGTGAAAAAGGAGAAAAAAATGTGGACACAAACCTGTATTAGCAGAATCTTGCTAACATACCACTCATAGCTCTGCCAAATTCCAATGCAGTGATCTTGTCTCTTCATGGTACATGAAATAGCCCCAAATTAATTAGTTGTCTCTCTCACACTGGATGAGTGAAAGAATTGAGCATACTTTTTTACCAAGCCTGATTTTACTGGGTTATGCAGCTTATTTTTCATCTTAGTGCTACCTTTATCAAAAAGTCTGCATCTAAATAAATCTCAACAGTTTTAACCTAAAATGGAAAATGTTGGTGCCCTTGATACTGGTTGTTTCTCCAAATTTAAGTATGGGGTAATTGACATAAATAGAAATAATTTACAGAAGCAGCTGTAAATGAGATGTCACTTTGCAAACACTGTTTGTATATAGCCTTGCATACAGCCTAACAATAAGCAGGGCTCCAAAAGTGTGCACAGAACTGAAAACGGATCAACCGTGCCATAAAAATAATAGGTCATTGCCCCAGGTGGCTAATCCTTGGAAGGATCATGCGGGTGCAACAAGCAATCAGAATTACTGAGCCACTAAATCATTGTGCAGTTTCAAAAACTCAACATACATTAGTATAGTTTATGTGGTGTTTTAAAGGCATTTTATATACTTAGGGTGCACAGGCATGGKCTCCTCAGCAAGAAGCATGCAATTCTGAAAAACAAAATGCTCTCAGGCCAATTGAGAAGGATGGTTTTTTTCTTCTGAGCTTTTCCACTCAATAGAAATTTTGTGCTGAGTTTACCTTCTATGTAATATTAGCACCATCTTGAATTTTTCCGTTAAATCTTTATCAGCAGAAACATTTTTAAGAAATACCAAAATCTTGTATTAAAAATAAGCAAATCTGTTTCTCCCTTCTGCTATTAAGTTCTTATGATTTGCACTTAATATATTATTTTATTTTATGAAATAAGAATAAAAACAACCTGATGCTTATCCAGCCATCTAGCATAAACAATAAACTGTAATTAGAAAGGTCATAGAGACTCTGGGGCTTGAGGACAAAACATTCACAATATCGAATATTTAAAAAATCAGAAGCATCTATGTAACGCAAAATTCTTTGAAGCTCTATACCAAGATCTAAGATTTTATCAACTACAAAAAGTACACACTACTCCCCTACACCACCACTATACTGCTGGATTTAATCTGGCTATGGTAGCTCAAGGTATTTTTCTCTGTTAAAGTAACAGCAGAGACAGTACTCAGGACAAAAACCTGAAAAATTTCCCTGACATATGTAAATGTAAGAAAACTTTTTGTGCACATTTCACCCTCGTATATGTAATAACATATTATTAATGTTCATATCTATTAATATAGCCAACAGATTACCTCAACCATTCAGACATTGTGTAAAATAAATGAGTATCTTTCGAAGATAGGAAGTACCCTAACATTAATATAGCAATCCTGAAACAAGCCATTTCAGACAGTGGTGAATGAGACCTGAAACYTTACTAAATACAATTTAGTAATATTACATATTTATTTAATAGGCATAACATTTTATGTGTATGTATTTACGTGAAATATAATTTGAACTCTGCTTGTCTTTAGAATCATCTGCCCTCCAATGTAAGACAGACATTTCTTTCATTGCACTTTTTGAAGTTCTTTAATGTCCTTTAGGAAAAGATAAATCCCCAAGTCTGCTTTCACCCCATGCCATGCACTACAAAGTGGGCACTTATTATTGATCAAATTCAACCATATGAAAGAGATCTAAGTCCTAAGCCCCATTTAACATCAGTTTTGAGGGCTCTGATTCCCTCGAACGGGATCACTTGTGCTGATCCCCTCCTATGCAGACCTTGCTTTATGGGGCTGAGGAAAAGCCAAATGTCAGCTGATGAAAGTCAGTGATGCTGGTGGAATTATATCTGTTTATATCAGTTGGTAAGCTGCATCTCAGGAGTCTGACCTTTTACAATAGAAAGTTGATCCTTAAAACACTGTAGGGCTGTATTAGAAAGAATATTTTAAGAAGCTGTTTGCCTCTTAATGGGTTTTGCATTTGCTATTTCAGTATACTCTAAATATGGGTTCCTGGGAAGAACATAATATTTCTTATATGAATAATTGTTCCAATAATTGGAACCACCAATAATTCTATGCTTTCAGGAAACAGCAATGATCTGCCTCAAGCCAGTTTCCCATTTCACGACATCTCCATCATTGCACCTCCTCTGGCTCCTGTTCTGTGAACCACAGCCTTGGCTGCATAGAGTAGAATCTGTCATAGCTTGCCAAAAAACGAGTGTGCTTTCTATTAACAATGTAAGATGAAACAACATATTTATTGCTTTGCTTGACACTTTCAGGGAAAGACTTTGTTTTGAACTAGATGAGATTCTCCCTTTTTACTCKCTTATTTTTCCCACTATAGGAAAATGGGAGAGAAGCAAGAGCTCACATCTTTGCCTTTTACAAAAACAGTCTTTTGATGGGGTTTACCTCTCCTGTCCCTTCAATAAAAGTAAAATAAATATTTTTACRTGGATGGAAAAATTCTGTGAAAAGCTGTGTTAGTTATGAAAATCTCAATCTTAACCAAAATTTTGAAATATATTCAGAAAATTTGTTCAGTTGATATCAAACTTGATGAATTCCATTGATTTGCATGTGGAGACAGCCTTTGTTGTTCCTACTTCCTCTTTCAATTTGAAACGTAAAAATGTTTCTGTTTTTTTCTTGTAATCCAGTTTGCTATTTTTGTACATTTGATATACATTTTAATATGTTCTCACTCTTCTCTCTGACTATCTAGGAATAAGACTGATTCTAAAACAATTGTTGTAGATGTTTAAATATTTTTATTTACAGAATAATGTAAGTGGAAGATTTGAGAGGAGAGCGTCATAACTCCTTCCTGCTGCCTTGGTTTGTAAATGGTCATTTTTAGAGTAGGTTATTAATATTTTATGCCTTTTTCTACTAAACTAATTTCTCAACAATTTTACATGTTTTGAAGCTAGAATTGTAAATGCAGTGACAGGAATTCCATAGTTTTATTTTCTTTCTAAAAGAAGGTCCAAATCCTTTGGGTYTCCTAGTTAAGATGTTGGAATGGTGAATTTCTCATTGACAAATACAGTACATTAAGGCCAAGCCTTCAATATTCCACCTTTCTTAGCACAGGGGAAGTTTGATGACATGTGTTGTAGTTAAGTCAGCTATCCAATAATATTGTTTAAAGCCTGGGAATCCAATTATAGTCTTTGCTGGCTGTAATTAGTGACACTCTTTGGTGTTTTTTAGCCAGGGCTTTAAAAAGCCAGAAGAGAATCTATTGTCTTTCTCTTTTGTTGTCTTTCCTTTTAAAAGATTGTAAGATAGTCAAAGGTAAGATCCAGTTCATACATGGCCAGATAGCAGACTAAAGAGGAAAGAMGACTTTCCCACTGTTGTAAGAAGAGGAAGAGCAAGTTGGACTGTGCAGCACTTTTTGCAACACCGTTCCTTGCTACCAAAACCCGAGTTACCGGCAGATGCCAGTGTACATCACACCTCCCGAGGGATGGCCATAGACTCCGTTTGGCAGCAGAGCTTCGGGCGAAGTAATCATCAGCAGGGCAGTACACCAACTCAAGGCATTAAACACCTTGTGGTCACTTTCGTTAAGCAACCAGAGCTAGCATGGATTGGATTTAAAGTCCTCTTGTGTCTTGTGGTGGACCTGCACTCCACTCCTCTTACACGGGCCCTGGGGAATGTCCTGTGCTTAACAAACTCAACTCCGAACTGGACATCTCATACTACTCTCCTGRCCACAGTAGCACAGAAGCTTGAGTAAGCAGTTCCTCTACCGGCCTCAGTTTCTGCTTGGCCTTCACTGCACAACACCTCGGCGGAGGCCGCGCTCGCTGTACGTGCAAGCCCAYGAAGCAGCACAGCAATGCTCCTGCAAGCTCTGGGCAAGAAGCTCCTTCCCCAGGGCTGCATCRGCGCGATCGGCACAGGACCGGCATGCGGGTTTACATTTGTGCTGCCATTTATACACAAATGGAAATATTTTAGTTTTGTAGACACGTATGGAAAATGACACGGGGTTTTGTGCTTCGTTCTCTACTGATACAGGCAGCAGTCAGGAGAACTGGAGATAATATGCAAAGTAAGAAGGGCTGTATGGAATATATCACCTATTAACAGGTCTTTTGCTCAGTGTTTTCAGCTGAGATTGTGAATATCAACTAAATTTTGAAATGAAGGACACTGGTAGGATAATCTAGTCTGATCTCTCGAGTCACAGACTGTAGACTCTGGCCTGGAAATTCCTACACCAAGCCCACAACATTTCCTTGCACTAAGGTATACTTGTTTAATATTCCAAGTAGTGCCTCTATAGCTACAGAAAATGACCCAGCAAGAAGAACAGGAAGCTAAACAACATTTACTTTGCCATTTTTCTGCCTCTTATCATCATTGTATCTCACCTTTTTTGAAACTACTGATAGATTATGTTCTCAAAAATGCACTTAAAATAGMGAATTACTATTTATAAAATGGGCAATAGAGTTAGAGGATAGATTAAGTGATTTTTCTGAAGGTCACAGTATTTATGAATAAACCACAAAATGAGCTGATGTTTTCTGCAATCTGCCTTGACACACAGTTTTATTTCTTGGAATAAATACAAGGCAGATTTTTTTTCTGTGCTTTAAGATCAAGCAGAATTCATATCATTCAAAATATCTCTAAACAGTAACAATAGCCACTCAACATAGTCAAAGTCCTTTTATGAGTCACGATGACAAAACAAGTACCTTTGTGAGCAGCATGGGCAGACTCCATTCATCATAGATAACAGGTTATCTGAATCTTCCACCCTTACGATACAGGCTGGCTCATTTTTAGTAGCAGACCACGCATTAATCTTCATTCCTTCAGGCAGCACATATTTTAATAACTCTTAAAGGGAAATCTAACAATAAGAGTCCAAGCTATACATACATCTATATTCATATACAACAATTGATTAGAAATTAGAATCTTCATTCTGACAATTGAACAAATTTTTTCAATTTTCAGCTGGGGCTTCTTGCATGTTTTCTTGATGACCACCCTTTCATGAATTGCAATCTTTGCTGTGAGATAGGGATTGTAAAAAAAAATATATATATACAATAGCTAAAAACCATTTCATTTTTACAGTGGAGAAACACTGTATAACATAATTGCAGTAATAGAATAATGTCATAAAAATTACAATTATGCAAACAAGTAAATATGGTTTATTATGGGGTCAAGGCTTTCAAAATTCACCCATTCCAAACAAACATTTTTCTTTGAACAAAATGCTGTATTGTGATGGCAAACAGCACCAGTGATGTTTTTTATCCATCTTGAAAGCTGTAGTTGTAGGTTTAAAAACAAACCAACTGATCAGGCACTGTCACTTCCACAGGGTTTTCAAAGGCCTTCCTGTTTCTAAAATTTTATAAACTTCCTAAAAATTTTATTAAACCTTAAGTATTTTCAGTCTCCATCTGAGACTGTCTCCTCTAATGTAATTGCATCTTTTGATACAAATGGCTGTTTCACATGATTTTATTCACTCTGTATTGTGAGATGATATGACACAATAGGTATAGAAATCCTAAAAGACAGATTTAATAGATCTAAGATCTCTTATCACATCCCTTTTCAGTTATTATTTGACAAATGGCTTTTAGATGAGCTCTCCTGAGGAGATAAGCCAGAATCTTTTTATCAGTTCCATTGCCCTTTTCATAAAGGTTCTTTTAGCTAATTTTCTTTACCAAGTGCCTTTTTTCCTCTCAGCAGTTTATTAAGCCTTCACTTTACATTAATAAGCATTCTGTATCACTTCAGATTTCTGTATCACTTTTTCAGGTAGTCTGAAAAGCTTCGTTTTTTCCTTTTTTTTAATTTTAAGAGAAGTCATTATTTTCAAATATTTTTTATGTAGCTTATTAGGTATATCAAGCAACATTTTTCAAATTATCTCATTGGCCATATTACATAAGGTACAATTATTGGCATCCACTACATCATATTCTATATCATCAATATATTTTTAGTGACTATTTTCATCTTTTTAATGAGGGAAATGCACCACGTACTTTCTCACGTAGTCTGCAGGACATCTCAGGGAAGGCCATGAAGTGTTACTGTTAATGTTAACTTCATGCACCTTTCAGGGATGTATTTTAACACAGTTTCTGCTTCTATGTGACGCACCATTTCTCACATATCTGCTTATCACATTTGGTTTAGCAATCCCTATTAATGTTTTTTCTCCTGCTATGTAAGTTTATTGGGTGCAGGTGCCCAGGTGCTGGCGGGGGAATCTGCAGGGGTCTCTGTGGGGGCAGGCCRGACATAGCCTGTGCCAGCGGCCCCGCAGCTGAGCCTGGGAGAGGGGAGCGGGGAGGAAAGGTGTTGTTTTAATGCCTGTCTTTCTACTTCTYGATACCCATATCTTTTTTAAATGGCAATAAAATTRAGTTTCCCCAAGTCAAGYCTCTTYTACCCATCACAGCAATTGGTACATGAGCTCCYTGCCTTTATCTCAACCCACGAGCCTTTTTTCTCCCCCACCCCATTGAGGAGGGTAAGCGAGCGAGCAGCTGGGTGGGCGTTTGGCCCTTAGCCAAAGCTACCCCACCACAACATGCTGTTGAATATTTCTCCCCACAGACTGTGACTGTCGCTTTGTCAGAGGCAGCAGCAGCAGACCTGGGAGAGATRGTTAAAGGTGGCTTTAATGCACAGCATGTGTTTGGGAAATTGCTTTCCACATGGTGCAAGGTTTATTCCCAACACGGAAGCTGATGGAGCCCCTGGGCCACGATTCTGTTCTTCTGCTGTCGTGAAGCCCCATGGGATATCTGTTTTTCTAGAAAGACTGCTTTTAACCACCACAAAACAGTTCCTTTGCCCTCCCCTTTCTCAGCCCTCCATAGGATGCAGGCTCGGCAGCCTATGCTCTGTATTTAGCATCTGGCTCTAGGGAGATAGCTAAGACCCCATCCACCCCCACCACAGACGTACTTGCTATATACAGTAAAAGATCTTTAGTAAAACACTGCCCATTCCCCTTTGAAGACAGTAATTTCTTACCCTGCAAATATGTATATATCTCTGCTTTCCAAGAAAAAAAGTCTCTTTCCCTCTCTCTCTCACACACATACTCACTTTCATTGGTATGGAGACAGAGAGAGAGAGATAAAAAGGCTGGGCATTTCTGCTGCTTCTTAAGAAAGGCAGTTGCCTCCCGTTTTTAGCTCAGTTAAAAAAAAAAAAAAAAAGAGAGATCTGATTGTGTTTAGCAGTAAAATTTGGAAGCAAATATGTAAGTTTATTAATTAAACAGAGTTGGTGTGGCTGAAGGAAGTAGGTTGAGATAGTATGAGAAAACGTGAACAGCATCCTTTCAAAAGTTTACATAAATATTACAAAATTGGAGGCATCACTCTGTTTATCCCTGAAGGGAAAAAGAGAAAATTCATACCTCCATCCAAACGGAGTTCTTCGCTCTTTCTACGGAATTTTACTCCGTTACTTTTTACTGTGTATACAAAACACAGGAACTAATTAAAATAAATTGAACTATTTGAGCAAGAACCAAGAAACAAACACCCAAAGGAGTACCTGAACTGTCTATTAAAAAAACTATTCATAATATAACTGTCCTCACAGGTTCTTCCATCTACCATATGTCCTTTAAAAAAMAACAACAAACAAACTAAACAAAACAAGAAAAGAAATCAAAAAATTTTTCTTACCACATATCCAAGGTATCCCCAGCTTTTTTCCCATTTCCTGGTAAATACATATGTAATGACTTTTAATATTACTCTATTAAAATATGTAGCTTATATGATTTTAACTAAGATAGAGAAATTATTCCTATTGCCCTCTGACCCCTACAAATTACAGGCACTGCATAATTCTACATTTAAACACAATTTTTTAGACTAACTTCCTTCATCATTCACTGCCTATTTATAATTTTAAACAAACCTGAAAAAAAAATATCAACAGGCCTGAGCTTTTAAGYGTTCTTTCTCCAACTCTGGCTACTCTTTATAAGAATGATCTAATATATCTATAATATATTAATTGTTTACCAACATTTAGATTATCCATGCAGTCCAGAAATGACATTGCTTCACAAAAAGTTTAATTTGTGGTTTCTTCTTTTTTCTTGTAAATGAAAGTCTTCCAAGACTTCAAATAACAAAAGATATGCAGATTTCTTTCATTCTGACTTATTCTAGAGACTACGAAACATTCTTTTCCAAGGGGCATCAGAGAACTTCAGCATGATGATTGTTGTGTTCCCAGTTAAAGAGAGCTCATTAAATCATGGCTTAGAGACCAGATAATGGGGGAGTGTAAATGACTGAACTTCACAGATTTAGTCTGCCCTCTATGGAAATTCAACTTCTGCACTCCTTGCAGTTTTTCTCCTCAGAATAAAGTAGATTCATTATTAATCTGAAGGAGGTCCTGGGGCAGTTTCTTTACTGGTTTTGGTATCTTGATCAAGAATTTAGATAAAATATACCAAGGGACCTTATGACCAAAACAATATTCTCAGGGCTACTTGTATCCTATGAAAGAATTGCAATTYAAAAATGTATTGCAGCAAAGAAAGCTGCTTTTTTCAAGAGAGGCACTTAAACTACTAGTTCCACTGAGATTAAACTGCACTTTTTCGTGAATAAATGCTGTCTTATATCAGGCTCACAAACAATGATCTCAACTTCAGGCCAACTACCCACATGAGCAACCTTGCACCAGTCTGAGTAACTGGGACAAAATCTGGCTTCACATTTGTGAGCACTCTTGGATTATGAATTTCAAGTACATGTAAGGAGTTAAAACCTAATCCAGGAAAAGCATTCAGGTGCGTGAGTGCTCTGTTCAGCTGCATCTTTGTGCTGGTTTTAGCTGGGGTAGAGTTAATTTTCTTCATAGTAGCTACTATGGGGCTATGTTTTGGATCTGTGCTGGAAACAGTGTTGATAACACAGGGATGTTTTCGTTACTGCTGAGCAGTGCTGACACACAGTCAAGGCCTTTGCTGCTCCTCACCCCACCCCACCAGTGAGTAGGTTGGGGGTGCACAAGAAGCTGGGAGGGGACACAGCTGGGACAGCTGACCCCAACTGACCAAAGGGATGTCCCACACCGTACGACGTCATGCTCAGCATATAAAGCTGGGGGAAGAAGAAGGAAGGKGGGRMSKTYSG
>JASVER010000240.1:285059-396118 GCA_030449065.1 Oceanodroma leucorhoa | reverse complement strand
GSSKTTTGTCTTCCCAAGTAAYCGTTACGCRTGAYGGAGCCCTGCTKTCCTGGGGATGGCTGAACACCTGCCTGCCCATGGGAAGCAGTGAATGAATTCCTTGTTTTGCTTTGCTTGYRTGYRYGRCTTTTGCTTTCCMTATTAAACTGTCYTTATCTCAACCCACGAGTTTTCTCAGTTTTACCCTTCCGATTCTCCCCCCCAYCCCGCTGCGGGGGGAGTGAGCGAGCGGCTGTRTGGGGCTGAGTTGCCGCACCCTGGCTGAGGTTAAACCATGACAATCTTCTTTGCCAAATTAGGGTCATACCGTCTGGTCTTGAAAAGCACTAAATATCTTCTTGCAGGTTCCGATAATTGACCATTAGGCATTCCTAAAGACATGTCTGAAATGCCAGCTACACTGGGAGACAATTACAGTGTCATTCCTAGCACCGGGCTGTGCCAGGTAATGTGGTGGGACCGAGGGAAGGCCTAGCCTTGTTTTGCACGTAGTTTTAGCCTCACAGGTAGTTAGTTAATCAGGTACTTATCCAGATAATACATTCCCCTACCTTTTTTTTTTAATTTTGAAAAGTATTCTTTCCCTCAGTAATAATGCACAGATAGAACTTATTTAGTACAAATCATTTATTTCAGAACAGCCTCAAGCTAGCACTCCATTCAGCAACACTACAAACATGAGATATGAAGCAAGTAAACTCTACGCGTACATTTTCTTATCAGTAGGTTACGGTAATGGTAGAAGGCGATTAATACTGCATGAAAAAAAGCACAATCTACCCATAAATATTCCTGTCAGAGTTCTCATTTACATTCACCCCCTTCTATTCCAGAAGTCAAAAGACATCTTACAGTAAGCAGTTCCTGATCACTAGCTTGCTTTCTGTCAAGTAGTTTGTAGTTAGCAAATGATCTCACAAGGCCACTCACACAATATAGAAGCCTGTGGGTCAGCAATAAATTCCAGCAGTTAAATTGGCCTTAGGAAAGCATCCTTGCATGTCAGAGGAGAGCTTTACTTACAGGTCCCATCACCCACCACGTCAAGAATTTCACAGAGATACAAAMCCCAAAACTGTACTTGAATTTTAAAAAATTAAATATCCTGCAAGAATGTGATGCACAAGTGAAAAGACTCCTCTAGACAACAGAATGCAAAAGAAAGGGGACTGAAGAGAAAGCCCAAGTCAGTGGGGASAATTTGCAGAAGAGCTTGCTAAGCATAATTTCATAAACACAAAGAAACCCAGTCATTCCGAGAGCTTTCAGCATATATCCAAACAGCATTTGTAATTAGCYTACAGTCACACCTGCTCTGACATCTTGATTCATTAGAACTTCATCAGCACTCACTTCTAGCTTAAGGCAGATTTCAGTGGAATATGATACATACATATGTCGTCCCTGCAACGCAGAACTCAGGTGCTGGTTTACGTGTGACATCAGCTGCACAAAAATGTAGCATTTACTAAAGAAACTGCATGAGAAGTTTTACGGATATGAAAAAAAATAAGCAAGCACTAATACCAATTCAAGACTCCCTTATTTTGGACAAAGAAGTCAATAGCTGGATTCTCAGAGCAGTCCCGGATTTTTATTTAGCGTTCTCAAAATGTTGGTGTTAAGAGAGGGCAAAATAGATAGCTGATGTGGCTGCAGAAATATGTTCAGTCTGTGCCCTGAACGCTGAGACTTTTAGATTCTTACCTCCYAATTCTTCTCCACAACAGAAAGCTCATTTATTTATTTCTAAGAAAACCCAAGCTCTCAGCAAGCCGATATTTTAATAATGATATTGCATGTCATCACACTCACAGTTTATATGTGAGAGTTCGCAACTCTGCAAACTGTAGAACAGCATGGAGCTGTGCTTAAGCATGTACATATTAATTGAACATTTGGGCTGTAGTTTTCTCCTATTACCACAGTTTTCAAGCTTCATGATGTAGAGGAAAGGTTATAGTTCTACRCATTCACACTTTCATTAGAATTGAGATAGGCTGTAGGTTACATTTGATTTGCTTGAAAAACACCAGAAATACCACATTTCTGGTCTTCTTGTCAAGAATTTTGTGCTCATGTCAAAAGCAAATCTTTTTATGGTTACCATTTAGAGGAGTAACATCAACAGAAGTCAGAGGAACATTCAATATCCTTGCATTCTTCGTTTTTTTTATTTTCCTAAGGAAGAAAAATGARTTCTGACTGACTTCTCAGCACAATAACTTTATTTCACAATAGTTTATTGTTGTCTATGTGTAAAATTGTGTAAGTTTATATCAAACAATAAAATACATGTAAACATTTCAAGATCAAAAGGTTAAGCTGTCCCTTACTGTGGATTTATCATCACTGTTTTTATGTCTCTTGTCACAGATTTCTGAACTGACAGTTGCCAGAAGCCTTTAAACTCTCCAAATTCCTACACTGACACCGTATTCCCCAAGCAAAAAGCTTATATCCAATTGTGGCACAAACTCTGAGAAGAAAAAAATATTTACCTTTTACACTAAATATGATTATTATGAGTCACGATGTAGAACGCATTAATCCTAGTGCCTCCAGGATGGCATGGCTCTCTATCCCACACAATACTGCATCTCTCATCCCAAAGATCTGACCTTTTAAAAAGCGAGTCCCTTGTCATCATTTTCTGTGGAAGAGATGGGTTTTTATAAGGCAGCTTAAGGCCTTTCTGAACCTTCACTGCCAAGTTTAACTTAAAAAAAATAAATTATTTCTTACACATCTCCTCAAGGAGTTTATGCTTCTCCTGGGCTTCCAATGACTGTRTCATTTAAAATGAAAAATGAGATGAGGCTCAGCATAGTTTTTTTGCCAAGAAAAAAAGCAAGCTCCAGTCTTTCACTGCTACTGTTTGCGACAAGAACGGCACAAGGATATTGAGGAGTAAATTTTTAAAGGACTAGATCTTGAAACAAATCAACAAGCTGGGATCTGGCTGAAGAAGCTTCTGCAGCCACATCCCTCATCTCGTTTGTTCACCCTTAACAGTAAACATTTTCTCCAGGGATGCTCAATGGAAATCCATGAGAACCAGTAGGTAGAGAAGAGAAGGAAGAGTGGCAAGTCCAATGCCGCGGRATCTAAACTACCTGGACCTCTTGGTCATGGACAAGAAGGATGAGGAATAAAATCTGAGAAGATTAAGCCCAATTCCTCCCTTCGTTAGAGCTGCTAGTAAAATTGCATGGGCCTCTGGATTTCCAGCAGTCAGGGCTGCCGGGTGTTCAGAGGTTGCAGACTAATGGTCAATGCCAGTCGCTTTGCACATCAGCATCAAGTCTGGCACTTCTCACTGAAGAGGCTGTTGGGATGTTTTCTGATGGACACATCAACACAGACATCCTCATTAAGATAACTGAATCACCTTAGCTAAGATATTCCCTCATACAAGGTAAACGTGGCCTTGATAGAGTTTGGCAAAGAGCTAACAAACAGGGTCTTATGTATTCATGCAGCCTCAGTTCAATCATTACAACCACATGTATGCAGATATACACACAAAMCCACACATGGGTGCACATGCATTCACTGTATTTTCCAAGACCYCAGCTTTTGATGGGTCACAAAGATATAATTTGTTGTTTCCTAACAGATATTTAAAACCCACTGAAGAGGAGAAGAAACCCTAAGAAATCAGAATGAAAAACTCTTGTTACAGATTTTACTTGGTTGTGAACAAGGTTTAAGATTTAAGTGAAACATATTTCATGCCCTGGGAKATCATTCTGGAGATGAAGCCCTTTGAATCTGTGTTGTTGAAACAGAAGCTTGCTTTTCCTCCAGGAATTATGAATTGCTKTGTCTGTTTGAGTCTAACTGGGCCAAATGGTAGAGTTATGCCCCCCAAGTGAAATTATTCCCACTATACAAAGTTGAAATTAGCCACATATTTGTTCTTTTATGACACCCAAGAAATGACATTAGTATTTGGCAGCAACTAATTAAAAAAACCCCCCAAAACTAACCTCACTATTAAGATACTCACATATTTTTAAAAATCAAGCTATTTTAAAATTAAAACTAAACTAAAGATTAAATTTTTTTGCTGCTGCACTCCTTTTTATAAACATATACAATTATAGAGGATTTAAKTACATGAAACCTAGGCACTTGGTACAGAAAATTTTTATTGACTATAAAGACAACGCCTTAGCACTAAAGTTTACACTCAATTTTTTAATTTTGGCTTTTTTTAAATACAATTTTTTCAGTAGGCTTTTGGGTTTTGCTCATTGTACTAGTGCTGAAAGAAAGCAGGCAGAAGAATATAGTGCATACTACCACATAAAGAATAATGAAATTTAAGGGCTAGGTTGCAAATTTAGCCACCTAGAATCAATACAAATGTGCACACCGCCTCTGCAACCCTAACACAGCCACTGGGATCCATATGCGTGTTTCCACTAGTCTTTAACTGGAAGGTTAGAGGATGGGTGCTRGAAATGATGAACAAAACAGGACTGTGCCATGAATAGGGCTGTTGCCCACAGAATTCCTGGGAGCATGTTGGCCTGGACATTGCGTGCCTACCCTTGTTTTATTTGTAATCTTCATGGGTTCATTTCCTCCACAGCACAGCTGGCTGCAGCATTAAGAGGTTGCCAGACCGAAAGCCAGGCCAATATTTTTTCACTTATAAGCTTCTCAAAGCCTCAGCACTATCCATTTCAATAGCCGTTGAGCAAACATGTACTGAACACTTGTGCCAAAAATGAGTTTGATAACAGCTTGCATTTCCATCCTTTGGCTTTAAGGGCACTGCCCTATCCTTCACACCAGGGGCCTAGAGAGGCAGGAAGGTGCCTGCAAGGGAAACCCAGTYTGCCTTGCCATCCCCTAGCCAGGCTGACCTCCACTGGCTGACCTCAACATCCCGAACTTTTGGGAAGCGAGAAGTAAGTCTGGCAGCATATTTCCACTTTCTGGCTCTAGCGCTGTTATAATTTCAGGGTTTCTCATCTGAGCTAGATGAACTAGACAGCAGATGAGAACGTGCCGCCTCAGTCCTCAAATCCAACTCCACCCAATTAATGTGGGGACCAGGTAATTTAATCCCCTTCAATATGGTATCAAACCTACATTTTATAGGCAATTAGATTTTTTTCTTATCATTTTCTGCTCCTATTTTGTGAGAAGGAACTTAACTAGGGGAAACGTAACAGGATATGTCAATGACAACATCGTGTGGCTAGAGGAAGCCGGCTGACACATGGCAGACTATATTTGTATGAAGGACAAAAGTAAAAGAGGAGAATGATAGAGCAGTCACATACCATCCTCCTGGACTACCTACTGCTGCAGAAGACCTGCACTCTTCCTTTTGTTTGATGGTTGCTCAGTGTCCTAGGCACATACATTTCTAATTTAACTAAGGCAAAGCAAGTTGCCCAGAGAGGTTGTGATGTCCCATCCCTGGAAACATTCAAGGTCAGGTTAGATGGGGCTCTGAGAAACTTGATCTAGTTGAAGATGTCCCTGCTCATTGCAGGGGGGTTGGACTCGATGACCTAGTCCCTTCCAACCCAAACCATTCTATGATTCTATGAAAAGAAGGCAATTGAATATATTTTTGAATTTGAAGAACTTGCACATTTTTCCACAAAGACAGAAAAAAACAATTGATCAATATTTAGATTACATAGAGGCCAGGCAGCAACATTCACAATATAAAGGATATAATCTTAAGTGGAAGAAAATAATGACTTTTCACAAGAGTGCTGTAGCATTGCCAATAATTATTGGTAAGTTTGTCAAACAAAATCTCCAGTGACAGACCTCTCAGAATTTTATCAAAGTATATGCTAAAGCTGCTTAAATCTTTTCATGGTTCCCCTTACTAAATTTGTAAAGACTTCCAAAGAAAAGATAGTACAATGGACAACACCTTTCATATAAATAATAAGTGTGAATCTTAAAAAAAGAAAAAATTCTTTTTAGTAGAATTTTCCTGAAAAACGGGCCTTCCCACTTCGGCCATTTGTACACAAACATCTGTACATAAGACTTATATGAAGAGAAATTGCATGGGAAGGGGCAAAATTGGGATATCAAATTTTTAGTTCAATATGTAAACATCAAAGCAGTTTGGTTTGCTCTTTCCAGAATTGTTCCCCCATTTCATCTGGAGACAAAACAGAATGCAGCCTTATTTTATAAAGTTGTAAACTTTATAGTGGTGATAATTTTTCCCAGGACAACTCCAAATAATGATCTAGATTAGCTAAGCTAAAATTTTATGATTGCCTCCTGAAATAAACCTGACTATCAAATAGTAGTAGCTTGAATTTATAAGTGTTTTTTGTTTCGTTTACTTCACAACATCAACTGACTGAGAAGAGACCTTCCTAGATTTCTAGCCCCAGCTATTTCAGGCCACTCCACCTGTTTCACAAATATCATACAGTTTTTAAAGATTCATATGCCTCCTCATCATGTGAGGCTTTTAGCAAAGTAATTTCTCTGAAAACCTTGTTGGCTATTTAAGGTCAGTGTTTAAGACTAAATATGATATTGAGTGCTGCCATCAGAGATTATAGGAAGTCTATTTGCTTAATAATGGGACACACATTGCACAGAACTAGCCAAAAGAAGCAATCAAACTTGGAGAAAAAAAATATTTTGCATTAGCCAATGTACATGCATTGGGAATCCTAGATGACAAAGAAGTACAAATAAGATAAAACCAGTTTAAATGCTTGAGTTGAATGAAAAGGTGCATAAGCAAGCTCAGAGTGCAACTGACTACAGACTCAAAAACGCTGTGTGGAAGAATCAAGACAGCAGGAGATTTTGCTTGGCTAAATGCCAAGCAAACACAGATAGAATTACTCTTTTCTTCATAAAAGAGCCAAGGAACAAGCATACGCCAGGTGAAAAAGAACCCCCAGCTAAGGAATGCTTAGAGTGGGCCTAATGAGCAATTAAAGAGCTTGACAGAAGAATAATATATGCAAATAAATAATGCTGACAGTCCCTAATATGCAGGAATGCACGTGCAAACTTGGATTCAATGGAAAGAACAACTTTATAGAAGTAGCAGAAAGGCACGGGAAAGATAATATTGTAGGGAAGTAGTCTGTACAGCAAGAAAAGAGATGGGGGTCTTTTTCAATCTAATAAAAAATTAATGTACATCCATTTAAGCCAAGAAGGAAATAGCACCTTTGGCATGAAATTAGAAATTTACTTGCAGTTAATTCAATGAAAGAAATTCCTAGCTGAACCCACACTATGAAGGAAGCTAAACTATCCCCAGCATGTCAACTCTCATGTTCAGAATACTTTCTTCCTACTGTCCCGGAAAGAGCAGCGGAGCTCAAAATGTGCTACCAGTGACRTAATGCTGGCTCAAGCTTATCCTCCGAGGAACAAGGCTGTTAGGTGACATGAGGGAAGTGTTGTTCTGTTGCTGCAAAAAGGAAAAGACTAGAGATGTTCTCAACAGGCTGAAACTACCTCCTCTATTTGTTTGGGTGGGAGACGAATAAGAGGCTGATAATGTGTGAAACAAGTGTTYAGGATACCATCACATGTTTCTATGATCACTCAAGTGAGAAGAAAAAATAGAAACAAATGATTAAAATTACTCCAAAAATCTCATCTTTATCTTTTCCCTATGAAATGGGCATGTAATTCATGCCATCTTGTCTCTATAACCACCCTACTCTTCTCTTTTTATCTCCAGTTCCTAGTATCTTCACAGGAGACAGCTCTCTGTCCTAGTTCCCTTACCTGGCCTTAATCACACCTGCCTCCACCACCTTCTTGTAGGGTGAGCTCACACCTCAACTGTATCTCAGCTGAATCGCTTCCTCCTTAGGGCTAAGAGSTGGAAAGCATGGGAGAGGTGACATCTTAGCCCACAATTCCTGAAGCTGCTTCCACCTCACCTGGGCCACGCTTAGCCACACAAGAGCAGATATTTTGGGGCAGTATGATCATAAGGGCAAACACTGTCAAGTGGGCCAGGGTATAATGAGGGCAGATSATCTCTGGAGAAATCTGGTGCCCTGTTGAAAAAGTCTGTTGATCRTACTCAGAAAACCTTTTTCAGAGGCTTTTGACATGGCTAAAAGTTCTTCAGGGAAACAAAGAGAACATTTGCAGGTAATGATTCACCACCTCAAGTATTGGCACTAAAACATGGGGTTTAGTGGGTTGAGAGAAGGAGAAAACACTGCTGGTTGTTATTAAAAATATTTTCAGATTTATTCTTTCAAGTGAGTTAAATGTGGTATTTCCCCCTAATCATCATCTTCTAAATAGCTGCACCATGTTGGTCTGAAGCTTTCACAAAGAATTGCTGGATACAAGCAGCCAGAGGCGCATGCACAGCATGGAAAACTCTAACCTGAGGAGTTTTCAGTCGATAAAATTCTCAAACACTAAAAGCAAGGTTATGGGAAACAAATCAGGCTGTTCTGTTAGCTAAGGCTAGGCTGTGCCACCCACAGCCACACAGATTATGCAGAGGACACCCACAACACGCTCGCTCTCAGAGTCTGACTGATGCTTTCCTGTTCTGTTATTCTCTGGAAGAGAACTAAAATTCAGTCAGGCTGAAAGGAGCCTTTTAGCCTGTGTAWGAGGGGAAATAACAATAACTGTGCCATTTAGAAAAACCTTATAGCGTGTATATACACATGCATGCCTTCACTGATAAATCCAAAACGGAGGTAAACATAGAGGAGGCATTAAGTCTTTTCCAGGAGGGAGAGAAATCTGTGTGACAAGTTTATTGAAGCATTTTGCAGAAATCCAGGATACTGTTCAATGTACATGGTAAGTTGTTACCTAAAGGCCGCATTTCACCATAAACGGCAATTTTGGATGACAATGTTGTGCATTCGTCATCAAACATTATTGTGGTTTGCAAACACCAAGAGGGATCCATCTGCCRTTATTTTTTACAACTATATAAATAGGAATATTTAAGTAGGTACACAKTTTATATATGAAAATGTATCAGTTTGAAGAACATAAGCCAGAGAATCAAGATAAGGTGAAGTAGAAATTTAAGCCAGAAAATACAGCTTTTTTAAGTGAAGTTTAAGGCAAACAGTAAATTATTTTCTGAATAAAGTCAATTCCGATAACAAATTTAACATACTTGTCACTTCCTAGTAAAGACAGGGAAAGTGTTCTGTGGAAATTGCTTTGAAGCAAAATATGAAAGCACCTGCCTTCCAAAGGAGGCTTTGCCAAGAAACAGAGCATCCAAACACTTGGCAGTTTGATTTGAATAAGCTGCCGTTGTGCTACAGAGGAGTTTTAGTTCAACTATTTCAGCACACAATCTCTTCTATAGAACAGCTTCTCCGGCCCCGAGACATTGGAAAGAGGAGAGAGGATGATAAGTCATGGGAAATACCTGGGGAAGCTGACTCCCAATGGAAGAGGACACAGATTTCCAGGTGCAACTTCTCCAGAGCATCCTTGTGATATTTCAAGATCAGAGTTATTTTCTTTCTTTGCTGAAGTTGGTGTTTTCTATGAGAAGGACCTTTTCAGGATTTCTCACTCTCTCTGACACTTTCTTTGAGAAAAAAGCCATTTTCTGGCCTGCCATTTAGCTTGCTCTCTAATCATAAGGCTTGACAATAAAAGCAGCTGAGCACTTCCAAAGTCATGCTGAGATCTCTTTCTTGCAATCAGTGGAAATCAAGTATTGTTCATGGATCACTTTCTTGCAAAGACCAGTCAGTAGAGCATCCCTTCCTACATGTTGGTGATAAAAGTGTCAGCTGACCTGGAGAAAGACGTTTCTCTGTGTTAGTCTACTGCTGAGAAGTATTGGGTACTTAACACATAATTGGCTTCACAAGATAGCTACTTAACTCTTGTCTGGGKGATGATTCCGCATTTCAAGTGATGTCCTGAAAGCAAGTTGGAGACAGTAGATCCTTTCATAGTTTCTATTTTTCAAGAAAGCTACTGGACAGATTCCTCAGCTTTACCCCATATTCTCTCCCACGAACAGAATGTAAAAYTATAATTAAGACAAAGCACAGTCTAAATGTACAAAACAGATTCACCTACTCCCAAAAGCACAACTATGCAAAGCTGAAAGTGAAAAAAAGGATACTTTCAAGTCAGTGAGGATGTAGTCTGTGATTATGTGCTTTGGGGCGTGCATTACAGCAGCAGTTCATACTTTAAAGCATGAGAGGGATTACAAATTTGCTTGCTACAGCAGCATGTGTTTGCCAATTAACTGCATCTAGCTGTTCCAGAAGAAATGTACTGCCAAAATATTCAAAAGGTCTCTTTATTTAGCTTAAGGCCATGTTTCTTACTTCAGAGAAGWTGACAAAAACTGTAATTTTCAATATAATTTATAAAATAYCAGCTTCCATACAGAAAAAAGTAATGACCCCTGGTTGCATATATTATTCTATTAGGTTCTAAGCCATGTCCATTATCCAGCCTGTGTATTATATCTTCCTCAGGTGACAGTGGTATTTAGACACCTAGGCAAATTCTTACCTTACTGGAAAACTATTCCATCGACTGAGTAAAACAGTATATTATAGTGCAGCAGTATTCGTGAAGCTTGCCCTCTGCTACTATCTCTTTGCATTGTCAGAAAAGTCAGAGTACAGTTCCCCCCTCAGAGGAAGAGTTACCGCTAGAACAGAGTTTGTTATAAAGGACTGTTATTCCCCCACTGATAGTACAGAGCAAGAAATACTACAGAATTAAGGCCCTGAAACAAGCTGCTCCCCTAATAACAGAAGGATTGCTGTTACCTTCAAAGTCTAAATCTGTCTCTGTCTTTACATAAGATTCCATTTCTTCTATCCTATCTTCAGAAACATCAACTGGCATATTCTACTTTTTATTTCTAATTTTAGATGAGAGCTGGAAAGAATAAGACTTGAGCAAGTCAACTTCTCTACAGTTCCTAAAAGAAAAAAAAGATATTACAGATAGAGAAGACTTACTGTTAACCTAATTGCATCTTGTTCATTCCTTTGCCAAAGTAACATTGTTCTGCAAAATATGTTCTGAAGTACTTGACTCAATCTGATTTTAAAAGGTTTAAAGCAGTASTATAAGCTTTACTTGGGAGTTGCTCCCAAAGCCAGTAAGGCTTTTAACTGGAACTTTTCCTCAAGGTTTGATTTCTATACAGTCRAGAAAGGAATCTTTTTCTTGATAAGTGAAAGATGCTCCCTTCAAGATACTGTTTTTCTTAGCATAAAAGTCACAATACCCAGTTTGGGACAGTAGAGTATGAGCCACAATCAACCTCCTTTTATCTAAGAATCACTTCCAGAACTTACTTTCAGTTCTAGCATGGCAACACAGGATAGAATTAGTTTTTAAAAGTCCTTTCATCCAATTTCTAGTTACACATGGAAGAATTAGGCAGAGGTTAAGTGTTTTGCTTTTGACAGCTCTTCAAAATTTGATATTCAGAATGATATTTCAAGATAATTTTATCTAAAACAGACCAAGAGGTAACATACAACATCCGCGTTAYGTGAGCCAGGTTGTTTTCCTGTATAGATGCACTAGTATCCCAGGAACTTCTTCCCAAGATGTCAAAGGTTCCCAGTTTATTTCATCCAGTCAAAACCCTTGACTGAAATTATAATTTATTCTTTTTTGGTTCAAAGGATGCTGCCATAGTGGCACATGCTGTGTGTACAAGAACAGCCACCATAGTGCAGTAGATTGAGCAGTGATAAACAGAGRGAAGTAAAACGAAATGCAGGCACAGTCAAAATTGTCGTTTTACTGAAAGAGACACTTGATGACATATTCAGSCCTACACAATAAACATGCTTAGACCACCATATTTACAGGTAACTGAACAGTATGAACATGTGGATGCCTCAGAGTCCGCTGGCAGAAGCACAAATTGTTTTTAAAGAGTKTTTGTGATCTTTAAGGAAACAAAAGAGTTACCCATAAACATACTAGCTCCTAGTTCTGGAAAAATGAACAAYGAAATGGAAAAATTAACCAAAATATATGATTTTTGTGCAAAAAAMCCCTTTCTACTAAGTCATTAAGTTTTAATTAATATATTTTTCTTAAGCCTGCAGGTGTCATTTCTTCCTGAACAAAAATGTTCCATATCAGCTTTGTTTCATGTAGGGAAAAAAAGGAGAAAGTTGAACACACGCTAAAAATCCCCAAGAAGCCCTTTTTCCAAAGTTAGAGTATGCATACAGCTACATTACCATGCAAACCTTCTGCCTAAAGAGTTCTGAAGTTGGCTAACGTAAGGAGAAAAAAGAAGCATCTATTTAATCTCTTCTTGCCCCACTACCTGTTTATTTTTTTGTATTCTGCTGTACTACCACAGTACCTCAAAATGAGCTGTTCAGTGCTTTCTTTTTGCTTCCTGCAAAGTGCTCCTGCTGTATCCATTACCTGGATCATTCTGCATCCTAAATCACACCACCTTTTAATTCCAAGTCTGTTCTTCTCAGCGGAGATCTTTTTCTGACATGGAAACTATTGTCARTGGCACATCTCAGGGATCAAGGGAGATGAAGACTTGCAGTTTAAAGCTGTACTGTTCTTGACAATATAAATTGACCATGTGAGGCCATATATTGCATTGGCTCACTCACATGTTAGTGTGCAATGTTTCTGGCAGTCAGTACACTCATGATGTTTTTAATGTAGTTCCCACAATTTAGCACGAAGACTGCAAACCAGTAAAGGCTCAAAGCTTAAAAATACTTCTCTATTCTTTCCCCAGTAATCTCAATGGAAAAGTATTTGTAAGCCAAAAGCCGAGCCTCCAGCTCTTTCCTTCACTTCCTGAAAGCTGTAGGTTTTSGCTGCTAGCTTTGGGATTAAAGAACTGATTAGAAGCTTTTACCACTGAAAATATTCGTATGTAGTCTCTTATCTTCTAAAATCTCCCTGCTGAGGTACTGAGTACATTTGTCGAAATTTGTTCCTTCACTGTTCTTCGCAAGTTGCGAAGATAAATTCCAAAGCAAATCAGCTTTTTTTTTTTTGTACAAAAGGAGTTGTTCCAGTACAATTCTACTCAGGCAGGCCAAAAGTAGCTTMATTCCTAAAAGCACTCATCTAAACTCATTAACAATTATGTCCTTTTTGAGGAAAAAATTTTTGGCAGTTTTCATTGCTGCAGCAATTGCATCCTGCACTAGCTATGGACAGAGTCTCTGTATGTTTTTATTTACAGCAACCACAATATGATTGAAATTGCAGCCTAGGTGTAACCTACATGCAGCGCCTTCCCTATCTGTATCCTGTTTCTTGATTTGTTTGACCATTTAGGCCATTACATAGTTGCATACTTATTCTTTATTCCTCATTTACTTGTATTTAACTTTCAGAGGATGACACAAAGATCCTGCAAGCCCAGCTCTGCCACAAAGCAAGGCCGACTGCTCAAACTACACCAGATCCCACAGAAACACTTTTTTTYCCCCCCAGCTTGGGATCTGCCATGGTGAAGCCTGAACAAAACATGCTAGCTCCATACTGAGGCACTTCAAATGGAGCAAGAAGTAGTAAAATGCTGTCTGAAGGGATCTTTTGCTTTTCATTGTAAGGAGCCTGAGAAGAAGAGTGGAAAGACAACAGGGAATAGGAACAGGAGAATCCTAATTAAAATAGGCGTGGAAAAGTCAGCAGAAGGTAGACAGGAGGGACTTCCAGTTGGGGATGGGACTGTCTTCCTTTACAACATGTTTGTACAGCCCTTGCCATGGAGGTGACCAATCTGAAGATCTGCAGGTGCTATCAAGTATGCAGTAYACATCCCTCACTGCCAGTTCATAGGTGATGCAGTCTTGCTTCAAAGCCCCTCCACAGCTTTGGCTCTTCAGATTGAGACATTCTTTTTCTCAGCATTGACAGAGTTCAAACAGAAAAAGACAAGAAAAATAAAGACAGAAAGGGAAAAAGGAAAATGTACAAAGATCTTAAGKGGTCCAATTAACACCAGCTTTGTTTTGTTGTGACCATTTGACTGAGGGATGGAGAGAACGTAAGACTAATCTGTTCTAATTTTTAACTTCTGACTTGTGCAAGCTTGCTGCCCTTGTTGTAATACGCTGGCTAATTTCCCTATGAGGCATGTATTTGTTGTTGACCGAGGGATGAAAAAATTAATCTTCCACTTAGACTTTAGTGGGTTTATTTTCTTCAGATGGTTTGTTCAATCGGATCTCCACATTCAAGGCAGGCCAATGCTACTGATTGAGCCACTACTGAGAGCATGCACACACGTACTTGTTCTGCTCTYCCTCCATTCTCTAACATCACTTGGTTTTTTTGCTGAACAGCATAAAAAGTCAAGAAAGATTTTTCCATGTTGTATTTTTTTAGCTGAAAAATCAAAATCTTAGCTGTAGCAGTGAGAAATAGCTGGTCATTATTTACGATTGAGACTTGGTTTTCTCTACACTTTTTTAAAGGCAAAAATCAGCCTTTAACTCCATTTTCTGCTCATGTTTTTATGAAATCTGTTGCCAGCAAACCRTCTAAGGAGTCTTAGACAAGTTGCTTTTGGGACGTGGTACTACAAAGATCTGGATAATAGAAGTAAAGACATTTTCATTTTTTTCTAGTCTATCCCTGCCCTACGTAGGATTGTACCTTTCTTTTCCCCCATATTTCACATTTGTCTTTCACCTCTCAAGGTCTTCTATTTCTATAGACAAACATTCTTTCAAACACAAGCCTTTGAAAGTTTCTAATCTATCTAGTCTCATCTCCATTTTCTTATTCTGACTAAATCACAAAGCAATGAAATAATCGCATTCACAAGTCACAGCTAAATTGCTAATGTAAAATTAATCTGGATTTTAGACTTAAGTTTTAGGAGTGCCAAAGCAGAAGCCATAGTGAAGAACAAGCTAACAGGCAAATCAAAGTTACCACAAATACACCAAAAAWGCATGGRAATAATTTTAACCATAGTCCTTGTTAATTACTTGAACAGTACCTTCTTAAACACRTGCTTCCCAGCTAACAACTTTATACCTTCAAAATATCAACAGACATCAATAAAATCAACATTTTGCTGTTTTCTACACATCACCTACAGAGCTAAAGAAACTGAGCAGTATCACAAAAGGAGCCTTCAATCCAAGGTATTAAAATCCAAGCCCACAAGTACAGGGTGATAAGAGATCCTTGCAAGTCAACCACTAAACATTTAATATTGCTTCCCAGTTTCCTGGGGGGTTTAGAGCAGACACAACTTAGGCTTCCTGAGGCCTCCAGTGGGTTGCATAAGTGAGGGATTTATATCCATGTCACCCATTTAAAAAAACCTCTCTGGGGCATCGAGAGATGWTGTAGGATTAGGAGAGGTGTTTCAATATGGGGCTTATATGCAAAACGGTGAGAAAGACATAGAACAATGAATATATACATAATAAAAACTGCTGAAACAACAAACATGAAACTTGAAAAAAGTGCACTTCTTCATGACAGGGAGAAAGTAGGAGACAAGGGGAAAAAGTATAAGGAAGACTAATGCCCTTAGACACTCAACATCGAAAAGATACTGTCCTCATATACATTCTTATTTATCTTCCCCTTCCTGCAGTCTGTGTATTACCTCCTTACATATGGCAGTTTCCTTCCATCATGGAGGCAATTCATTCCTGTCCTGTCAGGCTCACTTTTTCTTTCCTAGTGCCTCAAGACACTAGTTGCTGTCAAAGCAGTAACAAAAATAACCCAAGAGATTTTATTCTGACAGCTCTTGAAGTGTAGAATCATCACATCAGATATATATATTTGGGGTCAGAAAGCCCAACTTCTGTTATATGACCTCATCCGGCCAGAGCTTTCTCTGAACCCTTGTCAAAAACACCTTTATGATCCCCAGCCAAGCAGGAGAAATACCGTCTGTTCTCTCAAGCCCAGCTAACTTATTTTCGATTATCCCCTTATTAAAGAAAATGATTGTGCTTCATAAAGCAGTCCTAGATGTTGCAGAATTGCTGCTCGAAATGTAGCATTTGGAACWACACATTTTTATTTCAATATTGGTATCCCATACCTTATGAGTCATTGTAATGATTCCCTGTTGCTTTCTGTAKTGAGCTTAAACAAGTTAGGCATTTTCAAGGCTCTTAACTAAATTCACATTGGAATTAAAAACACTTCTGCAGAAAAGCACCCAATATAGCTAAGRAGTACCCTCAGCTAGCCTATACTAATCTTTCTGATACCACAATTTGTTCTCCCACCCTGTCCTGTGAACATCCTTCCCAAATCAAGTTGTTTCCATTACTTCATAAATTTTGCTTCTAATAAAAAGGGGGGCGGGGGGAGAAATTGCATCCAGAGCAACAAACAACTCTGCAACCGTCAAGAACTGTAGCAGCATTTCTGACCCAAGAATCTTGTCCACTTGTCCCTTTTCTTTTAAAAATATATTTACACCTTTGTTATTAAGGTRTACCAATTCAAGGCTACTATCCTGCTAATAATTGCATGGGTGAACAGTTCCACTGACCAGTGGAGACAGCAAACCCTGATTTCCAAGATCTGGGGGAAGGACGTACCCCCACAACACCACAAACAAAAAAACCCCAAACCAGCACACTCGTCTTTGTTTTCATCTACCCTGTCTCAACTCYGTGTTGTTTTATCCCAATTGCTTTTTCCTTGCATAGGCACTGACTCTCCATATATGAGGAAGGTAGCTCTGGATACAACAGGATTTTTTTTTCCCACCTCAAACGCAAGAGAATTTAAACCTAGTGAGCTCAAGCTATGCCAGGTTGGGTTTTTTATTTAAAAAAAAAAAACAAAAACAAAAACAAATTAAGCCAAAAAAGTAAAGTCCGCGCATTACTCTGATGTGTGGATATTCATAAGTGAATATCTGCAGTGAAATCTGCTTTTGAAAACAGAACACCAGGGACCAACTCAAACCAACATAATTGGAACCAGGATGATTTCTGGTTACCTGTTACCCAAACTACATGCATGCACTTTGTAGTTTGCAAATAAAATTCACTGCAGTTGTAAAATAAATCAATCTGAAAATACATACACACATAAACAGTACTGGTTTAATATTACCACTGAGAAATCTAGACATCTCAAAAGACTTAAACTCTGAGTCAAGGCCAATTCCAGCAGTTTCAATATTTGAAGTTTACTCAATTTCATTCAACAAATTCTTTCTAACAGCTTTTCGCACTGTGTGCCTCTGTATCTCTCACTATATGTATGCATGCATATGTACAGAAAARTATATACAAACCAACATTTTTATATATTTAACTTGTAAGACAAGCATGATTTGTGTAAGATAGGAACACAGAATAAAAAATAAATACTCCACAGGCAACRAATTACCTCACTAAAACTAGTTAACAACATTTTGAGATATAAATGGGCATATGCTTATTTAGTTTGCTATATACTGCTTAGAATAGCAGCAAACATGTGCCTTTTTATGGGAGCTCAGGACTCCATGTGGTCCAAAAACCTGGCATCTGCTTTTTCCAGTTGGCATTTTTCAGGCCATACTGCCTGGCACATCCCTCATTTCAAGTTGCCAAGAGAGTAGTGGAAGAATGAGACACCCTGGCACCACGTATTTTCTAAAGCAATACAAAAGAATGGCCTTGGGGATTTACAAGTTGCTATTCCATCACACAATGGGTTTTTGTCGCATTTTACATGTTAACCAGTTTACCTCCTTCAAATCTGCTTTATTATGGTTTAGACACAGAGTTGAAAATGRAACAATAAATAGACTGTATGCACTTGTTTTATTGTGCCAGTATTAATGGGTGTTTTTACAATTTATGTCAGAAAGTAAAAGTGTTGTCCAGAAAGCTGTTTATATACAGAGGGAAAGAATACTGCATTTTGAAAAGACGACTGCATTAAGGAATAGAGCACTTACGTGAGAATTCCTCTATTCCAATACGTGTCAAATCTGCAAGAAAGGCAATAATTGCAAACATTTTTTTTTGGCACTTTCCGCCAGTTGTAGGGCTGTACAGGGTGAACCACGCAGCTACCAAATGTATTAGTGTGCCGCAGCAGTTCAGCAGCCCATGACAAAGCTGCTTACAGGGGAGAGGCCAGAGCACTCACCGCAAATGCATCACAGGCAAAGTGTGACAGAAAAGTGAAAGACAGCGCAAAACTTTTATGGTTTGTTTAATGTAGAGCTAAGCCTCGAGCCTTCTCTGCCTTCCACACCACCCCCTTCTTGCAAACTTTGTGCCGTATGTGTATCTGCTTCTGAGACAGGCAATGCAAAGATTCCAGGCTGAGTTTCTTTACAGACATCACATCYGCTGACCACACTACAGGTCTGATTCTCCTCTTGCTTTTACCTTCCCTAACCCTCGACTGCAGCATGAGATACAGAGTAGTACTCCTGGGATTACAAACTGCGCTCCAGAAGTTGCGCTCCTTTCTTTTCCAAGGGCATCCATTTGTTGTCCATCAGATTCTCCACTCAGTAAATAATTTAGATGRAATTATAGAGTGACTTTTCAAAACAGTATTCTAAATATCACCCAATGGTATTACTCACACAAACTCTTATTATAGAGGTAAAACATTCCCATTCTGAAGATTAGCTTTGATTTGGGAGCCCCCCCCATTTTTTTTTTTTTTTTTTTGACATTGGAGCCACATTGACTTAAATCTGAGGCCAGTTCTGGGGAAATTAATTCAAAGGAGAATTTATTTCGATACAAAAGCAGCTTGTGGTTTTACATCACCACAACCAACAAGCTCATGTTTTCCTGTCAATATTTAAGGTTTCATATTAGTCCCCTAGTCTTTGGTTACTAAAATGACCTTGTGTATTTTAAGAAACACTGAGTGATTAAAGAAATTTCTGTGAAAGAAATACCAATAGATTAGACAATTAGGCATTTTACATAACACACAAATTTTTGCTGATTGTAGGTGTCTCATCCATTATTTCATCCAGACAAGAAAGSATGTAATAAATAGCCTTCTCAACAATCTTTAATCTCAAGATTTTTAGTCTTTCTTATGTATTAGGTTTACGTGGCCAGGTTTTGGTAGCGGGGGGCTACAGGGGTGGCTTCTGTGAGAAGCTGCTAGAAGCTTCCCCCGTGTCTGACAGAGCCAATGCCAGGTGGCTCCAAGACGGACATGCCGCTGGCCAAGCCCATCAGCAACGGTGGTAGCGCCTCTTTGCTAACATATATAAGAAGGGGAAAAAACAGCTGTAGAACAGCAGCTGGAAGAGAAGAGTGAGAATATGTGACAGAAACAACGCTGCAGACACCAAGGCCAATGAAGAAGGAGGGCAGGAGGTGCTCCAGGCGCTGGAGCAGAGATTCCCCTGCAGCCCSTGGTGAAGACCATGGTGAGGCAGGCTGTCCCCCTGCAGCCCATGGAGGTTAACAGTGGAGCAGATATCCACCTGCAGCCCATGGAGGACCCCACGCCGGAGCAGGTGGATGCSCTCAAAGGAGGCTGTGACSCYGTGGAGAGCCTGCGSTGGAGCAGGCTCCTGGCAGGACCTGTGGACCYGTGGAGAGAGGAACCCACGCTGGAGCAGGTTTGCTGGCAGGACTTGTGACCCCGTGGGAGACCCACGCTGGAACAGTCTGTTCTTGAAGGACTGCACCCCATGGAAACTGCTGGAGCAGTTCATGAAGAACTGCAGCCTGTGGCTTCCCATTGGAGCAGCTGGGGGACCCCACACTGGAGCAGGGGAAGAGTGTGAGGAGCAAGGAGCGGCAGAGACAACGTGTGATGAACTGTCTGCAGCCCCCATTCCCCGTTCCTCTACGCCACTCAGGAGAGGGAGGAGGTAGAGAAATMGGRAGTGAAGTTGAGCCCAGGAAGAAGGGAGGGGTGGGKRAAGGTGTTTTAAGATGTKTTTTTATTTTCTTATTACCTTACTCTGATTTGATTGGTAATAAATTTAATTTAATTTCCCCAAGTCCAGTCTGTTTTGCCCATGACAGTAATTGCTGAGTGATCTCCCTGTCCTTAACTCAAACCCACGAACCTTTCATTATTTTCTCTCCCTCTGTCCAGTTGAGGAGGAGGAGTGATAGTGGCTTGGTAGGCACCTGGCATCCAACCAAAGTCAAACCCACCACACATTTTTTTAAAAAGATCATCTTACCTATAGTCTATTTGCTAAAATGGAAGTTTATTCAGTGATGAGGCTTCCCACATTGACATTAACATTAGCTGTTCCCTCAAAGGGATTTGACTGCAATGACTATTCTGGACTCTTGGATTCAGCCAGGTAGCCCAGAAACCACAACAACTGCTCATGTGCTGGGGAAAATGAGAAGTAATTCCCACAAAACCAAAGCAATATAGAAGAAAATGGACTTCCTCCTTTCTGCTATTCACAACATCCAAAACTCTCTGCATTTCCCTGCCCTAGTCTTTCTGCACATAAGAAGGAAATTTAGAATCATCAGCAAGAAAACTGTGATGGATCTGCATCTTTGAATTTAGACGCACTGACTCATATCTTGAAGGCCTGCCAGCAACTACCTAAATTAAAGATCTTGAGTAATCAAGCAGAAGTGCTTCGAACTATTTTTACTCTTGTTTCACTGAAGTGACAACTTTACCTTTTTGTTAYTCTATCTTATTAGTCAACATTCTTGTGTGTGTTTGTTGAAGTTTCACTTCCACGAAGTCTCTTTCAATAAAGAGTGATTGGGTTCAAAACCTGATTTACTATACAATTCATCCTTCAGCTTAGGTTAAGGCTTTGGGAAAGCTCTTTTGTTACTGTGACAGGAACAGGCATTTTGCCTATGTCAAGTACCTTCCCTTGGCAAAGAATTAAAACTTGATACAGTGATCAAATTAAAGACAATAGATTGTAATTTGATTACCACATTGTTCCATCTTTAACTACCTTAATAATATTTTAATAAATTAGGTCAGTAACATGCTTGCTCAACCTTTTTTACTCAAAAAAAAAAAAATCTATAGATGTATATGAAAYTGGTTTAATCTGCCAAATTGTAACATGGGTCAGGAACTGTGAAAGTGTACGTAACATCGGGTGAGAGTTCTGCAAGCTACCTCGCTCTGCTTCCAAAAGTATATCCAAGTCCTTACACCGGGGAATTTCTCTATGAGATTAAGGGAAAGACTGGACACATTTCCCTCTGGTACTTATTAGCGTCAGTCCCCAAAAGGTTTACTGAAGAACGTACATTTTCTGCTCATCCCTCAAGAAACAGAGCTCATGAGCATGATGCTTTTAGGCAGGAAGAAAAAGACAGAGCTCTGGCCCAAGAGCCAGACATCCTCAACTGCCAGTAGGGTATCGTGGTCTTAGTTCTAACGGTYTAAAAAGAAAAATACGGGACGTAAAACCCCAAGCTGTTGTAATGCAACACATTTCGTAGGTGCATCTAAGCAGTTTAGTAGCAGCAAGTTTCAAGCAACTCCATGAGAGTTTAGGGCCTACAATGCTTTGGGCTTGCTAGACRCCTCTTCGTGAGCCACGCAGTGTGCGCCCTGCACCGCGGCAGTCTAGGTGTAGGGCAGCTGCAGCCAGCAAGCACACAAAGGACAGGCATCCTGGGGGATACAGCTTCTATGCATTGCTTCTCTTAAGGAAATAGGTGGCCAGGCAGTAGGATTGCTGTTGGTGCCACGTGGTTTATGGCTCTGATGTGAATCCAAGTATGTGTACAGGCATGGTGGGTTGAAACCAGTATAACTGAGGCTCAGACCCATTTATAAACGTGTTATTCATAGGACAGCCTGCTCTTTTATTCAGTTTTAAACAGCTTATTCTAGATAACAGAATCAAGTCTACTTACAGAATAAAATTGGGTAGACACAACTAAACAGCATTATCAACAGAAAACTTTGGAAGACCTTTATCCCACTGGATTGTTTTCCTACATAAAGGTTTTTCAGTTACCACGGTCTGTATTTTAGGACTTTATTTCCAGGAAAGCAAGATGTTTGTCTTTATTGTCAATAGGGAAAGCAGTTTGGGCTGAGCATCAAAACTTTTTGCTGTTGATTTTTTATTTTTAATCTGGGATTTTTTAAAAAGATGTTATACATATTAAACACTAGCATAGTTCCCTAATAGTCAGGCTGTGGGAATAGGAATAATGGAGCTTTTAACGTTTACAAAATGGCCATCCAGCTCTGTTTTGATGGAACAGGGACTACATATGACTTCTGGGTAAGCACTTCAACCCTATTTCTTACTGTAAGTGCAATAAAGTGTCATTATTTTAATGTAATCTCATGAACAAAAAGTGTTGTCCAGTTAACTGTGAAAGTGTGGAAGAGAATAGGGAAGAAAACCAGGTTTTCTGATCAGATATGAAAATAAGAGAGACAGTTAAGGAAGAGAGAAATAAGCAAGTAAAGGCCATCTAAAAAGGCTTCACATGTTCCTCAAAAAAGAGGAACACTGTAATTGGCTGCATCTCGACTCTGGATTATAGAACAGTTTTCTTCTTGTACAGCCAAAAATGGATTAATGTATTTTCCAGTATGCTTTGCATACTTATTGTCACTAAATCACATGTGTGCTTTTCTGTACATTTTTGTATCCACGTTGAGTTGGAAGGAGCTGGATCATAACAATCCAAATTGTACAGTGTTTCCTTTACCCATCCCACTCTACCTCACTGCATTAGCAGTGTTGACGCTAGCTCAGTTTTAGTAGTAGTCACCCTACAGGGTGACTTAAACTTACCTACAGGGTTGAGAAAGAGGTTTTTACCCATAGCCAAAATGACAACTGCTATGCTTACCTATCAGGAAAGGAGCTAGGTGTTTCCAGACCTGAAAATAATCATAAGAATGTCACCTGAGCAGCCTACATCAAGTTAGCCAGGCAAACAAGCATTAAAGGAACTTCAAACAAAGCAAACCAACATGAAGAAAACAGTACGAAGCACCCATGTGTCTACCCTAGAAGAAAGTTATTTGTGTGCTGTCACTGTTTTGGCTACAGAAACATTAGTTGCTCTCCAAATCCACAAAATATCATTTCATAAATGTCGGTCTATTTTTCTGAAAGTCATGGTTCTCCGTGAAGTCACCCTTTATCCAACTCTCTTGGTCAACTTGTGTCTCACTAATTTTTAATGTGTTTCCTCAGTTGTGCTGCTGGTAGCATGAAACAATGGAGCACAACTTGAGATTAAAGAGAGTTCCAAACCAAGTATAAGTTTTCAAAAATCTTGTTGTTCTTGTTCTAAACATTGCCCCTACAACACTTACGAAGTGCCTCAATCATCTGAAGCTGTTCTCGGACAGGACTGATGAAACATGCAGCTACCTTAACCATTAGAATAAGACTGGCCAAAACCAACACTTCTTATTTCTGTTCAGACTTTGATAAGAGCGTGAGAAAGATTTCTCTGTTCTCAAAGAAAAAAGACATAGAAGGTTGGCATATACTCAGCAGGCACCGGGGAGGGGGTGGGGGGAGGGAAGAAGTCAAAAAAGCCACATAAGAAAATCATCATGCTGAAATATTGTAAAYTAACAGCAGGTTTGAGTAAAACATCCGTATTGCCAGAGCTAATTTATTTCTTTTAGCATTACCTTTATAATCTTTCACCAAGAAGGATTTTTTTTTAAAGCATGACAAACATGCATTCTAATCAGTTGAGTTAGATTAGGTTTTCTTTTTTTAGAATTAGATTTTCTCTCCCTGAACCTTCAACTGTGACTGCAATGAGTTTCTTCAGAGAAAGAGAGAGATTACAAGAGAAAGAGAGAGATTACAAAAGAGCGCTTGCCATCTTCCATTATTAAGCCATACAATGAAAGAGAAATACTCTTTCAAAAAAATAAGCAAAATAAGAATCCTAGGAGAAAGACGTCCCCTGAGCTGATGGAAGAAGTGACAAGGTTTGTAAGACCTGATGTATACTTAACAGATAATGCCAAGCACTGAGGGGGACAAGAAGCAATTTGGGTGAAAAGGAATCATTGTGAATAGTCTCAAAGGGAATCAAAAAAGACAGGCTACTAACGATCAGGCTTAAAACCACAGATGAATTTAAGGGTGAAAAACAATAATATGTATGAAGAATCCTTGTAGGTAGGATCTTGTGAAAGACAGCTCATTAGGACAAATGACCTCAAGTGAACTGGCAGGTCTTTTAGAACAATCTCTTCCCAGCATTAGGGMAGTCCATCTGATGTGCAGAAAAATTAGCAAACATAGTAGGAGACTGGCTTTATCAAACAGGGACTGAGCTCCAGCACAAACTGACTATATACAGGAGTTGGAATCAAGGACAGGAAGCAAAGAAATGTAGAGGCATCTCCTGGCCATGCTGGGATGGTATTAGAAAAGCCAAAGCTCAGCTAGAATTGAAACCAATGAGGAACAAGGGCAACGAGACTGCTTCTACTTCTATATTAACARCAGAATAAACAAAGAAAACATGGACCTCTTGCTCAATGGGGCAGGTGATTTCGTTACAGCAGATATATTTAAAGCTGGGGTACTCAATCTCTTCTCTTTGTATCAGTCTTCAACAAGACCTCCCAGGATTTTGTGCCTAGAGACAGGGTTCAAGAAAGGGAGCTACTAGTAGTGGAAACTGAGCAAGTTTGGAATCTCTCTTAGAAATTCTTCGTCCATACATGCTCCCCAATACCAGAAAGATTGATAAAGTGGGGCAAGTGCTGACTGCAAAGACAGTCGGGAGGCTGAACACTTGTCCTGTGAGGAGAAGCTGAGGAAGTGGGGCTTTTCTGGGGAGATCTGACAGCAGCCTCCCATTGCCTGCAGGGAGATTAAGATGGCAGAGCCAAGATCTTTACAGAGGTGCACTGTGGGGCACCAGGAGACAATGATCTTGAATTGAAACAGGGGAGGTTTTCAACTAGATAAAAGCAGGGGGAAATCACTGAAAGATAGCTGAACATTGGAGCAGGTTGCACAGAGAGGTTGTAGAGTCCTGGAGGTTTCCAAGACCCAGCTGCACGAAGTCCTGAGAAAGCCGGTCTGAAATCAGCATTGACCCTGCTTTGAGTGGGAAGTTGGATGGGATGACCTCTCAGGGCCCCTGCCAAGCTGAATTTTGTGATTTTTTTAAGACATGGTCCCAGACACAGGTGAAATATGAGGAAATATACACCCTATCACTGAACTTACCACTGGTGTCTACTGACAACTAAGTCCTGTAAACTGTAATGTAAGTTGTAGTTAATTGACTTTATATGGATATTTAGGGCCATAAAWACATGGTGTGATGTTCAGCAGTAAGTTGCTTTTGAAGTTCTGGGCGTTGCCTAATGTAAGTAACCAGAATTAAATATTTTACAGTCAGTATATTACATTTTTATAATATTTTATTATAGTTATATGGATTACTTTATATATCTTCCTATAAATATATAAAAATTAACTCAAGCTTTACTGTGGAATAGGTAACTAATGCTCCTAATAGTAGTGTAAAACTGGTAAAGAGTAAAACACCGAACAAATAGATCTTATTTTTACCTTCCCTTTTAAGATTTCATTAAGCATACTAGCACTTGAATTTCACAAGATGCCTAAGGCTTTAAGAGCTCAAAGTCTCATTTTAAGCCCTTGGGTTTGAAGGCATTGATCCAAATTTATTGACATACCCAGGCAGATCACAGCATCTCTTTTCCAAACACACAATGAAAATAACTATGTGAATAAACATTAAAAAAAYGCTATCCTGGAAATTCAGGCCCAGGAGAGTTCATCCTCATTCTTAAGAAACGAAGAGAAAAATGAACTGATTGGCAACAGAAAAACAAACATGTTTAGACACAAATTGGAAGAAAACAAATATCAACACTGGTGTTGAGTTTATTGAGATTTAGACTACTTAAAGCCTCACTGAAATTATAATTTGCTAACTATGACTAAACCATGTTATAAATCCAGGAGGAAAACATGTTTGCCAAGCACAGTGCACACTGACAAAAAAAAATTTTATAAAACTAAACTAATGGAGCAATAGAGCATAAATCTAAACCAATTAAAATACTCGCAATTATGAATAATTTAAAGGCAGTGATGGACCAGGGACTGCATACTTTATCATGACCTGTAACTGCCACAAAGAAGATCTGCCAGAAAGGAACGTACGTTTAGACAGTAGGAGCAGTCTGTGAGGGGACCAAAGCAGACAGCAGGAAAGAATGACCATTTTAAGGCAAGAGTAAGCAATGTGTCTAGGCCCTATTCCTATTTTTGCTGAAGCCCTTTGCAAGAGATAAAGTGATATCTAATAACTTTTTATCCTACACAACTGAAGGTCTGGGACAGATCACTAGTCTCAATTCAAGACATTGACCTTAACTTTGAAGTTCAAAGGGTAGTTCAAGCTTTGGGATTCAGTTTGCCACAGAAGTTCAGTCCTACAGGCAGATGTGGAAGAAGGCTGTTTCATGAAACCTCCCTTAATTCAGATTTCTATAGTGGACACAGTACATTACATTGCATTACATACTCCAGGGCTATGCAGAAGGATTTTTCCAAAAGGAAAAATGAAGAGGACTGCATTCAACATAGCCGTTCTTACACAGCAATCTAAAAACGTGGGTGCATAACACAGCTRGCATATGCAGTTTCTATAGCAGCTCTCACTATAAACCAAGCTGTACACCTAGTAAAAATGGGAAGCTGTACATGTCTGAGTCTCATTGCTTACCACATTTTCTTTTTTTAGGAGCAATTTGTCTCCTGTAGATTTAAGGATCTCCTAGCCCCCCCCCATCACACCTTCTCAGTTAGTTGAAGAATACTAGCATATGCTCAGAATTACAAGTAATTTCATGAAAGGATAGAAACATTCAACAAGTGTATTTTGCATTGATCTTCAAGACAACCAAGCATTTTCATAATTAATTTCTTAAAACTGTAATTTCACAGAACTTTAAAAAATGTGAATATTCCAAAACTAAAAAGATGTTTTACCACATGTGCATTTTTTAAACCGTAAGGCCATAAACCAGAAAACACTATGTGTAACATTTTGAAAACTACCTGGATATTTAGGAGGCTAAGACTTGTTTTCTGTGCTGTAAATTTATTGTAAATTAGGATGTGCAMCAACTTCCCATGTAGACAGACATAGCAGACATTAAGAACACTAACTTGCAAGTTAGTCAGTTCCCATTTTAATGACAATTTTGCTTGAATAAAGCCTTCTGTGTTGGAACACCTTGGCACACACACGGGAGGGAAAGAAACCAGAGAAGGACCATGATGGGAAGAAAACAGATTGTGAAGGAGGACGCTGGAATTCAGAAAAAAGGGGATTACGAAGGAAAAGGTGGGAGAGAAACAGTGCAAATGAGACTCAGCACAAGAAGCAGAAAGATGTGAAAGGTACAGAGAAATAAAAAAGACAAATACCATTAATAATSAGGGAAGAATAAGTGCAACAGCAAAACCAAGAAACTGTGCTAAAGACTCCAAAGGAAAACTCAGATAAAGCACGTCTGCAAATTCCCAAACACAAGCCAATAAATCCAGCAAGCCCAGCTATAAARCTGTGTATTTTTAAGGTATGTAGGCAGCCTCCTACATTTTATTACGGTGAGCTGATCAGCATGTATTTTTATGAAGCCCAATATAGACCCAGGAGCCCAKATTGCATGTCCTCTGATGCGCTGAAGTCCTTTCTCAAGGTGGGTGCATGCAGCCATGAAGGCCCTGTTCGGGACTTCAGCGTATCAGAGAGGGCAGAGATCRCGTCCTGGCTGCAGTTCTAGTGAGGCTGCAGCAATGCAGTGCACCTCAGGTKGTTATCAAACTGCCCGTAATGCAAATATCTTGCTTCAACCTGATACACCGGCATTTTCAAAATAAAGTTTTTYGTGACATTGAAAAGTTGCGTTAGCTTGAATTACCATCCCAACACAGGAAGAAAAACAAATATCTCGGAAATTCCCCTGGCACAGACATTCAGTTCCCATTAGCTCCTAGGGGACTGAACCATTACCCAGCCCGAATACAAATGTTTTCTCCCACCTGCTCTGCCAGCACTGTTTATTCCCCAATTCTGGTAACACTTGCTCTCTTTTCACCTCCCTGGATATTTTTTTTTTTCCTGTCTCCTCAGTCTGACACACATGCTCTTGTCTCTTCTATTCCTCACCTTGTTTTATTTAATCCTCCTCTTTTCAATTCCTTGATGTTCTTCCCYGTCCTCTTGATACCCCCTGTCTCTTGGGGCTGCATTACCCAGCTCCTGGCTGCCAGTGAGTCCCAGGTGAGCAGCCCCTTCAAGGCACAGAAGCCCACAATTATTTCACTTGTGGGCTGATGCTGCAAGCCTTGGCACAAACAGCTGGTTTGGGAAAATATACATTTGCAACTCCTGAACTGGATTTATTACAACTCACAAAGAATAAGTGTGCCAAGTATTTTGTCAAGGGTTACTGCCTGTCTGAGCTTTTATAAAGGTCCTAGGGTTTATTTTGTTTTAAWAAAAGTTCACTTCTCTCAGTGTTCAAGCACTACCTTTTCTTAATCAAGCTAGTAGCAACAAATTCAAGATTGTTGGTACTTGAGTATACATATGTATATACAAACCCCTAAATCTAGAAGCACAGTTATAAAAGTGAGGTAGGTATATATTTAGAAGGCTTTATTGATCCCATCTGCTTAGCGAACACACAGCACATGCCAATAACTGAACTCCTAAAATCTTGTCCCGACATAAAACTTTGAGGGCAGGCTCTTCTGTCATTGTTTTTAACAGGACATCTTTTTTAGATTCCTCAGTGCTCAGCGTGTTTCAATTGCTTTTCCACCTGCAGCTGAGAARGAACAAATCTGTGCCATGAGTGGAATAGATGGATGCAATATCTCAGTTACTGGRAAGTTCTGCCCAAATTTTTCCTTTGCTAAGAGAGCTTCTGGACCAAAAAGCTGCCATTAGACTTCTGCACAGGCAGCATAGTGCTGCTAGCTCTGCAAGTTGAAAAAAAAACACAACAGTGAAGATGATCTGAATTTAAACAAATTGAAGGATGTAATCTGTAACAACATATATGTACTCTTGATAACGACTTAGAATACTCAAAAAATAGGCTAGAGCTAGAAATGCAGTATTGTGTTKCTCTGCTAACTTTTTTGTGCTGTATAAATCTGAACCAAAAGACAAGTCCTGATATCCTGGAAGGGAACAGGCTCCAGTTGTCTAATTTTCTAATAACAAATTTGACTGGGCATTTTTATGCCAGTAGGTATAAACATATCCCAGGTGGCTTTGGCTGTGTTCGTCAGGTCTAAGGAGAGAGCAGTGCATATACCTCAGCGACATCTTCAGTTGCTGAAGCAAGCACAGACCAAGTCTTCCTATGATGCTGTCCAGACTAGCAGATGCCCAGGCTGGATGTGGCCTATTTCAGACTTGAGCTAGGTTTATGCGATTCACCACAGTCCAGACTCTTCCAGACAAAGCACCCTGCTAGTCTTGGAGGCCTCTGCATCAAGATGGTGTAGGGCTTTTTCATCAGCAAGTTAATGAGGACGGCATTGCAGTAATAAGCAGYATCTCTGGAATAAAACTTCAGTCACCTTGATGATGAGCCTTCCATCTCAGGTAGCTGTGTCCTTGTCTTCCCATCTTCATTCAATCTTGAGCCCTGCTTCAGCCAGGGTACGTGGGTYAATCATAGGGTGAGAATAAACCATTGTCAGGCAGCTGTGGAAAAGGCAGACACCACCAGAGGCAGTTCCTAGCACTCTCGAAAAGGCGATAGGAAGACCTTCTGGGATATACGGTTCTGGTCAGCTGTGTTCACATTTGAATTAGTGTTTGCAAGGGAGCAAAAACATCCACTAAGGATACAGATATTCTATTTTATAGAAGAGAATGAGAAGTATTTAAGCCAGAACTACTTGAAACTGAAGGCTGGTACTGGCAAAAGAAAAAATGGCTATGAGCTAGTTTTGTTTGCGAATGAAGTTTCTAATGATGARAGCAGTGAAGCTCTTGCACAAGCTCCTAACCAGCAGAGTATGTACAGGCAATCTGACCAACAGTAAAATGGAGGTTCACATAGGTAGGAAAAGAATTTATCTTCTGTCATTCAGCAGCCCAAAAGCTCCGTTGTGGTCACYTTTATAAGTTTTCCAAAGTTCATCTGTTGGTCTTCTCTGCTGCCAAACTCTCTCATTGACCTCCCCCTTCCACCACTATCCACAGCAAGCCCCTCTTTATACCCCATCCCCCCGCTCATCAATCTAACCTTGCTGACTTCAGCTCAGCTGCACTGATGAGCTGGCATCTGCTTTCAGTGCTCTTTCTCTTGTGAAGAGAGCTGTTCAATCTCCACAAGCTTCGGCATTTGCTGATGACAAGAGCAGCACCAGTTTAGTTTTTTGACAACACCCTCTGTTGCCAAATCATCTTTCTCTATTCATGGTATGCTGCAGTGTTTGAGGGAATCCCATAAATAGGCTGAATTACTCCATTATATAAAAAAAAAAAAATCTTTCTGAACAAATGTCTGCAATTTATTCAATTTAACTAAATCCTAGATGCTGAATCCTTTATGCACTTCTAGTTCATTTTTCTGTTAATTTCCCTCCTTACACATAAAACTGACAAAATTATCTTTGTCTTTTACCCTCTTTTACCTCCCTTTCCCATCTCTCCTATAACGCTTTCCTTCCCCCCGAAACAAATATKTCTCATCTGCTCTCTTCCCACTCTCTATTTGTTCCAGTTTTTAAGATGCCTCTTACCTGTTTCCATCCCTTTCTTTCTCTGTTTAATCTCTCATTCTCTTCTGGTTTACCGCCCCTCCCCTGCCCCCATCACACAGTGAGTGTGATTTAATAACTCATTTCTAGTTCCTCCCTACTATCTCTCCTGTGACTCTGCCCATCTCTCACAATTACTGTTGTATCACCTCGTTCGTTTTTATGAAATACGCACTTTATAATCCCTCCCCCCAATTCCAGGTTAGGCTCTCTGAAGTCTGCCTTCTGTCTCTTGCACTCCACTTAAACAGTCTTTGGCAAGAACTTCCATCAAACCTAAAGCTGCAAGGGTATAATCTTTCTTATGCCACCATTTATCAGCACTCTCAACACCAGCTGTCTTCCTTTTCTTGAATTTTTTTTTTTTTTAACATTGACTTCCACATCAGTGAGATTAGTAAGTAACCTCTAATAGAACATTTTCTTGSTGAAATTAATTAAAATTCACTTGGATTTCCTTAAGTAACTGCCAGGGACCCTTTTTCCTTTGCCAGTTACGCAACTAAATGCATCGTACTTAGCTGTGCTCTTCTGAAGCACACCTCCACCCTAGCCACAGACAGAATAGTGGTCTAAAAGAAAAAAGAAACTAGGGCTGATCTTTGCTTATATTCTTATCTCTCAGAGAGCCAAAGGATTAATTCATAATATTTTTCCCTATTTATGAATTCTCCAARCAGTATGAAGAATCCTCTTATCTGTACTTCATTAAAAGTATTCTCAAATTGCTTCAGTAAATAATTTTGGTCTTGTACATACTTTCAGCATTCTCTATTAAAATCAAGTACATATTGCTGCAATATAAGCTTCAGCCTTCTAAATAAACTTGTAGAACTAGCACAACTTTTAAAGCACATTGTACAGCTGATCATAATACATCAGTGATGTAAGTTGTATTAAGCATCCAAGCAGGATCCAAAAGTAATACCTTTTAAATTACATAACAGGCCAAATGCAAGACACTAAATGCAGATTCTTAATTCAAATATGCAGTTACTAATTTTTCTATGAATACACAAGGATTTAAAATGAATGCTAAGATTTTCATGAACGTACGCACAAGTAAGATTAAGTTTTGTATTGAATAAACTATAGAAAAATACTCATTAGCTGTTCAAACCCACTGCCTGGGCCCAGCACAATCTTTTTCTTTTAGTTTTTGTATTGTGGAACTCCAGATGTCAAGTGATTTAGAAAAATTACGTGTTCTGCAATACAAGAGAAAACAATACAATGTGCTGGCAGAGCACTTAGCACAGTGGGGTTGTTATCTCTTGTGGTCTGTGAGCATTGCCCTAGGAAACATGATTAACAAATTGGAGTTCAACTGTAGAACACATGTTGCTGCTCTTTGTTTAGCATGCCAGGGAGTGAAATGGGAGGAAGATCCTCATTTATCACTGGTATATGACAATACCCTATTTGCTTGAACTGAAAGACAGGTAGAAGTATCATATTTAAACTCATTTATATTTGTGACAATTTTAAAATTGAATCAGGAGMAACCTCACTACAATTTGGATGGGAACAATTTTGAAACCCAATTGTCTTCACTTATAGGATTATGACCATCTCTTCCCATTCTGGAAGAACATAAAAAAATATCCATAGTACCAAAGTTCTGATCAAGCCTTCTGTCAAACTTTACCACTATTTTTCACAGAATAATTTAGATTGGAAAGGACTTCCAAGGGTCATCTAATTCCACTCTCTGCTCAGAGTAAGGCTGACTTCAGAGTCGGGTGAGGCTGCTTAAGGCCTTGTCCAGCCAAGCTCTGAAAAGTTCCAAAGACTCTCCCGATGACTTGTTCCAGTGTTTGACCACTGACATTATGAACGTTTTCCTTTATAACCCGCGATTTTCCTTGCAGCAATTTGCGACAACTGACTATTGTCCTTTCACTGTGCACCTCAGAGAAGAGCCTGTCTTCCATCTTCTCTAGCAAGGCTCCTACAGGTAGCTGAAGATCCCCTCAAATGCCTTCTCTAGAATTCTACAGGCTAACCAGTCCCAGTGCCCTCAGTCTMTCTTGATATGCCACATCCTCCAGCCCCTTCACCACCTTGGCAGCCCTCCGCTGGACTGGCTCCAGTTTGTTAGCCTCTTATACTGTGGAGGGGCAAAACCAGGCACGGTACTCTCAACACTCAAGTGCTGGAGAGAAGGGAACAGTGCCTTCCCTTAACCCCATGGCCACATCTTGGCTAATGCAGCCCCCTGCGTGGTTAACTTTGACTGAAGCAAGAGCATGCAGCAACTTCTCCTCCTCCAGGTCCATCCACACAGGTGCCTGCACTGTTGTACATATAAAATTATTCCCCCCCAGCCAGGTGCAGGACTTCCCTCTTGCTTTGGCTGGACTTACAAGATTTCTGCCAACCCAGTCCTCTGGCCTTTTGAGGTCCTTCTGGGTGGCAGCCCTCTGGAAGTCTCRTGAGGATGCATTTTGCCCTGCTATTCATTAATCATTTGGGACATTTTTGTATTTAGTGTGAATATACTGCATTATAGCTTTGTACAGAATTCAGAACAAAACAAATTTTCCACACCTAAAAAAACTGGTTTTGTTATTAATCATCTTGACAAAGTTATTAAGAATGTTTTTAATATTACTGAAAAACCAGCATTCTCTGGACAAAATTATTCTGACAGGAAAACATCAGCTCTTCTTTGCATTGAGTTAACACTTACAACATGCATAGGGAATTAAGCCCTGGTCTGATCAAGCAGTAGTCCAAGTCCTATCTTTAATATGTGACTTTTTGGCAGGATTTGGGATTTTGAGACAAGCACCTATCAAGAAGCAGATACGTATCAGGAGGGCAACYGTGAAACCTGAAGAAATTTCCAAAGTATCTCTGCTTGAGGATCTAGTGCTTACTTTTCCCTGTATGAATTGCAGATTCCTCTTCACCAGGACTAGGGAAGGTGTTACAGTTCCCCTAAAATTGCTGAAATAGGACAGAGCAAAACAAACTTTAMGGCATCATCCTAAAGAGGACAAGCCCCCTCTACTAAAATCACAATGTCTTCCATGTTTGTTAAGATCCTGAAAGTGAGCTTATTTCAATAACTTTATTCTACCATACCAATGAACACAAAAGATAAGCTTGATTTTACAGGCTTATTCAGTTTAAGCAAACATCTTCCATTTTATATGGAAAATGCAAATGAATGAGAGATTTCTGATTTTCTGTTTTGAAAGCATTCAATTACACAGGTATGACCTAGGTGAAGTAAGTTTTCCCTCATGGTAAGTTCAGTGGGATTTAACATATGCTGATCTCAGAAATACCATTACTTTCCCATAAATGAGCTGCAGCTAGACATGTGCCGAGGTAGCTAGACTAGGGTCTATACTGCCTCTCACAGCAGTGGAAGGAATTGCGTTATTAAATGTAAATTGATTTCCCTATTTAGTTTGATGGATACAGACAGTAACTGGTATTCTCTATTTTTTTCAAGCTTCCATACTCTCCGAATAGTATGAATAGTATGAGTATGTACTATACTCCAAATAGTACAGCTCGCTCCGGACCCACAGCTCTCTAAAGCCCTTCATACGTTACGCAAAGGCAGAGAAAGGGCCCCAGAAGAACATCTATTTATACCAGTCTTGCAGAGAACAGAGCACTTTGATGAGAAGGGTGGGATATACATCAGCACTTTATTATAGCAGGGGTCTGTCACAAGCTTCAGATGTGGATCCGAATATCCCAAAATACAGAAGCATGTGGTCCTCCTTTTGAGACATTGGGACTGCACTCTAATGATAAAGAACCGTCATTCAAGTAGCAATCAATAAAAAGCCTGAYGTGTTTAATAGTTACTAACTTTTGCTACTAGGCTAAGCTGGCAGCATGTTTCTTTCCAGTTAGAGGTGTAAAATAAGAAAACCAAACATCCAAATTGCCAGGCAATGTTCAACTAAAATAAAGGACTTTTCACATATATTCTCACTTGACAGACCATAAAAGAGAAAATTGGTCCACTAAAAAGTGATCGTAGGGAAYTGGCAACAAGGATGAAGATGGCAGATTTGTTAAACAGTTATTTTGCTCCAAACTTTCCAGAGGACAAAGAAGATGGAGCTTTGTTTTCTAGTCACAGGACATACTCCAGAGGACTGGAAAACAGGAACCGCTATTGAATGAAAAAAGCCACAGAATGTATTGTGGCAAACAAATTATAGCCTGGTWAGCTTAGTTAAGGGAGAGTGGGGATAGGTGAAGAAATGTTTTGAAGGACATATTATGAAGACCTTCATGTGAATAATTTGATTCTAAATACCCAATGTGGACCCATAAGAGTCCTGCTTAAACTAACTCGCTTTCGTTCTGAAGAGATAATACTGCTGCAGCAGGAGCAAGGGAACTGCAGTGTTTCATACACTTACATTTTCAAAGAGTAATAAGGTTCCACACTGAAGATAATTGAATAAGGCAGAGAGTTATGGTACATAGGTTAAAATAATAGCTTTAGGATAGAAAATTAGCTCAAAAATAGGAAACAGTGAAGAGGTAGTAAGAGGTGTGAAAGGGAAGAGTTTACTAGTGAGGTGCCTCAGAGGTCAGGTAGCTTTTAACTAATGCATGCAAACAATTTAGATAAGAGGAAATTTCTCTTCTGTGCCTGCTGCAGTTGTTTTATCCACAGGGACTGAACAAGCACAGAATATACAAYGGAGACCCAGGATGTACAGAGGAAAGGTGAAGGTTGGTCTTAGTTTGTTGACAAAATAAAAATAGTAAATGCCACACAACCTTGATTATGCAAAAGTACACAAGGATACCATGTGGCTCCAGACAACTGGGAGCTCAGCTAACGGGAGAGCTGAGGCAGCCTGCTTGCGAGCCTTCAGTAAGCAGCAACAAGTCAAGTCCTGTGATAGTGCATTCAAGGTAAGTTTTATTACAGCTCTGCTACAAGATAACACCTGTCGGTTTTCTCTTCAGTAGATGGACATCAGCACTCATAACTTCAGGTCAAAGTCACGGTCCTCAAAACCTGTCCTGAGGTTGAAGGGAGAGAGAAGACAATGAGCTGCAGACAGAATCCCTGAGAGCTCATGTGCTCCTTATATGAAATATGCCTGCAGCAGAGAGGAGGGTAGAACAAGGCTGGGTTGCCCAGCCTTCCACAGCTTCAGGAGACTCCCGATTCTCCYGCTCAGAAAAAAAAAGCTTCTCCTACTTCCCTGTACAAGTCAATTCAGGCACAGAAGCCTTGGAAAAAYACGGGAAAAAAAGCCCAGTAACCTACCGAGTTAACATAACCCACTTCAAGCTTTCTCTATAGGCAATATGGTGGGAAGTATGAGGAGGGAGGAGATGCTGCTGCTCTCTTTTAAGGTTTGCACTGGAAGCTTCAGGTGTGCCAGGAGCTCCACATTGGGTTTTTTGAAGCTAAGTTCCAGCAGGAATAATTAGCTCTTACATTTCTGTTGACCCACTAGTCAACAGTGCCACCTACATTGAGATTTCAGGGGCAGCTTGCATTCTTCTCCAAAAATAGAGGATCAGAAATTAATTCACTCCCCTTATTAGGTATGAAGGCAAAGCGGCTTTGAAGCAACATCAGTTTATATGGAGAGGAGATGAAGCTGGCTTTGCACACTCAGTTAGCTGTAACTCATATTGAGGGATGAACTGAGAAGCATCCAGCCCAGAAAACTGCTGGGTGCTGGATTCCTTCCCTCTACATTAACTTGCTAATTTAAATAAGCCTGAGGATTTCTTCAGGCAAGGCACAGAAAAATCTGAACTCCACTTAAGCCCTTTTCCAGAGTCTKAAAGATGGGGAGCAAGTAATTCAGTGTCTCAGCAATGCGGATTTGACACTTGTACAAGGAYGAGAATTCTGACCTGCATCAGAAACAGTGGAAGCAAGGGGAAACACTTCAGCATGTATATAAAGCTGACCAAGCTGTGTAAGCATGTATTTTACAGCTGGAATTTGCACAAGGTAGTTACAGAAGAAAGATGACATACAATGATTTATTAAAGAAGCATTCATGCCTTCAGTTTCCTCCCTTACCAATGAAGGTATCTAAAAGCCATCCAGTCTGCTAACTAGTGTTAGATCTGAAGTGTCTTTACACTTCAATTCAGAATAACCCAGCTTACGTATTAAAGTACTTATTCAACAGGCACCCACTAGCTTCTGTGGAAGGCTGGTCTAGGTGAGAACAATAATTTTCAGCAGAATAYGGTCTTTTGTATGAAGTAGTTAAAAAAAGATTTTATTCAGTGTCATACTTCAGTAGATTAATGTAATTGGCTTGCTAATAGTGTTTTCTATAAAAAGAAAATAATAAACAAGTTCTATTTCCCAGTRTGACAGATAAGATTTTATTATCTTTTATTTAGCTGTGCTGAAAGGCCACATAATACTTCTTTTTGAGGAGAGCCATAAAAATATAGTCCTATTGCTTAGTCTGTTCCTCAARAAGGCAAGCAGTGACCTACCTCCTACCCTTTGATAATTTCCTCACTTTGAGCCAGTGACATTTTTGATGACTTTGATRAAGGGTTCTTTGGTTTAATAAGAGCAAGTAGCACTTCCTATTTTCAAGCATTATGGATTCAAACTAGTGTTCAAACTAATTAAAAACATTGTTTTATCCTCAGAACCTGTTCTAATCAATTGTCAGAAGAGGAGTTAGAAATAATTACTATGCTTAGGCAAATTTTGAAAGGAGTTATATGTCAAAGTGGCAGAAACAGCAGCAGTTTCATGGCACTATGGGATTAAGGAAGATAAATAAAAATATCTTAACGTGACTAATTCTACCATAGCTTCTTATGTTAGAAATAGCTYAGTGGAGAGAAAATGTCTTCTCCAAATGGGACAGTAATTGCAGGTATGGATTAGAATACTTTTCCCTCAAGTCATGTTTAATTGATTTCCTCTAACAGAAACAAGGATATTTAAATTTTTTTCCAGAGGTTGGTGGACAGTTCCAAGCAAGTAAGAGTGGCAGTAAATAATCGGCACTCCTGTCTTCTGCTGATGAACATTTTTATTAATGTACACATGTATGAGTCAAAGAAACATGGGTGTGTAATATGCTCATGGTATATTCTTGGGGCAAGTATGAATTGTAGAGATTTGTGATGGAAATATTAAGATTTGTACAAATGAAATATGAATGGCAGTGCATGTGTATTTACAAGCACCAGAAGAAACAGCATGACAAGGGCTAAAAGAATAGCCTGTTTTGATAAAGAGAACACTGTTGCCAAGGCACTGCTCTTGGGAGTAAGWTTGAAGAATGTTAGTTAATATGAAGGTCAGAAAACCTATAACATTTACAACATGCCTTTTGGTGATTTTATATGTCATGTATGGCAATGTGAATCAACAAAGTCTATGAGAAAATGAGTGTGTAAAATCAGTTTACTCGCAGATTTTTGTAAGCCAGTATTACAATTTGCCTTGGAAGCAATTCTGAAGAAAATTCTTCACTGAACACAGTTACACCTGGGAACAGGCTGTCCAGAGAAGTGGAGTCTCCCTCACTGAACATATTTAGGACACAGCTTGATGGGGCTCTGGATTAAATAATCTAAGACCCTGCTTTTAAGAGAGGGTTGGACTGCACAATCTCTATTGTTGTCTTCCAACTTAGACTTTATATTTTATGATTCTTCTTTCATATGATCTCATTTTGAATCTCATTACACAAGTTTCCAAGTGTGTTTAGATTATTTTAGCCAAATGCTATGCACCTCATATTGGATAAAATGCCTGGAATTAGTTAGAAGAATGACATACGGAAGGGTTTTGGGATGGGAGTTTTTGTGAAGTATTGGATCCTGTTGAAGAACATGTTTTTATTCTGAAGAACATATAGGTTTATTGGAATAGCAAGGAAATTTGTTAGTTTAAGTTTTCTGAGACAGATTCATATGAGAATAGTCTGATTCCATCTCACAGACTTAGCACAAGCACTGGGCTCACAGATCTGGCCGCATGGAAAACCCTTCACTAGAAGACTATGTACTTCAGTACATCTTATTCAATATCTTTTCTGAGCATGGAAAGATGAAAGGCAAAACAGACAAGAGATGACTGAGCAAAACATTCATGTGAGGGTCATCAGGTTATCAGTGGTTTCACAGGAGAAGTTAAAGACACTGCAAGCCTAGAACTCCCCTCTGTGCTAAATGGAAGTAGCCAGAGAAAGTAGGGCAGTCGTCATGTAAAACCACGAAGAAAAAAACATTCCTTGGGCTCACTGATACTCTCAGAAGCAAACTCGTTTCTGTTTATTTTCCCTTCACCATCCTTTCCTATTACTGTCCAAAAATACRTATTTTTAAAGTGCAATCAAATGAAGGACTCGTAGGGATAGGAAGTCTAGCTACAAAGCCTGCAAATGCCAATTTCCCACATGGATCATATTTAAAAATGACTTCAGGAAAACTGCACACTTCTCAAAAACAATAACTATCACCCCATGCTATGTTCTGTAAACAGCACGAATGACATTATACACAATTATGCCTGTCAGGAAATTCTATGCAAGCCCACTCTACCAGAGCCTTTCAGACAGAAGGTGCAGTAGCCTCACTGCAACGTGCATCGGCCAAMGCTCCTAAAGATTTGGCTTCTAATTACATAAGGCGACATGGGCACAAATCTCATTTACCCCGGTGCACCCCAGCAAGGGGGCTAGGAGTCTAGGGGTCTACCAGATATGAAAAGATTAACCGCTATGTCATGTCCATCACCTCCCAAGCAAGCTGCTGCAAGATCGTGATGGATGACTGTTCAAGAGTCCTCACAACACAAAGGCTGTTTGTACCAAGAACCTGGCAAAAAACAGCCTTAGACCCAGCTGTGCTGATCCATGATCAAGTTGAATAACTTTGAAGAAAATACCATCTGTTAAGTTCCCTCTATGAAGCTCCCTCTGCTCTGCAACCAACATAGGGTGYGAGGCAGCCCCTCATACAACCTGTAGGCCCCTAAGCTCAGTCAAGAGGACTTTGGTATAGCAACAGCCAGTGATATATAGGGCATCACACATGGTGCAGATAGTAGCAGGTGCCTGATGACTTCCACGCACACGCAGGTCACACTGCCATTGCAGGTATCAAAAACACGCAGCACAGCCGTATTACTCACACCACACTAATGTTGCTATTCGCATCTACTTCCAGGAATAGCCTGCCCACAAATGCAGGCATTTTTGCCTCCTGCTCCTTTAAGCATTAAAGATTAGTTTGCACAGGAACATAAAAAGAGGCATCAACAAGTTCAGATGAAGTGTGTTCAAAGCTGTGAATAAATCTGTCAATACAGCACAGTGCTGCACTCTGTAGAGATACCTGCACTAATTCTGAAGGAATGTTATGTTATTGTAGCCCTACTCTTACGGAGAAATACTTCAACTTGCAATGCTGTCCAAGACATAACTAGAAAGCACTTTCAAACTATCCCAGGATTGTCTTCAATCATTCTTGGCTCACTCCTGTAGTGCAGAAGACTAATCTTGTTACTCCGTAGAATGTGGGCTTTAAAATAAGATGCTACAATGAAATAAGAAATCAAAAGAGGTCTAAACTGCAATACCTCAACATGACTAAAGCATATTGCAACCACTTCAAAGAAAAAATAAAGCAAACCACACCAGCTATAACTGATCAAAATAGTATTGGGCTCTACCCCTTTCTTTTTTGCCCCATATAGAAATAATTTATTTTACACATACAAAAATATACTTTCTAAAACACCAGAATTTGAGCTTTCTACTTTTCAAACTAAAAAGGAACCTGTCGTTTAAACTAGTCTGTACTTTTTCTTGGCTATAAGAATCACCTTGAACATGGWATAATTCTGCTATTCATTCACACCATTCAAAAACAAATCTGCAAGAGSGACATAAATGTGCATATATGAATAAGGCCAGTTTTAGGTAAATCTTGCTGTATAAATCCTGTTTATCAGATTTTTTTCTCAGAAAAAGCACCAGCAAAGTTTTCAAYACTCAACACAAAGCAATTAAGCAAGGCATTCTAGAACTGGGGATCTGCCATAGCATACTTTATATCTAATTGTTTCCCCAGTAACTGTTCTTACATACTAATTGCAAATCYCTAGCTATTTTACTTGGTTAGTGCCATCATACAGCAACATAATGGCTGACTTCCTCTATTTCCATTACAAATCTATAAATAAAATGCATGAATAAAAATAAACATGTCCAAACCCCCTTCCCTTTACTGTTTAGCAACAGTCTGGGCTTAAATCTGGCTAGTTACCTGTTGAAGTTACTCAGGCTGTCATTGGGTACCATAAACAGCAGCTCTGGYTTCTGAAACTTATTTTCAAAGTCTCACCTACCTACATATGGACTCTGGAATGTACAAGATGTACTATATTTTGTTAGTTTTAAGCTCCACCATTTGTCTTTTAACTGTTTCTGCATGGGACAGCGCAAAATATCGGATCAACTTCATGACTATAGAGTTCCTTTATTGTTTATTTGCAGTGCTATTGCTCAGATTTGACTAAAGAATGGTTTTTATTACACAGCAATTCAGACTAATGCTTTTGAATACTTAGAAAGTGAAATTTCTAAACAGCTGATCCAGTTTTGTTTATTTTTTTTAAACCAAAATGCTACAGTTTGTGGGTACCAGTAGGCCCAGAAGTGGAAGCCGTGATTGGGATGTAGCTGTTGGGGTCCATAGAAAGGTGAGAAAAGGGCTAATAAGAACAGGGTCTCCAATCRGATCCGCCATGCCTAGAACCTGTGGTAGAGCCTCACACTCCACAGGACTTCCACATGTTTTATAACCCTAGCAGACACTAAAAGGATTTTTAACAGAAGCAAAACCTTCATGTACTCCTGGGAAGTTTATAAGTTCTGCATGGCTTCATGCTGAATAGATAAGCTTTGCATAGACTCCTGTAGGGGTTACTGCACATAAGCCACACAGCGTTTTTCACTCTTACAGGGAACCACAGGAGATTTGTGGCCCTAATGTGTTGATACTGAGAGCACTGGACCACTCAAAAATCCTATTCAGAGTAAAGATGAGGTTATGCAGAGGTTTATAACATACTATTGTTTTAGAGTTAGAGGAAGTATACCCCTTTCAAAAATCTGCTGTCCATTAAGGTATCACAGAAAAACTGAGGTTACTTTGTAGTAACTGTGCCAGAATAGGGAAGTCCAGTAAATACTTATGAAAGTCATTATTAAGTACACTGCAACGTGCTATTCATAGTGTCAACTACTCTGTTCTAGACTAAAAACAACCAAAACAAAACAAAAMCAAAAAATAAACAGTTACARGCTGATCCAGGAACCGAGTCTTCCCTGCTTTCCAGGACTTGACCTGAGTAACAGCAGTCACCAGAAGATGCTTCTCCTTCAYTGATCCCTAAAATTTCCAGTTCCTACATCAGCCTATGCATTACAGCAAAATTATACTTTATACTCTTCGCGTAATCTGGAGAAAAATATTGGGGCTGCAGGCCTGAAGAGTTGTTATTCTTTTATTTCAATCTGTCACAGATATGCAGATAAGTTTCCTATTAGTCAGGTATTTTGTAATCCCCACCTCTAGCTAGGTTAAGGTATTAATTTAAAAACAAAGAGAGAAAACATGTTTATGAGAAGAGTCAAAACCACAAAGGAAACAAGGTAAGGTGTTGGGGGTTAACCCCAGTAGGCAGCTAAGCACCGCACCACTCCTAACTCCATTCCCTCCCCCACCCCCAGTGGGACAGGGGAAGAAAAAAAKGAAGAGTAAGAAAACTCATGGGTCAAGATAAAAATAGTTTCATAAGCAAAGGAGAAGTGAAAGAAGAACGAACGAACATAAAGCAAGAGATGCGAAGGCACCCACTCACCACCTCCCATGGACAGACTGATGTCCACCCAGTCCCCGAGTAAAAGATGCTAACTTGCCTGAACTCCCCTCCTCTCCGTTTCATTGCTGAGCATGACATTACACAGCATGGAGTAACTGGTCAGTTTGGGTCATCTGCATGGTTGTGTCCCCTCCCAGCCTCTTGCCCACTCCCAATCTCTTCGCTGGGGCGGGGGGGCAGAGTGAGAAGCAGAGAAGGCCTTGATGCTGTRCATACACTGTTCAACAATACCTAGAACAGTGTTATCAGCATGGTTTTGGTCACAAATCTGAAACACAGCACCATACAAACTGCTATAAAGAAAGTAAACTCAGTCCCAGCCACACCCAGTACGTAAGGAAAACCAATGAAATTACTGTTTCAGGTGCAAGTCCCAAAGCCTCTCTCACTCTGTGTGTAGCTGTGAAGTTGTTCACCTTATAGTCTAACACAAGTTCAAGGTCTCAGGCTGGGTGCCTATTCTACCACCTCACACYGCAACTATGTGAGAGAAGGAAAAAAACCTATAATTTACTGTCCTGCCTGTTGTTTCTGGTTCATCTTGCTCCCCACCAGAAAGGGGCAAGATTTTGTGCTTGTTAGTTTGTTTTTCACTCCTTTGAAGAACTGAAAAATCCTCAAGCAAATTGCCTTAATCAGTGGAAAAAGCAATGTGCAAGTCTCAGCTTGAAGATACTGCCATACCCTGAAACTTCCATTTTATGTAAAGACATTTTGTACAAGCATCAAAGAAATCAATGCATGGAAGTGCAAGACCATTGTCAGATCTTGAAGCCAGCCCTGATGGCAACCAACCATTTGATRATAAGGAGTTTGGGGATCACTGACTCCTAATCATCTCTTTAAAGTGTGCTATGCTATGGCCCACATGTACAAACTTGTGGTTTTGCTGCATAGGCTAATGCTCAGGTAAGAATGAATGAAGTTTTATGAAGTATGATGTTTTACAGGCYGCAAATTTATCATCATCCTGTATTTATTTGCTTTACCTTTAAGAACAATTATTCTGGGTGCTTTAATGGATGGTAAAGCCAATTCTCTCCTTCCCCAAATACCCATCTAATATCTGATGTCTTTCATCTGATGCACACCTGCAGCTGTTATTTCCCATGTTCCAACGTCTCCAATCCAATACCAAGTATTTTCTTTCTCTCTGAACAACCCCAGACTTGGCCTATTCTTGGAGAATAATCTCRTTTTGGACTAGTGTTCAGTATAGTCTTTCAAATAGATAGCACCTGAGAACAGTCATCTATGTCTCACACCAGCAGAGGAGAGGAGGACATTGCAGGAAAGTGTAGGTCAGTCTGAAGCCCAGAAGAAAAGCTCSCCTTTATCCAAGGACAAGCAGACAGTACAGGTGATCAAATACCTGTAGTCCCAAAAAGGATTAACTTGTTTTCCGAGTCAAAGWAGGTAATGGATCCGAATCTTCCCCCTTGCTTTAAAGCCTGGCTTTTGCCAATCAGCCATGCATCAGTGGCAGAAATATACCATTTCACTTGGCAATAGGGAACTGTTGATTGATTGCTGTACAAACTGTGCTGATTTACATGATTTTACCATTGAGGCTAAAGGTAATTTATTTTAGGTGGCTGGGAGGACATCAAATCCTTGTAGCATGCTCTGAAGTTTGCTTCATCTGTCCTCAAAAGAGATTGAAATTATTCCATTTACACAGTTATTTTAAAATTGGGCCTCGGTTAGTTAAATCTCTCATTCTGACAAATTGCCGAGTGATTTTTGAAAATAGGTCATTTTGATGACATACTATTCTTTCAGTCCACCCCATACAATGGCTTTTTCTAAACCAGAGATTCATATTTGCTACATTATCATAAGAAATACAAAAAAGTCATTAAACAAAATCAATTTCTTTAAGGAACATCTTTAAAAATGTATGGAATCTACTTTACTGTCTTTGGCTTTAAATTAAAACCAACTAAAATCTACAAAGGCTATGTTTGCAAATGTGACAGATTCAAGTGAGAAGGGCAAGTTGTGCGGAAGTGAGATTAACCAAAATTCATAATAGTTCAGACTGAATACTGCCTTGCTTAATATTTTCCATTATGCTTAATAGGATTCTTTTGGGATACAGGATTAAAGGATTATGGGCATTCTTACAGAAATTACCTGAACATTACAGATAGATGCAAGACACAAGACTAATCTCTGGAAGTGCATCAGGTTATGCCACATTTTAGGATATTGTCACTTGGAGCTTTTTTTCCAGTTGTACATTCCTAAAGCATTCAAACCTAGAAACTGGAAATAACTCCTTCAAAAGATTCAATGAAACAAGATCATATGGACGTGTGCTACACTGGTCATAATTTCACCCTAAAAAATGCTACACCCATAAAAGACAGTCTAGTGAGAGTTGGAGTCATTAAATGGTAAAGAACTGGGTCCAGGGTGGGGTGTTATCAGTGGGAGCAAGACAGCAGATCTCTGCAGCTGATAGTCTGCCCTGCCCGAGGAAGGCAACTGCAAGGAAGAGAGAGGACAGCGGCTGTGCCCAGCAAGACCCTGCTTCCAGACACCCTGAGCTGTCTCTCTGCTGTTTTACCAAGTCCAGAGTCAGGAAAAAATTATTAGCTCTTAATGGGTCCCCTGGAGACATCGACAAGGACAGATGAACACCAAGACCAGCAGAATTGCAGCTGCCTATCTCACCTCAGGAACAGGGAATTGGATGAAGCAGAATTACCAAAACCCTCAAGGAGAAGATAAGAAAAAAGGAAATATGGAAYGCATTGAGTATAAACTGCAGTGGAAGGTGCTACTATTTGGATCAGTCTGTAAGCATGACACTACCCTTCAACTTCATGTGCCCAGTACTATTCTCCAGAGTCAATTAACCCTGACCCGGTGGTGGAACATGACAAATCATCTCACATACATTTAAGAACAGAAATACTTGTGACAACGAAGCTGCATTCTGACTGGGCAAATTGCCACAGACATCATCACGCACTCATCATAGTCTAACATTTAATTACAACAGAGATCCTGCATGTTTAATGGGAATTCATCAAATCTTCTACCTTGTATTCATTTGGAATATTTTTCCCCTCGGTGATGYAGGCAAAGAAAGTCAGGGAAAGGACCTTGAACTGCTTTTAGCAGCRGTCACCAAGCAACACTGAAAGTTCCCTTGTTCCTCTATTAAGTGCAGGCTGCTGCGGCTGCTCAGGTGAGCTGCAGCAAGTGTAGATATTCATGTTGTCAAGAGGGCAAAAGAGGGAGGTGTAAAGTTAACACCAAGAGGGCTATACATGGGTGAGCAGGCTGGGGGAGCAAATGGTGCAGCAGCTGGAGGTGCAGTAGCTGAACTCCCAGAGGAGGAACACTCCTAAAAAACCTTCCCCCTTCCTGCCTTCACCAGTGCAAGAGGGGAAATCCAGGCCAGCAGTGCAGCATTACAGACTGTTCAGCCAGACACGCTTGCAAGGGCAGGCATGACAAGCTAACTGGCAAATACACCTGCAAAAAAAMCCCCACACGCTACTCCAGGCTGCTGTTTTTTTCAGGCATTATACAGTTCCAGCCCTGCATAAGCTRGAGTCACACCACCGAGGAGTATAAACCTTCCTAGGTGCAATCKGAGTCCCACTGCTCACACTTGCCTCCCACCTTCCCAGAGTTAGAGCAGCTGGAGGTGTGGAAGCTTTTAAACACACTGAGCTAACTTTGACTATCAGCATACTGTGCATTTTCTGAAAGACTAACTCTGGTATTGCACTCCTGTTTATTGAGATTATATGRGGCTATTCAATTTTAAGAGCAACTGCAAGTCTCTTGTCTTCTCTCAGTGCTCCCAGACTTTAACCCTCTATAAGAAACTTAGAGTGAGAGCATTTTGTCTTTAAAAGAACGASGCTTTCTACTATACAGTCACCAAGGGTAATACAAAAGTCATCTCTCCCACCCTTACGCACACTTAYCATCGGGTGGCATGCCTCCCTGTCCGAAGCTCTCCAGTCTGTTCTCCTGCAACATTTTCTAGAAAGTGTAGAGACCGATTAGGAATTGAAGTGCAAAGTTGCAGCTTTTGTCCTTGGAGGCCCAGCACAGCTGTATGGGSACAACTTGTATCTTCCACCTTCAGACTAGCACAGCTTTCTCTGCTTGCATATGAAGAAGTATGTCTGTGGCACACAGGGACCGCTAGCAACTACTCGTGGTGTGCTGACCACGCTGGCAAAGCCAGCCACTGCAGAGTCAGACCTCAGTACATGCCTAGAGAAAATGCTAACTGCAATGTAAGTCCAGAGTACATCCAGAAAACCCAGGTAGTAAGCCAGGACAGCAGTAAGCCATAAGTACATTTACAGCATAGCTCAGAAAAGGACTGAATCCTCAGGTCTGACTTAAATAGAAGCCATTGGGCCCATGGGCAGGTGTGGGTGGTAGCCCCATGTGAAGCCTGCTAAAGGCAATTAAAGCTTATTAGCACCCTCAGAACCCTGTCAGCAGATTTGCCGATGTCTGTTCCTTCTGGAGAACTCCACAATGAACACCAAAGAGAGTTTAAACACAGGAAAGCTYGCCTTGAGAAAGCTAGCAATGGCAATATCATTAGGAACTAGCTCCCTGCACGCTTGTAAGCAGGTCCTTTCTGCAGGACTCATTTCAGACCACTCAGTAGCTTTCTGAGCTGCCGCAAACCCTGCGTAACCCCCCGYGGCCCAAAGCTCCTCTGAGGTGAGGCTGTCTACTCCCTGCTTTCCACCCAGCAATCCTGTGCTCTTCCCACAAGCTCTTTGCCGTTTGTCCTGCTGCACCCCATTGACCCTTCAGCTCCGACAGATAATTTTTGTTATGATTTGCTCCCCGGGTACACAGATTTGTCACCTTTCCCATCCCTTTTTCTGTGAGCCTCTGAGAAGCTTTACCTGTAAGTGCTTTCCCCCTGCATTTTTGGGAAGGTCCTGCCAGCTGCCCTTGTTGGGCTTTTTTGGTTTGCTTCCTGCAGGGGTTCTGCTCTTTGGCCTCCACAAAAATCTTCAATCATCTTTTCTGTCTTTTCCCTGTGTCATTTAGGAAAGCTTGGCTCACGTGTCATCTCTGCTAGTTCTGTCCCGGCTGTTTCCATCTGGATCGAGACTCCCCAGCCTTTGGCTAAATGCCATGCTTGCAGAAAGAGAAATGTTCACAGGCCTTGTTTCCCTCTGGAGAATGGCGTAGCCTATACTCCATCACCCACTTGGCTGCCTCAGGCACAGTGACAGGGTGCCTGCCCCCTACTTACAGTTTTACTGTTTACAGTTTTACTGCCAAAGGTTAATGAACACATTGTTGTTCCAGGTCTAGAAAATACATGGCTCCTTCTGCAGTTTCAGCCCTTTCTCCCTTAAACGATTTCCCCAGGAATTCCGAAACCAGTAGCCGCTTGACAGGTGCTATCCTCTTTCATTTTTGTTTGCCTAAATCTTGGTCCACGATACTCCAGCATTATTTCAGGCTGTACAGCAAGGCTTTCTTCACTACCCTATAGACTTTGAAGTCCTCTAAAATGTGTTTTAATCAACTTTTAGAGACTTTYTCTGCAGTAGATGGTAGGTACTTAGTCTTTTCCTACTTCTTAGCTCCATGCATCACTGACATTAAAAAAATTTATTGATAAATGATTTTCCATAATACTTTRGAATATAGATTGCAATATCCATCTTGGTATTCAAGACCCTTGCATGAATGCTTCTTCCACCTTGAGGCCAGCAAACTGACCCTGAGGCGAGGCCGCTGGTCACAAGCCCGGCAAGGCTCACTGTGAGCGGTGGCAGCAGCATCTCAGCTCAGCCTCAAGCCTGTCGGGGTGGTCACAGCACTCCCATAAAGCTGGCGTACGTTGGGAACGGCATACGCTGCAGGAGGGGGCAAGGCACCGAGACTTTCAGGAGGCTGTGAAACACAACGTGTTTTCTGCGGAAGAACAAGGCAGGTGCCATTGGTGCACTTTGTAACACAGACCCGACTGAGTTATCCTGCGTAGTCAACTATTGCTACCAAAGGCAGTGCAGATCTAGCCACGGGGAAGCAGCACGAGAGGAACGACAACCTTTTGCTGGGAGGAATGACTGAGCCTGAACTACTATTGGTATCAAACATGCCAAATGACTGGGCTCTGACCTAACCACCTTTCCTAGGAGATTTTTCTTGCATGAACAGGTAACACAGAGTACGAAAAAGACCTTCCCCTCTCAGATATGAAAGCTACAGTTCCAGTTTTTTGTTCAAACCTACTGCTGTTAAGCTTGGCCGTTCTTAAACCTCAGCAGCATTTTGGTGAGCTTCACACTGTCCTGGSTAGGATGTCAAATTTGATATGATTTCAGTCAATATTTTAGGGATGTACACACAACTCAGACATAAGAAGACACCAAGCTGCTGAGCTCAGCTTAGTCCAGCCGGGAGTCTGGTATGTCTGGGCATATACAAAACAGATTATTAGGAACCTAAGTAACTACTGCTAAAAATAGGTGACTGCTTGTGATGATGTTAGCTCAGTGTAAGAGGTTACTGCCTTCTTCAGCTGGAAATTACTGTCTYCTCAACAGAGAGTAGCTGATGGTCTTCCGTTCTGCAGACTAATGAAGTTCACTTGAGAACTTTTCAGGGTTTATTTTACATTGTAATAGAAAAGGAGCTGCTCTTATGTCTCAACTGGGAGGAGGTAACTTCCATTAAGTGTGTRATAAGTTGTATATGTGCTCTTGTCTGAGAGGTCAGGGAAATGGTCAGACATTTGRTGAGTTAAATAAAAGTGGTGTGGATTGTTTGCTTTTGGACTGGGAAACTTAAATTCCACTTCTCTTGAGTGTTAGGCTCCAAARTGTTTTTTCTGGATCTGGTCCTTGTTCCATAGCCTAGATACCAGAATCCCACTGGGGAAAGGAGGCAGGTTTGAAAGATATAAGAATCTTATGYCCTCTCATTGTGTTGTGTTATACACAAAGCAACAAGTGCATTTCTTTGCAGAAGGTATTAATCAGACTTACATACTGTTAAAGTTGCTATTAAGCCTGAAAGGAAAAGGACACTATGCATGTTTTATTTATCCCTTCTCACAGGGATTAGTTTTGTTCATAAACTTGCATGCTTTGTATATAATAAAATGTGCATAAGGTACTTCATTTCATGAGTCGTCTTCACCTTCATCCCTCCTAATAATTTCTGATTAGGAGACACATTCGATGCCAAAGAACTGAGTTCACTTTTTTTAATATTCTCTCTACATACAGACTAAGAGTGCTGCATGAACTCGGTGGCATATCTAACGATCACATGTAAGCGGGTCCAGGTAAGCTCACCCATGTTTTTAAACAATTAGAAGTCAGGCAATCTTGTTAGACAGCAGTGARTGGGAGGTAATATATGCCAAGCTGGTTTGCTTGGTTTCAGCACCACATTGCCCATTAACCACACTACTCCCAACTGGATGTTCTGAGCACAAGCTGAACTTATGTCCGTATTGAAAATATTGAAACAGCATGTAGAAACGTCCCAAAAGTGACTGTAAAATAGAAACATCAGAATTGGGTCCAGACAGGAGGCTAATATAAAAGTTTCAATTTATTGCAGTAGACACAACTGATAAAGGCAGATCAACATTTATTATATCAAAGAAATGGGAATGCACTGAAAACCATCTGTAAAAGGGAAGTGGCCCAGCTAAGGCTACCCATTCAAGACTAGCCCAGAGTCACAGATAATATTTCTAAACTGACGGGAGTCACCAAAAGCATATTCAACAGTCACATCCGCATCACAGAAGTCTCCAGGTTCTTTTGTAGTCTGACCCTGACATGGCTTCCATGATATGATATTGGGATTTACAAATTATCCCATGCTCCTTTGCATTTGTGACTGTGCCACATTTAAGCAGCAACTGCTTCTTCGATCTCATCTGCTTGAGACACAACCTAGTATCATCCAAATGATGGACTTTGCCTCCTACAGATCCCCAATCTCCTCTCTGGACTTGCTGCATAGTCGCATTTCTGTTCACTATTTTCACCAGTGAGCTACATAAAGTGCCCAGCATGAAATCTGTGAGCAATGCACATCCTCTGAGGGATCATGCATCTGAACCAGGAGGTGGTGAAATGAGCACCCTGTGACATGCAGATACCAGTAAGGCAAAGGAGGGTGGTAGCTATCCTAGGCAGGAGACAGCTTCCTCCCTCCCTAGTTGGTTTCCCCTCCATCCTTGCCTTTGCAATCAATGTCTGAGTTAATCACAGGCCAGGGAGGAGGTAAGCACCCAATTTCTGGAGTCACATGCACTGGGGAAACCTGTAGTGCCCTTAAAGACACAGCTTTTCTTTCATAAAGACATTCCTGGGTGAATGGTGAGTATCCTCCTCTGCAGGTCTCTCTCCACCTGCCATTCAGACATGCCTCTAATCCTGTGTGTGTTGTCTCTGTGATGGAGGTTGTGGATTCGGGTGCTCTTCTCCCACTTGGCACAGCTATGGGCCAGGAGCAGGACTGAAGCATCACAACGCCAGCGCTGTTCATCGACCTGCTATCAGCCRCACCTCACTGGCAGAGGTGAGGGCACTGTCTCAGCCAGAGCTGTCTCACTGCATTGCCATGGAAGCAAAGCCATAATTCATACTTGACAGGATGTGTGGGCATGCAGCACATGGGAGCAAAACAACACACACAGAGGAGACAGGTAGGTTAAGCAACACAAAGAAAGAACCCAAACATAATTAAAAATAAACTATTTGGAGGCCAAACCATGCCCTCCCTGAATGCTTCCATGATCGTCATTCCTGGTCATCTGTTCTGCTTCATCTTTTCCCCTCCTCCTGGCAGCAAAATGCTGCCAGCTGCAGCATCAAAGCTGAAAACCTTAAGTGATGGTTTCCAAAAGAGGTCCACCTTTTTCCAGGAATGGTTGTTGTGTCTTTCTTTGCTTTTCTGGGGAACCACCAAAGTTGGGAGGAGAGCTATGCCTGCATGGCTATAGCAGTAACCACTAGTGTCACTCCTTCGTTAGAGGAGCACCCGTTCCTGGAGCCTTCAACTGTGGAAATAGTGCGTTGAAGTCTAGGGCCTGCAACAGATGGAGTCAACCAGCACCTCCAAGGGGCAAGGGCCATAGGCCACGGGGACTATGGAGAGGAATCACTTCTGTAGCTCTCTTGAGCTTTCACCACTGGGACAGGGACAGCAAATGTCCTTCAGTGGGCAGTGTTAAAGTTGTTTGCTTGGCTTAGGTTGACAGGACTGGATCACAAAGTTTGCTACAGCTACAGACAGCCTGCGTCTCACACACATCTTGTCTTGGAATCCTGCTTTCAAACTTAACTATTAAGTGACCAGTATATCTACATATGGCTGTATCATGCAGGACTATGTATTGCTTTTCTGGTGCCCTTTACATTGCTGATAATTAGATTCACTTAGCAAGTGAATCTAATTATCAACATGGAACACCCAGAAAGAACTATTTGTGTGGTAGGGAAAGATAAAAAGGGAACTTCATTTCACATAAATTTTGTTAAATCCTGCTTATACCTCCATGAATATCTTTCTCTTCATATTTAAACTTTATAGTGGAGTACAAGGTACAGAGTTTCTTTTCATATTCAAAGTTTACAGCGGAGCTTCAAATACATATTAATATAGAAGCTGTAATGTATTCTGAGTTAAGCTGTCATAAAATCTAGGGCTTTTCACATCATCACTTTTGAAGGTCGGTGCCACAGAGAAAAAGAAGCATCTGTATTGGATCACCATGAAGGTTTGTAATACATTGCAATAAATACTGCAATATATTTCATTTTTATATGTTTTTGATGAAGAGGCAAAAGTGCATCTTCAACAGTTGCTTTTCAAAAATTGCTCATCTGCTTGGAACGGCTGTAAAAGAGATTGAAGCTAAACATTATTCATGGATACATTACGGCTCCTCACTGAGACCACAGCTGAAATGAGAAGAGGATTCCAGTGATATTTCATTTGGAGTATTGATTTTTCTGAGCTCGTCCCACAAAGCTATTGCATGTGCGTTCCAGCCTAGCTGGCTTTCTTTCTGTGCTGGTTTTGGCTGGGGTAGAGTTAATTTTCTTCACAGTAGCTAGTATGGGGCTATGTTTTGGATTTGTGCTGGAAACAGTGTTGATAACACAGGGATGTTTTCGTTACTGCTGAGCAGTGCTTACACACAGTCAAGGCCTTTGCTGCCCCTCACCCCACCCCACCAGTGAGTAGGCTGGGGGKGCACAAGAAGCTGGGAGGGGACGCAGCTGGGACAGCTGACCCCAACTGACCAAAGGGATGTCCCACACCATATGGCGTCATCCTCAGCATATAAAGCTGGGGGAAGAAGAAGGAAGAGGCGGACGTTCGGAGTGATGGCGTTTGTCTTCCGAAGTAACCGTTACGYGTGATGGAGCCCTGCTTTCCTGGGGATGGCTGAACACCTGCCTGCCCATGGGAAGCGGTGAATGAATTCCTTGTTTTGCTTTGCTTGCATGTGCGGCTTTTGCTTTACCTATTAAACTGTCTTTATCCCAACCCATGAATTTTCTCACTTTTACTCTTCTGATTCTCTTTCCCACMCCACTGTGAGGGGWGTGAGCAAGTGGCTGTGTGGCGCTTTGTTGCCAGCTGGGGTTAAACCATGACACTTTCCTAAGTTTATTTTTCCTCCCCCAACTCAGTTATAAACATTCTGCTAGTTTTGTGCTTTGATTCTCCTAGAACCCCTAACAAGGGTGAAGACTGCTCCTTTGCAGACTTTTGAAAATAAAACTAACACTTGTTGTTCAGAGAGTGCCTAAATCAATTCAGAAGCGATGTATGGAATACTTTTGCCCCTCACTGCACAACAATGAAAAGTAGCAGTTATTTAACTGTGAAACAACACTTGTCAACAATTTAGATTTCCAGCAGAAACCTGGAAAAGTCCCAGTCTAAAGCACRAGCATAAGAAATGGCTGCAGTTCCCTGACTCTACCTGGGACCTCATACAGGCTGGAAAAACACAGAAGAATCATAGAATCATTTAGGTTGGAAAAGACCTTTAGGATCATCAAGTCCAACCATAAACCTAACACTGCCAAGTCCACCACTAAACCATGTCCCTAAGCACCACATCTACACATCTTTTAAATACTTCCAGGGATGGTGGTTTCTCAGACATTTCACATTATGATGTGAAAACTACACACACACACACACACACMCCCCAAACAAACAAACAAAATTCTAATAAAACTTTGTATTTCTGCCTTTCTTTTGATCTACATTTCAGGGTTTTCCAAAACCAGAGAGTCTCATATTGTGAATGTATAGATAGTGACCAAGATCTGAAAGTATCTCAAATTTGGGGTGCCTGTATCACTAGTAAAACAATTGGATGAGATTTAAAAAAAAAAAAAAAATCCATAGGAAAAATGGTTTTGTGAAAAAAATTCTTTGTGGAAACACGGGGCTTTTAGTTAACTTCTCTGGCCCAAACTGATCACTTGCAGGATGCACTTGCTTGCCAAAACTGGGTGAAGAAAAGTGGCAAAATAGCCCACTGACGCAAAACTTACCTTTTGCGACTAGCATATTATTTGTGATGAATAAGACCAAGGTTTGAGCCTTGCTCATTTTATATCTGAGCCTACTGCATTTAAGGTATGTCAGCCACCAAATTAGTATCTTGCCTTCYGTGGCTTTCCACAAAAACTTTGAAAGACATAGGCTTGATCCCATGTAAAAAGTGAAAAATCCTTTAAATCCAATAAAAAATGTCAGAGAACAGAAAAATTTTTCACTCCATATCTATTTGATTCCAATTTTAGGGGAAAAAAGAGGGGCAATTGCAGCCAAAAAAAAAAAAAAAGAAAAGAAGAAAAAAAATAATCAAACTCTTAGATAGCTACCCTAACAGAAGGAGCTCCTAAATTACCATTCAGTTATGAAAAGTTAATTGAGAGCAATTCTTCTGTTCTGTTTTCATTAAAGATTTGTTTGAAATTGCATAGAAAGCATAGGCATAAGCTGAGACAATCAGCAGGTAAATATTGAGCAGATTTATTTGAAAGTCTGTATCTTCTCCCATTGATAGCAGCAATAAAGCTTTCAGCAGTGTAAAAGTCTAGAAAAACATTCCCTGAAACTATGGCCAAATGGATCTATTTTTCACTCAAACTGTATACCGTATGGGGGCCATAAACTGCTACAGGGTCACATTTAACAGGGAAACCAAGCTAAATAAAATAGGAACCAAACATGTAACTTAGTCTCCAACTTCCCCCTGCCCCCCCCCTCCCCCCTCCCCAGTATGAATCTTAGTGATTGGAAAACCGAGTTGGTTTTGCTTTATAAATAAATAAATCACTTGCTTTGACACTTAGTGAATTTAGCTGGAGGCAAAATGAGATCTTYTGAATACTGTTTGTTCTTGCACTGTTTCTGACAGAAGCCCAAAATCCAGCAATAACAGAGTTTAAAAGAGACACTTTCTTCTGAGATCTATAAAGAACAAATAGGTAGAGCGTATCTTGAGTTCAAAAAACCAAAGAAAACATTCAAACCCATACAGACAAGGTAGATGTTAGGTGGGAGCTTTTAATTTGTTAACGTCTATTGACACATTCTCATGGCTGTTATACAACTTCTGGACAGACTTGCCACTCGTGTCACTAAGATAGGTATTGTTTTTTCCCATGCAGTGATCACAGATAACTAATGACTTTTGAAATAGATTTATTAATGTTTTGCACTTGCTTCTGTTAGTGTGTGTTTGGACAGAAGAAACAGAGTACCCTTGGGGTTTGTGTTTGCTTTTATTTTTTCCTTTCATCTTGACAGCTTTACTATTGAAAAAATAAATAAATAATTTTTTTTCAAGACCAAGAAAAAGGCTTCTGCAGCGCCTTAAGAAATTACATTCAAGACATCATTTATCTAGTTTTACCGAATACGTCTTTTCAAAGCTTATGGTGCAAATTTAATTTAAGTTTTAGAAAACCATAAAACTCTGARTTCACAATTTTCTACATGTCTACACATCTATTAAAGCCATAATTATTTAATTAAGCTGACCTGCTTAAAAGTGGCAAATTCTAGTGCTGSACATTTTATTCCGAATATTCCGAATGTTCTTTGACTGGCAAATCCTTCAGTTCTCTTACTGCTTTGCCAACACTCCCTCCTGCTAAAAATCATTATCTGAAATGATCACAAATAATCAAACCCTTGTTCTCKCTTAAGAAACTAGAATGATCCTGTTCCTTCACATTGCTCCAAAAATAAACCAAAAATCTTGTGAAACATAGAAAACTCACCAATCTTCATTGCCTAGYAATGGGGATTGTTGTTACAACGTCTTGTGTTCCTCATCTAAATAGGTTTATTGTAATCATTACGCAGCACTAGCATCAGTATCGGCACAGCCTAAATGCTGATGTTCCTGTGGAGGTTGTTAGTTAAAGAGACATTAAAATATACTAGGAGCAGTGCAACCATTTCTTTGCCTTTCTTACAGAATATTTCAAATCCATTTTCACATCATCCTGAAGATTTTTCTTAGATGAAGCTCCCAGAAAAAGCTGTAATTTCCTGTCAGGACAATTCAAGAACCACTGACAGGCCCAAAAGAATAATTGTTGCTGCAATGTGGATGGAGAATAGAAAAAAGGCAGATCATGCCAGGTACAAATGATACTTTTCTTTTAGAAGATACTGTCTTTCTSTAGACAAGGGAAATATGCTAGATCCAATTTGCCTGGCTTACAGTAAGGTATTCAGGGGAAYTGCTAGAGTAGAGAAGTTGGGAATTAGGAAACTGATTGTAAGATGGGTTAGGAAGTAAAAGGAGATGACTGGCACTGTGGTAAATAAGGAACTTTYAAACTGAGGGAAGCTGTTAGGAGAACATCTCAGGTCTTAGGACATGCTGTGTTCAGCTTTTCTTTAATGACCTTTACGCAAGGAAAAGACTTTTAACTCTACTAATAAAACGTGAAGATGTTGCAGACCTGGAAGACACCACCAGAAAAGAGAAACTGATTATCATGTAGRGAGAACCAAATGACCTTAGGGAATGAAGTGGGAAATGAAAGACAACATAGCAGTACTAACCGCTGTAACACTGTACAATGCTATCARAGAAAATCCTCTTACATGCTGGAAGTTAATCAGCTGGAATTAATRTAGAAGGAGGAAAATCTCCTTGCCAGATAGTCAGCTTGGAAGAACAAGAGACACCAACCTGATGTGGTCATTAAAGAAACAACTAATATTTATCAGGCAAAGTCACTCTAGCAAAGATGGAGGGTATTAATGCCTYCCTACAAAACCCTGTTAAGAGTTTATCTAGAATTCAAAGCACAACTCTAATCACAAAGGCTCAAAAGAGAGGAATTCAGAAGGAAGAGCTAGACAGTTACTAGGATGGCAGAGGGAATGAAGTACCTGTCCTGCAGAGTGAGAACAGAGGTGTCCGCCTTGACGAGGGAACAAAAATCTGCTTTAAAAAGAAAACTGGGTACCCGAGTTTTGAAAGTTTGGGCTACTCACTGTTTCTGTTTCAGATGGATATACGTTGCCTTTTTTCCTCCAGGGTGGTCCTACCTTACTCTCTGAAAATGCATCTTGYGGGGAGGGGAATCTAAACAGAAACCAATCAACTCCTCCCTATSATTTTGTGAAGCACAAGCAAGAACATCATCCTGCCTGGTTAGTACTTCAGTGGGCGTTTCAGTAAGGCTGATCTGTAAAGCCCATTTTACAGAGTGCATGTGTTCACAGTGCAGAACCTCATAGTAGAGACTTGCTACAAGCAGAATGCATTAGAAAAATATTTCACATGCTCCTTAATCAATCTTTTTTCCCTTCCTTCTCAAATCCAAGCAAATGTCACTTCTTTGCAACTTGCTGTCCAACACTGTTGTGACATAAGTTCTCATTAATYGATTCCTTTTTACAGTAGGAATACCTTGAAATCTTCATCCATTTAGTTCCTAAACTTGKAAAGAGCAAGGTTTCTTTTTAATGAGGACCAAAGCTTTCCGATTCCTTGAATTTCTGAGTTGTGTAATGAAAATGTTTTTTTTTTCTACTGTTAGAATCCAACCACTCTGACAACCACATATCCAATAGAATTTTTAATTTCATTTGSTGCAAAATTTACCTGATAGTATATCAGAAACTCAAAACCAAASAGTTTTCATCCCTCACTTCAGGAAGAGTTGTATGTTTAAAGGCATCTATACATATACCTGTTCAAATACAACAGTATAGAGGAGGAGAGGGTTATTTTCTTTAAATACGTTCCCCACCTCCTGTTCCCATTTCTTTCTTCCATTGCATATGTGCACTCTTTCCTCCTTCTCATTTCTTGCCTTTAATCCGCAGGGTTGTAGACACTTTGCACAAAAAGAGCCAAGAATGGTCTTCCTGATATTAATTTCTTGTACCCACTGTATCTTGAAGAAAATTTCCTTCCTTTGTGTCTGCAAGAGCAGACACATTTGGAGGACACATTCCTTCGTGTCTTCCAAAGCTGCCTAACAGAGTAACAAATGACAATGATGCACAGCAAACATTCCCCAAGATTAATTATAGATTGATGGAAATGAAGGGAGAAAACTAGAAGCCATAAAATCCACAGAATGCTTTAGAAAGAATCAGTGGAATAAATACACCTGCTTGCAAGACAACTCAATGCATCATCTTGCCTTCTGATAGTATGCAAAGCCATTTTCATCCCCCAGTCTTGTATTTCCTTAATGAGTTAACAAGGAGGTCTGTTAAATGAGATYCTATTATACAAGCTAAAGACCTGAACAAGATTTGTTTTTAAATCATTCGCTATAGATCATCAAAATTCAGCTTTAGAAAACATGATAGGTAACATCCCTCAAAATGGAAAATTCTCAATACCTACCTTGCTCTTCTCATTACTCCTTTTAACGTGGCTTACAGTCTGTCAATCAAGTGCAACACGCGCAGGCGCACACAATGATGATGACTAACTGAATGCGGAATTATCCATTCCTTTTGCCCAGTCTAGTCCCACTCAATGTCTATTCCCAAAACATGGAGGAGGACCAAATGGCCTCTGGTAGACGCAGTTTTACGTCATCTAGATCTGCAACCAATAGCAGCCCATTTTAACTGACTGCAGGTTTGCATCTAGCACCGTATCAAACTCTRCTAAATAAAGGACTCCCTTATTCATGTGGGAAAGACAACACATCATAATGGAGACCTTAGGAGATGCATCTTAATTTCTTACATCGCAAAGTCATGCRACACTCTTAAAGAAAGGATGCTATAATGGAAGGTCCTGAATTAGTCCTTACATGACCTCGTTATATGCTTTTTGTATGACCCCAACAAGTGATTTACCTCTCTGTGCCCTTTTTGTAAAACAGGAATAAAAATGCTTCCTCTTACTCACCTTTTGTCTGTCTTCCCTGGAGTGTGAGCTAGTRGGGTATGAATTCTCTCCTTTGAGTACATATAGAGAGCCTTGCACAGCAGGACCTTTCTGCATTGTGCCATCTGAATAAAATGCTTGATAACATTTAATGAACACTGACGTTTTCGGAGTATCCTTGATACTTTGAAAAGGCTTCTGTTACATTCTCATGCCTAAGCAATAGCATGATCCCAGCCATTCTAACACTTGAAACTACTCCTGGAGGTGATGTGCAAGATTAAAGCTTATGAAAAAATATTTCCAGGCTTACGTACACAACAGTGATATGTTATGTACATAAGGCATACATAAGTGTATCTGTCTCCCTTAGTTACTGGTTAGTACAGTAGCCCTGGGATCCAGCAAAGAGGACAAACCTTACCAGGTCCTTGGTATTATAGGCTACCATAATTAGAAAAATCCATTTATGAGAAAGCCTTCCTTTCAAAAAAACATTCCAAGACCTGAGAGGTCCTAAGTTAGAGCTATGTCCATTAGTTGCAGGCTGGGGTACCAGATATTTCTCAGTTTGTGGCCCAAGAAGCTGTTCATGCACTCGTCAAAATTATCTCCCTAGAGGCACGGATGAGAAGATTAGTTCTGTCTCTGAACGACCTTGGTGCCCCCAGCCTCAGCTCTGTCACGGCCACAGAGCTGCCGGTGTTTTGCTCTCCTCCTCCTGGGGCAAACAGAGCAGCTGATGTAATGTAAGGTTTTGGGGAAGGAAGTGTCATTTTTTTCAACAGTTTCGCAGAGCCCATCCCAAGTCCTTCCAAGTGATCGGAGGGGCTCCCRGTGGCACCTTGCTGGCTCTGTCTGTCTGTCTGCCCACACTGCCTTGAGAGGCACTGGAAGGGATGGCTGAGCTTGACTTTGCTTTTAACCCAGACAGGCATTCTGTTGGCAAGGTCCAAGGATCTCCTTCCTCCGCTTTATTGCAAGGAAGAACCCACTGCTTGAGGCTTTCCAACCCACAGTGCATTTCACCAAAAACTCCAGGCTTTGCTAATCCTCCATGAGGGCTCTCCGAGGCTGAGGTAGGCTGCTGGGAGCACATGATGGGACCCTGCATATCGGAGTTCATCAGGCGGACCCATACTCTCCAGGTTCCCCACAAGGTTCCTGTTTGGAAATGAGGCAACAGCACGCAGATGAGTTCTTAGCTTTGCAAAATCTCTGTGGGAGCAGGAAGAGACACAAAGTAAGACTCTGATGCATCCAAGTTCATGGATACCACTACTAACCATTACTTTTGGGGAAGCAGTGAGTGATGCATTCTGTGGTCCCTGGGATCTCAAGGGAGCTTCAACGTGATGCTAAAATTCAACATACGCTTTACTGAACTGGGACTTAGGAAAGTAGATAGAGAGGAGAGAGAGGGGAAAGAATAAGTAGCTGTGGTTTTATATCTGTGTTTTTCTATCTGTTGATCTTTCATTTCAGTGGAGAACCTGGAMACTAATTTCCCAGATTTTCATTTTACATTTCATTTTTGAACTGGCCGTCCTATTAGGGTCTCCTGCCCCAAATGCAGTTGCAGACCCTTGCTACTGTAACAGATCTCCCAGGTGAGCTCAAAAGCTCAGGGGATCTTTTAGGCCAGCCCCTTGGCCAGAGCAGGACTACTATGTCTATTTCATTCCTGACAGGTGTTTACATAACCTCTCCTTAAGCTTTTCTAGCAACGGAGTCTCCCCAGCACCCTTTAACAATTATTCTATTGTTTCATTTTCTGTTGACTCAGCCATGAATGCCATTGATAACCTGACACTTGGCTATGTGGTTGCAGCTTGCCCCATATATCACTATTCCTTTCTTCTTCTCAAGGGATATGTTCAAAGCTCCATACAAGACAAATTCTGTATTAGCTGCCTCTTATTGCTGCTTATATAGCAGGGATCCTTTGACAACTGTCTGCAGCAAAAAGTCCTTTTGCATCCTTCCTCTGGTCTCCTAAAGGAATCTCTGCAATTCTTCCCCTATTCAGCTCTTCAGCTACTACAATACTGTGACTTCTTTTACCAACTTCTCTGCAGCTGCTTCTGTTTCTACACTTAAATTTTCAGAATTCACTTCTTACTCCTTCAGTTTCTTTCTAAAGAGGAGGACTTATCTCCAATTTCTCCTGTATGTTCAACAACAACCTCATTGGAACAACTTCACTAAAGATTAATGTCTTGTTTGCTCATGTTTGTCCATCATGTATATTGTCTTGCAGTTGTATAGGCTGTATGATAGTTTCCATTCCCCAAGTACACTTTCTGTKTCATTTTTTCTTTTTCTAACTTACCTTACCTCTAAGTTAAAATAAGAGGCTATACAATCAAGCTTTCTGTCAAACCACATTTCAGCTGGTGACAGATCAAATTTAAAGGACGCTGCCCTGAAATTCAGGAATGCCAAATAGGAATCTGATTTTTCAGCTTTTTAAAGCGTTCTTCTGTCAATTTCTACAGCACTTTCCATAACACCATTGAGCTTGGATACCCTGGATCTGAGTAACGTACTTATGATCTTATTCCTCAGAAAACCATTTCATTTCATAACAATGGAATTGTGGTCTTTTACCCATCATAACAACATTTAGTATGTCCCATTTAGTAAACACAGACAYTAGTGCTGAGACTTAATCTCCAAAAGCCAGTTTTCTACTGACGCTACTTCTAGATAGCAAAAGTAATTGTTCAGAAGCCTATCACTCTTGTTTCATCAAACAAACTTTTGATACAGGCGGGTKGTTGTTTGTTTGGGTTTTTTTTACCTTCCTTCATACACATTTATACTAGGAATTACTCTTTTGCTCTCTTCTTCAAACAGTCCCTATTTTACCACAACTAGCTTTTATCCAAAGTCTTTGTTGGTGCTAGCATRCAAGCTTGTGCATCAGGGCTCACTYTACAAATGATAAAGATTTCACTAGTGTTTAAGCTGATGTTCCAGTTCTCACATGTAATTATTTGGATTAATTTCACAAAAAGCCCTGCTTTTACTTGTTGCCCAAGACTACATCATTAACTTAGTTTTAGAAGCGTTCGGTCTTTCTCTACTGACTTTTTTAAAAGATGGTTTTGCTTCTTCCAAATATAGTCTGTCTAAACACTGGACACTGCTTAAATCTGATTTTTTTTTCCTTATCCTGCACAGTTTTTCATCCTGCTTCTTCTAAAYAAACTCCGATTCATTATTTAGACTTTCCTTTGAGTGTTTGATCTTGTTCCATTTCTGTATGCTCATAGGAGTTTTAAGACTTACTTATCCAATGCATTAACATTTCTTGTTCCCTCCCCTCAAAACATATTTGGTTGTCTTCCTTAGCCTGCCAAATCTGCATTTGTCTTTTATGTACAAAAGAAGTCTTTCTAATAATCCTTTTCTCAGGTTGGGGTCCGTGATTTCTGTTATAATTTGATCTCAAATCTGGTCTTGCATGTTTGACATCTGTTTCAAATGTGTTAGGATGCATAAAAAGCTTTCCCTCCTTCTCTGGTTTCCTCTGTCAAATAGGTAGCTTTCAGAAGTTTCATTCTTTCTTAGGATGGTATATGCTTTACCTCTCCTTAGCACACTTCAGTAATTACTCTGCTCCTATTATTCTACTCAGGTTATCCATTGCCTTCCTGGACAGCCCCRGTTGCTCTCGGCCACCTGACTTGTTTCCACTTTACTGCATTTCTTCTAATTTTCAGTTTGAATAGCACAATTTAGCACTTGGTATTCAAAGACAACACTAAGTCCAGAAGTCTATAAATATGAGGTATCCCTAATTAAATAACATATAAACCAGCTTATAGATGAATAAACCTATTGTGAGGAAGGATCAGTGTGTGCCACCAYCAGGCAAATTAAGCCACTATTAACAGCTATTCTCATTTGGTTCCTGTATGTTATGTTAYTCAGTTTGAAGTAGTCTATTAGAGGGCCAGGATAATAAATGAAGGCAACAATAGGGACCATACACTAGGTGTTAAATTTCTTTCAGTGTTAATAAACTGCAGTGTCATAAAATTTTAAACAGGATTTTAACAGACATAGTTCATTCTGTAAACTAGACTGCCCTTTTAGCATTTTACCTTTAAACCACATAACTAAAATACTACATAAAAGAGAAAAGATACCCTTTGAGAAAGAACTATTATTCATTGTAATGCATAATCAAGGTTATTTTCTCTAAAAATCATTAAGCACTTGTCACCAAATTTTAAATACTTTAAATGGAGACCTGTAAAGAGCTCATATATTTAAATGTCTGTATTTTCACAGGTCCATTAAATACTAGCTAAATTGAGATAAAAACATTTAGCTTCCACTTATGAGAAGGGTTAGGAATAGCAACTAAAAGAAGAAAATCTCAGAGAAAAAAAAAGAAAAGTTGTGTTGATAGGACTGACTCAAACAACACCAAAACTAAGCATGTCTGTTCTGGAAGACTATTTCTGGAAGGTTTCTCCCACGTTTTCAAACTATTTATAGTTAAAAACTTTTCCTTCAGCCAGCCTGCAGCCAGAACTTGAATGGCTAGAAAATAGCACAGGTCAGATTGTCAGCCATATATTTCATTCATGTAAAATTCTGAGTGCACACCGAGCTGCTATACACAGCAGGAGTCTCTCTTTGCAAGAAGTAAATGGACAGTTTTTCTAAAGGAGTTTACCAGGAAAATAAAATGCCTTCACATGACTTGTTCCTTCCCTGCTTGAGACCTCTCTTCCTTGCACCTCCTATTCTTTTAAGTTTCCGTGCTGAACAGAATCTGGATCACAGCCTGTGAATTGTGTCAGGTCTTTTGTCTTTCTGTTCAGGGTGAATCAAGCTCCATCCAAACTGCTTACTGAAACAATCTAGGCCTGTCTATTAATCTGCTTCAAATACTTGGCCTGGAAATAGCTCCGAGGAAAGTGATCTATTAATTGTATCAATCCTCATTTGGCCTTTATATCACTGGTGTTTTCCCCAGGTGGGTACTGTTTGCTCTACAGGTTTTGTTAGATCAAAATCCCACATGCCAGCATCAGACTTTGGGATGGAGGTTCCAAAGCGTTTGCATTTTCTGATTCAGATCCACYCCTTGTTCTGACAGAAATGTGTTTGACTTTAAGTCACTTGCTCTTATTCTATAAAATCCCCATTAAAACAATAATTAAACTCTCTCTGTCTTATATATGGCTTTAAATGTAAATTTTTGCTCCTACTTGCCCACCTGGGGATCCCTCCAGGGATGGCTCTAATTTACTCAACCCGTTAATTCCTCCTAAAATACTTGAACCAATTAAAACATTTTGGATGATTTTTTTTAACTACTAAACATTTCCAAAAGGCACGAGCCAAATTTTGTTTTACTTTGGGTCCTATTAAGATTCTGTATATTGTAATGTGAATGAAGGTAAGGTACAATTTTTTCGATCCAGGTTAGAGGAGCTATCAGGGGTGCAAGGTATTATTTAGAGTGAGCAACAGCCTGACAGTCTCGGCTTTGGTTTTTAATAGTTATTGAAATCTTCCTTATTCTCTCACCTTCCTCATCAAACATTGATTACGCATTTCACATTTTGTATTCTACTTATCTGATAGCTTTTCCAGTTCTTCCTTGTAGACAGCAGGACACATAAGGCTGTCACTTCTTAGGGCAATGGCAATAAATGTAGGAAAGCACGGTGACACTTGCGGAAAAGGTCACAAACCTCGCTTTCTTTAAGTCTTCCAAATATCAGTCTGATCAAGGAGCTCAGAGGAGGTGTATCTTCCACTCTAAGTTACCACATTTGGTTTTAGATAAACTGCTAGACGTACATAATTCACAAGAAAACAAATGGATTTCTTTACTCTGATTGTTGCATGCAAAATTTTTCTATTTAATAATGGTAATAACCAAGGTACAATATACTACGCAGTATTCTCATTATTTCCACCAACTTCTTTTTCTTTTTTTTTTCCCCCATGGGAAAGGGGTGATTTTCTATTCTATTCTATTTCATTTTAAATCACAGCAGAAGTCCATATTATATCCTTTTTGCATACATTTTGACCCTGATGTGTAAGTTTGACACTTTGAGCTGCGAGTGAAATAGCATCTACCAAACAGAAATCTGTTTCTAACCTTTTTTTTTACTATTCCACAATGTAAAAAGCAATAACCACACTGAAGTTTAATTATACATTAGCACCATAGTGTACATGTAGAAATAAAATAATAAAGATGCAACTGATTTTATGTTTTAACAAATTTACCACCAATTAAAAAAACCCTATTAAATGTTTATTTGTCCATTCTGTTATTTCCCATGTAAGGCTTACGTTTTAATGCTTTAACAACATGTAAAGAAAACAACTTTGTTTTTTTTTTTAAAAATAATTTTATATAATTATACAACTTGATGTGGTAATTCTTAAAATAAAAATAGGCCTTTGTAGACTTTTTGTGCATGAATATCTTCTTATATTATTTGAGGCATAGCCTTTCCATCTGCAGTGCTGCAATAGCCTTTGGTTCTCTGTTCTTACCTCTTGTTGTAGCGAGCTGGCTTTTTGGGGCCTTGTTTATTGTTTGTAGAAGAGCATATCAGCAATACAGCTGTCTGGAACAAAAAGAGGAACAAAAAGCCTGAAGGCGCTTGATCTAGTTTGAAAGTTGAAATTCATATATAATTTTAAAACAGTTCACATGAAGGATTGTACAAATTTATAACCGAATATTTCCTTTTTCATAAACCCAAAGATGGTTTTACCCAGCTCTGACAGATATGCAGCAAAACCAGCAGTACCACCTTTTCCTTAACTGGGTCTCAGAAGGGACAGATTATTTTCTCATGAGAAACATATCTAACAACTTCCTTTAAAAGCAGTTGCAGTTCAAAATCTCTCATGCTTATTCATGAAGTCCAAACCTAAAAGACAGAGCATATATGTGCCATGTTTTTATGCCTACTATCTACCAACATTTAAATACTGCTCCTGACTGTGCCTCGCATTTCGTGCACAGATGCTTCTCTTGTTCTCCTTGGTGACTTTTGATAAAACTTAAATTGTCTTTTTTTGACAAGAGTTTTAACTGTGAAGTTCCTTAGCTGGGTAAACCCCCAGGGAGAACGCAGGCAGGCACAGTCATCCGGCTTATCCTGGGTGTTTTTCCCTTACCGCAGTGTGTGGTCTGAGGTCACACGTGCAATGGACCGGAAATGGCTATGACACCTTGGACTCTCTTCAGGGGTCTTTCACACCCAACCTGCACGTGCATAGTGGCCATTCACCAGAGGTTTCAAGATCTTACTGCTGGGCTGGGTTGCCACACATCCAAAAGTCTGTCAACCAATTAAATATAAYTTTTCTGGACATATTGAGAGGAGGTAGCTGGGAAAAATCAGGTAGCCCTAGAGTTCCCCTCTCCCCCTCCTCAGATGATGATGGCCTTCACCAAAATACTCGTATGTATACACTTCAAAGAGAAAATAAAAGAATGGATTCTCTTCTTCCTTGCACCCTCACAAGCAAAGTGGAAAAGAGAACAAAAGCACGTTTTGTGTCTAAAAGTAGCTAAGTCACTGCATAGAAACACCTGTCCAGGCAGCCTAGGAGCATCCCCAAGAGACCAGTTTCAAAGCACCATCTCCTAAATGCAGAAGGGAAAGAAAAGAAAAMATAATAAAAAGAAGACGTAAATATACAACATGCACTTGAACGTCATTGCACAAAGTGCTAAGAAAGGAAGTCAAAGAAGGCGCTTTGACGAGCAACGAGGGTGAGGGTGAGGTGCAGCTAACGAGAAYCAGAGGCCTCACGTGACCCAAAGGCTGCAGGGGCCTTACTGGGCCCAGAGGGGCAGTCGCTCTYCTTCTGTAGCATCAGAGACGCTTTCCAACAACACGAATGTCTGCTCTGAGCTTACGTTGTGYCAGGGCAGAGCGCTTTTTTTGCAATGTTAAATTCTGTTGGTTTTCATATACTTTCCCTAAAACCATGGATATTGAAAAACTGGGGCTAGAAACAATCTACGAAAGGAGATTTGTCTGTCTCTCAGTATACAGTTACACTATATAGCACATAAATTATTCTCTGATTAATCACAATTTTGGAAAATATAAGCTGCTTATCTGTGCAATAAGCTTGATTCCACCTATTTTAATCATATAATTGCTTTTCTCCTTCACCAGGGAAARCATCGTTCCAAATGATATCATAGTTTGTTGTATTTTATATTAGTCCCACTAGGGTATTTTGCAGTTCAAACAGAGCAAATACACATACCCACGTTGTGTCATACACAGCTTGATTCTGTCACTTAACCAAACTGGCTTTATAGACTTCAGTGGAGAGAAGAGAATCAAGCTCATTTTGTACACATATAAACATAAAAATATAAATATAAAAATTTAAATATATATACACTATATATTATTTTTTTTAACCCCAAATCTAGTTGGGGTTTTTTTGTTTGTTTGTTTTTAAACTATAAAGAAGAGAAAAATCTGATATCACCTACATTTTTTATCACAGTGAAAATATTTGCTGGAGTACAAAAGTGTGTGGTAAGGGACATTAAAACATAATAGCACAGTAGGCCAACTTATACCAATTGCTTCACAGTGGGACTATTGTCATTCAAGTACAAGTACTAAGTTAAAGGGCAATAAATAGTATATTAGGTCTATTACTGCAGGCATTTTAGCTACAGTAATATCTACTGGAATTACTTGTGTTGTTATTAAAATAGACGATATTTTGGTAACAGTGTGAAAAGCAGGAACACGAACAGTTTCTTTCTGAATGAAACATTTTGCCACATCTTTTACTCACTAGGATTTCAGATGAGTGGGCAAATAAATAACAAGGCAGAGAAAACCTTGTCTGCAGAGCCAGAGACTAGGGATCACAGAGGCTCTGCAATAMTTATTACAAAACGCAGACAGGCCCCAGGACACAGCAGCTGCAGCTGGAGGGCAGGTGGAAAAGAGGGAGGGGAAAAAAMTCTGAGAGAGACGGGGAGAGAGAGAGAGAAAGATGGAAGAGTGAAACCCTAGCGCCTTTTGCAAAAGAAATGGTGAATTTTCAGATGTGCTGAAGATCCTTCAATTCAGCGTGTCTGCTAGGAAATGCAAACCTTGATGATGGTACGGTAGCCATTAGTGGTTCTGATAAGTGCGTCAAAGATTATATTTAATTTTAAAATGTATGAGAGGGGACATATAGGAAGAGAGGGTCAAGCCTGCCTGCAACTTGTGAGCAGGAAGAAGGGGATTCCTCACACAGCATGAAGCTGGTTGAACCTGGTGCTGCTGTTTCTGTTCAAATCTCTTGTTGTTTTTTGACAGTATTTGTGACCACAATGGCATACAGGTATTCTTTAGTGCTCTCTTTTCAAAAGCAGCAAGAGAAACAAACCCAAAGGCTAGATCTTAGCTTTCGGGCTTGCCAGCATCACAGGTGCAGCAGAGAGAAAATTTTTATTAGTGAAAGAATCCCAAAGTTTCAGTTAGCTGAGCTTAAACATTTTTTGATAGTAACCTGTGGCTATAATATAATGCATGGATCACAACTTAGATTTTCATTTGCCTATCTGCAAAAGATTGACGAGAGTTGTCATTGGTGAGGAAGAAAAATTGTTCTGATTCTGGATAAGTGTACAGCAAATCTTGAGATTTCCTGAGAAATGTATCATTTTCTCACCATTTAAGGTCATATATTTAATCCAAGAAATAGGCCATGGAATATGCTAGACTCTCAAGTGCAGCATAAGGAAAAGAATTGGTAATTTGCTCAATGACCCAGAAGAGCTGGTCAAGAAGCATTGAAAATTGCATATTTGATTAAAAAAAAAAAAAAAGAGCTGGCAATACACAATAGTCAAGAAGTATTTAAAAAAATACTAAGACCTACCTTGTGCTTAGAAAAGCAACTTTTAGACTGAGTCCAAGTTACAGCTAACATAAATTTTGTAACAAAATAGAAGCACAGCTACCCTATCTGTGCAGAAGCCACAAAATTTATTGTGTCTTCTCACCCAGGCATTTGTCATCAGAGACATCCTTCACTCCGCGTCTCCATGTTGTCATCATCCCTGAGGAACCTACGAACCGAGAAGGCAAGGTTCTGTGGTGTCTCTTCCTTGCAGTGGGGCATGCATTGTCACCAGCGTCTGACAAGCCTGCAGATGATTATCAGGAATAGGAAGGTAAGTCTGGAGAATAAAATCCCCAGCAGACCAGAGGAGGCTGGTGCCCTGAACCGGAGGGCGAGTAGCGCCCAGCGCAGCCGCGCGAGGAYGAAGGGGTTGTTTCAGCAACACCGTTAAGGGCAATAGCCGGTACCACAGAACAACACGTGGAGCTGGCTGATGCTCTCGGTCTGCAAGAGATGCTGGCTTCTCAAAACCACCTTTCATGCCTCCTCAGCATAAACACTCACCTCTGAATTTTCAGTCAAGTAGAAATTCTGGAGGGAATAAACAAAAGAAAACAACAACAAAAAGCACTTTCAACAGTAAAATGACTTCACTGAAGTGTCTTGTATTTGTGAATACAGACTATTTTTTGGGTGTCTTTACAACTCATCCCATGATATAAAAAGCAAAAGGAGCATCCTGTCCTTCTTCATTTGAACAATATTTCAGTTCTCTGTTTTATTCTCACAGTAAACAGCTGCTTAATCAGCCCTGGCTGATTAAATCCACTTCTATAGGGCAAAAATTTTCACAAATCTAAAAATAACCTTCACCTGACACTTACAGGCACAGTAGTGTGTCTTAGGATATTCTGTTWTAAGGAAGTTATTCAGCGTCAGATTAATCTGTTATTAACCCATAACTGTTTGCTATGTAGAAATGAACATGCTTTAACCACTTATGTTCCTAATATAACTATTTGAAAAGCTCCAGATTTGTGAAATTAAATTTGCAACTCTTAATAGTAGGCTACAATTAGTATGACTCTTTCCACAAGCTATGAAAATATGTGATCTGGCCCCATTAGAAAGTAACTCCAAAAAGAGAAAAAACTTATAAATAAACAAGCATGAAGAGCAAAATTCCCAATATCTGTTCTTTATATATGGTGTCAGGGAAACGATGCATCTGTTTTCTTTTAAGCACTATGAAGTAGCATTTATCAGCCACTTGTGGGCGTTGCTCACTGTTATGAAATGKCTTTTATTAGTCCAAATATTAGAAACTATAACCAACATAGCTATGACAGAGTCTGCAATCTTGCATTATGTGCCATCTTCAAACCRAGATCCTAAAAAGCCACTGACCTTCACAGGCCATGGGGCAGAAAGCTGAGATGCTCCACTCACATGCCACAGAGCAAGCAGCATGGGGAAACCATGACCTCTTAATATCTCCTACAAAAGAGAGAACAAACTTCAAAGGTGGATTTTTAGTGCCCTGAGGTCAGGTCACCGGAGGTTTCCTGACCGGAGCATAAGGGTACAACACAACAAGAAAAGGTAGCTGACAAAATACTGCAAAATACTTTCAACAGTAGCTTTTCAGATTAGATTTTTAATGAGGCGTGTAGATGGCAACTCGTTCATCTCTTGTCAGAATGAAGCAACTTCTTCAGTTGTTGCTAATTGCTTCCAGCAGTAATGTCTAGCACGGTATTGCAAAAGCACAGAAAATCTGGGGGTTTAAAGAAAAGGAATTATTTCCATGCTTAAAGTGAAAGGAGATGTAAGGTTGTATATAACTTTTTTTTTTTTAAATAACAACAAATAATGGTCAGCAGGGGAAAAGATACTTATCTTGAGAGTTTTGTTATTGCTGCTTATAATAAAAGACCAGTTCCCAAAACATTTGTTCCCTCTTTTTCATCCCCACTCAGGCAAAGCTGCCGTTCAATGATCTGAAAGGTTCTGTTGCCTTCGCAGTCAACATTTCCCTTTCATAGCTCCTCCCTTGCCCCTGTAATAAATCACAAAGCTAGCATTTTTGCCCGTCTACATTCATAGCTATAGATATTAAAAAACAGTGAGAGTGGAGAGCTGGACAACTCACTTGCGTAGAGCAATTGCTCTACCATTTGGGAGAGGATCCCAGGACCACTGTTTGTTGCTAATGGGAATGGGTAAATAATTACTTGACATAATTGGCAATTATTCACAATTCAAAGAGACCAGACTGAAATGGAGAGGTCTCCATGGGAGTGTTTGCAACTAAATGGGTTGTTTGTAGGAGACTTTAAATTATCAGAATGCCACAACATATTTTTTTTTAACTGGAAAATACAGTTGCTTTGGAGATCATTGTATAAGAATGCATCATTTTATGATGAAATTATGTTTAAGAAAAATGAAACTAACATTTTGATTGAGTTGAACCATTCAGTCATAGATATCTGACTGTTCACAATGCCTTATCAAGAAATAAAGCATTTCTTAAGAGAACAAAACTTTTTTGATTCCTTGTAATTCAATACTTCAATTAAACAAAATGCCTGAACTTCTGAACAAATATTCCAATTTTCAGCCAGTACTTGTGGTGACAGAACATGAACCACATGCATCACCTGACGAATGTCAACAGCAGAAGACATTAGCATCTTCTAAAGTAAAATTTGTTAAATATGTGAAGGATACAAGACAAATGTGACAGTACTTTTAGGCAACTTTAAACCACATCAGTTCAAAGCCCCACAAATAATTTTTCACATGCTAGTTTAAAAATTGCCCTTTTTATTATACATGAACAGTATTCTTCTCCCCATTTACAATTTCTTTAGGATAGGAAGCCGGATCTCAAGAGGGGCTCTAGATAATTTTTTTTTTTTTTTTAGTAAATACTATACAGTTGAGAACTATTAAATAGCTAACCAGAGCCATGTTAGTTTTTACAGCCATGTGAATGTAGAGCACTGACTTACAGGTGTCATCTACTGTACTCTATCTTTCAAATCAGCGTTGTCACTTCCTATAAATTTGCACTACAAATTCATACTATTACCCACTTAGCTGAAGCAGTTAGCCAATACGGCCTGCCAAAGTTGTTCCTGTTAAGATGAAAAATAGATTATAGAAGTCAGGTATATAATTTGGTGTAATCTTGTTTATTTACAAGAAAATAGGCACAAAGTGCAGGTTCTTTGAGCAGAGTAGGAAAAACAAACAGCAGGTAGTTCAGTGCCTCAGATAAACCTACATCTGCTGCTCAGGCCAGCTCCACGGTTCGAGGAGTCTCTCTGTTTCCCCTCGGGATGAATCTCTCCTTTCCTGTCCTGACTCCCCCCCCGCCTGGTGAAAGCCTGGTGAAGAAAAGAAAAAAAATCCACACCAAAACCAAACCCCAAACCACACACACACACACACACACAAGACCAAAAAAAAAAAAAAAGGCCCAACCCTTACACAATTTCTATTAATTCAAAGTGTTAATTAGATGCAACAAAATGCAGAAAATATGGCTAAAAGAAACTCGGATATAAAGGTTCAGTAAAGGCAGATAAAGTGTGAAGACAAAAGGAAGCAGGCAGACAGGACACGTGAAATTTTACTGAATCAGAGCTTCAGGGAAGAGAGCCTTAGTGCAAAGATGGGCAGAAAGCCAGAGTACATGGACAAGGATCCGGAACAAGCAGTAAGAGAATTAAAACAAAAACAAAAACCTAGTCTAGTGATGAAGTGAGGAAAGAAGAAATAGGGTAGCAGTAGAATTTGATAAGGGAATGAAAACTTCTGAAAGCAATGAAAAAGATATAGTGCATGAACTGCAAGACTAAATAAGAAGTGAACTTTGTAAAAGCAGCAAAGAAATAAAAAGTAACTCCGGGTAGCAAAAGCACAAAACGTTGCTGAAGTGAGTATTGGTGATCACTGACGTAAGTGAGCTTATGAAACCAGGTAAGGACAAAACATTGAAAGGTAGATGAGAAAGCAAAAGCGACATAGGCAAGAGTAAACAAAATGATAGAAGWAATGTATGGATTTGATGTATTGTGGGATATGAGACATTCCTCAGCTTATCTCTAGAGTGAAAGGCAATACACTTATTTACCATGAGGAGCAAGGGCACAGCATGGTTCCTATGGTAGGTTTTTTGTGGGGAAAAAATAAGAAACCCTGCATGACTTTCTGTAAATGGTACTTGCCCATCTGAAGTCTGCAGCAGTTCCCATAAGACTTACAGTAAATACATAGAAGGTTACCAAAAAAAAGGAAAGTTGAAATGATCAATACTGTTTTGAAGAACTTTCCTTCCCAGACTGGACAGATTGTCTCAGCCTTTCTTGTTATTTTATTGTCTTACATATTCTACTGCAGTGCTATTACCGCTTTTCACAATCAAGGATTTAAATAATCAGGGAAAAGCATACAGTTATTACCCAAAGAAGTATTTATAAAACTGAAAGCCTGAAACCCTCTGCAAGTTGTTCACAGAGTCAGTTTAGGTTTCATTTTGAATATATAAACAGTTTGCACAGGAAACACACCCTTTGTAGATACTGAGGCTCTCACACAATGGCCAAACAGTCTGTAAAACCTGGGACTTGAATTTGGTTTTCTAGAAACGTATTTTGCATCTCAAAGAGAAATAAACATTTATGTAGTAAGAATTAAATGAGTGCATTTTTTTTTAATGCTATTTGTAAAGACACTTTTGCCTTTTAATACAAGAGATTAAGATGTCCAGTTACTGGCCAAATTACATCCTCCGACTCTCGACAAATTACAGACAGCACTTTTTTACCCATAAACTGCTCACAAGTCTGATGGAACCAAAATGAAACAAAAATAAACCAGAAAATAAACTCTGTCCTTACCAGAACCAGTTCCAGCTGCTGAATGACTAAACATGAGGAGCAAACTCAGCTGGAGAGAGCAAGTTAAATTAAGGAAGGGAAGCACAGGTGCTTTTTAGTAGGAGAGGAAAATTCTTCAGGTATGTAGCCCAAAGATGGTGCTAAATTTTGTTTCCAAAAAAAGAACATTCCCAGACTGTGAATGGCTCTTAGGCGTAGCGAGACGCCTGGAGGAAATAAAAATGTTTTGGTTTAAAGTCCTTTCCTGAAGAGAAGTGTTTACCCTTAGCAATTAAGAATCAGCAGTAGACAACTATTCCTGTAATATCTTTGGGTGGTTTTATAACACACCCTGGAGAAAGGCCTTGATATATTAAAATGTAGAGATGTGCAGTAATAGCAGTATGGCGTCATTATTATTGCAACTACAGAATAAAAGCTATAACAGTTTCTTTCAATTTTTAGTTCATATCGCTAGGTATATTGTTTTGCAATTATTCATGCTGGCAAACTAAATGGAAGCTTTCTTCCTCAGAAAGCTGTGGGACAAAGTGGGCTGAGCTTTAGGTGACACTGGATGAGACCTCACCCAAAGTCTGAGTCGGAGGAACATGGACTAGGCTCAGCGGACTTCTACTGTTAAAATAGTCCRCCAAAGAAGAAAAATGGACGTAATGTAATGTAAAAGCAGTAAAAATTTCCTTTCATGACTTGACTCTGAAAGCACGCGAGGGAGAAGAAAGCAGATGAATGACGCGAGTGAGATGTGCCACACACTTCTGTCCAGTTTTTCCTGCTTTGTACCAGCAAACACAAAAAGTAACAGCACTCTGCTGGAAACCAGTTCCAGCGTTCCCATGATTAGTTTTTAATGGACTTAGATCTTAATTTGCATGAAAAAATGCAAACCCSAAATTGCTGGTTTATTTAAAAGAAGAGAACAGCTACGGACTCTTTACTCGCACTCACTGAGCCAACGCTTGGGGTGGTTTAAGAAGTTACTTCCCCTGCTGCGAGGAACSGCCGCGCCGTGGGGGTCCGCAGGCAGAGCGCGTGCCCACCTCGTCACTCGCAGTGCATTTTCCTGCAGAATCAGGCAAATTGGCAGTTTAAGGGGCACTGTGGTTTGCAGGGGCTGAGGCACAGGCACACGTTCCCTCCTGCTTGACACAGTCATAGCTGGAATAGGGAAGGGCAGGCATTGCCCAGGGGGGAAAGATCCTYCTCCTCAGCAAGACGAGTAACGGATGGAAAGTCAGAGCCCAGCAAACTGGGGGCYTTTCTTCCACAAAACCGAGGGAAAAGAAAGGAAAAAACCCAACAATCCTATGCTTACTTTGTTATGGGTAGCTTCAGTTCTAGTTTCTCCGATGAGAAAACATCAGAGGCTTTCCTTTGCTTGCAAAAAGCTATTAGACTTTCCAAGGCAGCTGCCACCTCTGAGGTGGAGGAAAGCTCATGCCTTTTATATGTGGCAGGCTCCAGCTCCATAGTCTGTAAAGATTTCAAAGTCCCTGAAACTGAAGTGCAACAGTGCTATGACACAAGCAGCAGAAAATCAAGGTGGCAAATTTTTAGATCTACCTTCTTCRTATTGTGCAATGCAATAAAACCAAAAAACCTTCAGAAACCTAAAAGCTACTGTTCTTCAGCAAACATGATGCATTCACTGTTCTCATACAGCAGTCAAAATGTTATCTGAAGACATGAAGGGAATCTGTTCCAAAGAGCTCCAACCTCCTAGTAAATAAACCCTGGCATTACATAAAATGTCACTTGTTTCTTGTTTTGTTTTTTGCACAAATCTCAGAAAACATTTGATCTTTCTGATAAGCTGGATATCCTGGCTCTCTATGAATGCTGGAAAATGTGTTTATACCCAAATTTCTTATGTTCCTCAGCATGCTTTCCTGTGCCATGTGTTTTATGCTGACTTGTCTCAAAGTTTTTCTTCATTATTTGGATTCAGAGTGGTTACTCTGAGTTAAGACTTAGCAGGGTAGTTTTGCATGGTTTATATTTCTACATCACTCAAGTGTGTGTAGAACATATTTATTTGAAAAAAGCAAGGCAGTAATTATTTAGCAAATTAATCTGTGCAGCCCTGGCATCAGCAGTTACGGTGAAACTGCAAGACACTAACAAAATAGTAAAAGAGGACATTTTCCTTCTAAAATTCCAAACCAAATTATGGTGTGCAGCAAGTTATCAAAATCCAGTTTATCTTATTACAAAGCTTATTCTGGTTTGGATGTCAAATTAAATTATCATTTGCCTTTCCAGCAAGAAATAACTGTCTTTGAACTATCTGACTAGAGATTATGTTTTGCAGCCTTTACATTCTCTTTCTCTCTCTCTCTTCCCCTGAATGAAATCAAGTGATGTCTTACATCAGTAGCAGCAGAGGCTTTGGCTGTTTCTAAATTTGCAAGTTTCTAAATTTAACAATGTATTCTGGATGGGATGGGCTATTACGCTTCTGCATACCTTACTAATAAAGATGACTATTTTCTGAACAATCTGCTTCTATCTGTCAAGGATAAAGCTAAGTTTTCTCAGTCTCCACAGACAACTGATCAGAGAATAAAGGGGCTGATGTTCAAGGAAGGTTATTCTCAAGAAACCAACATTCTCTGTTTCTCCCCAGTTTATGTGGGTCCCCTGATGACCTCTCCATTTTGCTGGCACAGTTGTACAGATCTGCCCAATTCATTTGCCTCCCCTGGGCACTGAAGTTTTCCCCACGACATTCCACACTGGGATTGGTGGTTTACTCCCTTGTGTGACCAGGCTCCACGTCTAACACTTTGGGCCTGAGATCAGGGTAAGCCGAACTGCTGCACTCTGCTAACGCTGCAGCAACGCCGTTCAGCAAATGCTGCCTGTCAGGTGGCCTGAACATGTCACTTCCACCTGTCYTAGTTTTCTTTCCTGGAAAACTGGTAAAATAAGACTACTGCTCTTTGGAGAACATCAACAGTGCTATCTGTTAGTGGKGTCTTCTTCTTTTATTATTATTCGCATTACTCAGAAAACAATGGGAAATTTCTGGCCAGCTGGATTTTCTCCATGCTGGCCTGGCCATCTGGAATTGGGGTGGCCAAGAAGGACGTCAGTGGTGTGCCACGATGGGAATGCTCTGACCGCCCTCCCAGAAACGGCTTCGGGCCCATACTTCTGGGCAAGGTTTGCTGAGAGGTATAAAATACTCTGGCYTTCTGTTCTGAGTCTAGATGGATTATTGGTGAAAACACATAGCTGTTCAGGGAGGGGGTGAAAGTATCAGAAAGCAGATTTATATTTGGCAGCTGGAGTTGTATCTGCCAGGGCAAAGGCACAACCTCAGTCTAACACGTACTGAACTTCCAGATCTGAAGCAGATTTCTGAGTTCTGCCTTCCTCATTGTAGACTTAACAAATGACTTGATCCTTTGGCTACTGTACAGCAAGAAAACAGTCTTGGGTTATTAAACAGATAAAGGATCTGAGACAGAAGTTTTCTTTAGATTTTCAGATCAGCTTTCGTGGTTTCTCCCAACCACTGCTGTGTTGTCTGCAGTTTCTGAATGTTTCTTCTTCTCAGAAACGCCCCCAGGAAAAGTACTAGATAAATGCATGTTACTTTTATGTTGATTTATTGTGATTTTTATTTTTTTTTTCCCACGAAGAAAATATCACTTTGCTGCCTGGCATTCAGTCCGGTGTTTCTCAACATCAAAAGTTCTACTTTAGCCTCCCAGCTTCAGCAGCTGAAAATAAAAATGGATAGGAAGGTGACTGAGCAGGCAGGTGCAGTAAAAGAAAATGTAGCTCCACTTTCTCCTCTGGCTATGTTTTATGTCTCTRTGATTTTTGTATTCTTTCTAATTTCTCTGTGCGTCTTTCTTTGCACATATAAAAAATTAGGGGGAAAAGTGTGATTGCTTACYGTCATCCCAAGTTTTTAGTGGTAACTGTCAGATGTGGAACCCAGCAGTACCAGCTCTGCTAGAGATGTGTGAGCATCTCTAGCTCTTTGCTAAACCCATTAGTTTCGTGTGACTTTCTCCCTTTTGGTTTTTTCTTTGCTTCTGGCCCAGATCCAGTGAGAGGTGCCAGACTAGCCATTCTGTGTTTTTCCAGCTGTGATGCAGAACGACGTCTCCTTAGTAAGAAAACTTTAGATTGTCTCTAATTAATTTGGAATAACAGGAAAAAAAAATCAAATGCTGAGGAGGGTTAGGGCTACCTAAAGCAACCCTGACCCCCAAAGCCTTTCTACAAAAGCTGCTGCTATTAAGTCTCCCTGACATGATGGTGGTGAAGACTGCAGATTTCCRTCTTTGAGAAAATTCCACATCATCCAAGAAACAGAACAGGTCAAAAACAAGTCATCCTCTTCACTTTAGGCTATCAGTTGCCACTCTTGAAGCTGTAACACAACACCGAATAAATATTTTTCGGAAAGTTTTCAGTGCTCCTGAAACTCCTGTAGGATTTCTGCCACAGGGTAGCTCTGTGTTTAGCTCACTGTCAGAAATTCCTGGTCACCAGCCCTCTGAAAACTGCAGCTTCCATATGAACCTGTCAGGCTAAGGAAGGCTGACGGCTACCAGCAGGCATAGCTGCTGATAGGCAAAGAAAGACCTTGAATATCTGAGAGGTTAATGGGTGTGCTAACCACCATAAAAAGCATTTTAGACTCGTACAGAGCAGGATAGGTGAAACGGCAGGAACATTAACTGGAGCTTTAGAGGAGGATGAACAGAAGCTGAGCCACAGGATCCGTGGGTTTCTGGGGCTGGGGCTGCAATGCGGCAGCTACGCTTTTGAATTTTGTCTGTCGGGAAGAAACAAATAAGCAAGAAACCACTAGCAGGAAAAGCCAGGAAAACAAGGAGAAAATTCAAGATGCACTGGTACAATGATGCTGAGAGGGAGCCAGAAAACTGAGCCAGCTTGGAGTGCTGGAAAAAGAAATTGCCTCTTATTTATTTTTATTGCGTTGAGGGAAACGAAAATTTGTATACATTCCCTAAAAAGAAGGATTGCATGTAAGCAATACTTGACTACATCATGAGTTTCTCTTTCTAACAGAAACAAGTCAGCAAGACCCTGAATATTGGCTAATCATTCATGTTAACGTGTTTGGGGTGGATTAATGAAGAATGAGCTCTGTGAAATCTCATCGTGTAATATTGTGTTACATTGTGTTTTCCACCTTTTTTGGTTTCTAAAAGTTCCCAGTGAAGGCATTGACCCTAGTATAATGAATTTAAGACTGCCAATAATATGTCTGCTTTTCTTAGTGTTTGCAGACCCTTAGAGCAATCCATAGACTTTCTAAACATCTGTGATTGGGAGATAAAAATAAACAAGGTATGCTTGTGACCAGCTGCTATCAAATAGCTTTCCATATGTATTTCAATAATACTTATTGAAAACTTCTTAACTCATAAGCAGAGTGACAAAGCTAGTTTTACCTGATATTTCCATTTTTTAATATATAAGTTTGCGGTTTAGCACAGTACTTTTTTTTATTCCATTGCAGAAATTTCTTAGGCAACTCTTGCCCTACACATTTGGAAACAATGCATCAGAATGTGTGTGAAGATGACTTCACGTGGCTCAGAGAAGTTGACATCACCGCATCCTCCCAAAAGCAAAGGCAACAAAAGTTAATGATATTTATCTCCTGCTTTCACACAGAAATATCCCAGAAGACTGCAGAGATTACATATAGAGGGACCATTTCACCCATCACTGAAATCCATTCACCTTTGTACCATGTCTGTGCTTTGCAATGCTCCCATTATGTGCATTAATGGACCAATAAAACATTCCTTGCTATGCTTTAATACTACAGAATATTTCTTCCTATGGTAGGTCCCAACTGAGTGAAATGATTCATCTTGCTATTTCTTTTGGATGTTTCAATATGTTTATTTTTATTTTTGACACATTTCAGCTTAAGCTGCTCAGGCAGATATCTCAGCTTGTGAGCATCTTGAAGATGATAACAGCTTTGTTCTTTCGTTCTATAAAATAGTCAGGTCACTAACAGCTGTGCATCCCAATGATCATTGTAAGAAAAAGCTTTCTTAGGAAGTATCTCTCAGAATACCTCTAAAAAGAACACTGAGATTACTCCATAACCCAGATATATTTGAACTTGATTCGTTATACCATCTCTTTAATCATCCCCTTGACAGAGAAGGATTTAAACATTTAGTTGTATCAATGGACTCTGCAGAAAAGTGGGAAATCATGTTGACCYGATCCAGTTCCTATGATGTATATGTTTTTAAGTTCAAGCAGATGAACAATTTTGCTTAAGTCAAAGAACTCACTCATGCTTAATTTTCAGTGTGTGGTTTAAAAGCTTTGAGTGGGACTATAATCTTCAGACGTTTCTTTCACTGTCAGCTTTTCCCCTCTGGTGTTGGATTATAAAACAACTAGAGATTAGCTCTTTGTGCTGAGGCTGGATTCTGCTGCCCTTACAGACTCTGAGCAACACTTTCTCTGGTGAGGARTTCACAGAAATCAGTGAGGTCAAGTGGTAGTCAACCCTGAAACTCTTTAATTATCATTTTCAAAGCTTTCCAGGCTGGTAAACAGGCTGCTGAGAAAACACTAACCCCTGCAGACTTTCAAGAGTGCAAGAATAAATGTTCTTGAGACAGTTTTTGTGTGACACAGGCTGGAAATATGAACATAACCTCCTTCGTAATTTTTAATATCTCTTAAAAAAACATACTGAGAAAATCTAGGAGGAATCCCTTCACTTCCAATTTATGTCTTCCCAGCACTTAATATAGCAAGTAGTGAGCTATACTCATGGACAACTACAAGTTCTCAGTATCCTGAAGGTTTCAGGACACTTAGCAGGACCTGGTTGCTGTTAGGCTATGAATTAAGGCAGATGTTGGCAGCTGTTACCTGCTGCTTCTCTATTCTGACTTGGTCCTTTGCTTGCCTGTCTTCGCTGAGGTTGCTGCCTGAGAGGTACASAGTGGCTCTTCCTCCTCCTGTGTTCAGCCACTCCTTTGCTTTGTCAGTCTTGGATCTACTTTGCATTCCTGAAACACAGCTCCTCTCTCCCTTTAAAGGCCCATYATTAATTGAATCATAGATTTCCATGTTCTTTTTGCTTTGGTTTCCTCTCTTTGACACATCTTGAATCTCCTTTACTTGCCCCAGTGATTTTAATTTACTCTTAATTACTGAATTTGCTCTGCTGTCCCTTACTTCCCTTCACTAGTCCCTTCACAGAACATCAGCTAATCTAAATCAGCATAGCTCTCCTGATCCCAAAATGCTTTTTCTGGAATACTGCCTCTGCGTAGGAGGCTGTGGACCATATACACTGGTGCGTGTTGCTCTGGGAAAACAGTGCAGCATCCAGTTTGTTCATGACAGTTTGGCTTCCAGAAGGTGCTGTAACCAGTGTGACCAGAAATGGATAGGACATAGCAGCCCTGATGCTTTCTTTCAACTCCCTTCAGCTTCCCCCCACCTTCTCTCAGTTCTCTAACCTCCGCCGCTGTTGTAATTTCTACRTTGTGAGCACAGAATCGTAGAGCATGAGACAGTTCAGGTGTGAAGGGGCCTCCTCCTGCCCAAAGCAGGGACAGCTCTGAGATCAGACCGGGTTGCCCAAGGCTCCTTCCAGTTGAGTCATAAAAACCTCCAAGGATGGAGACTGTGCAACACATCTTGGCATCGCCTTCCAATGYTTAACTGGCTTAATAGCATCTTTCTATATCATCTTTCTGGAATGTCTTCAGGACCTTGGTGTGCTTTGCTACCATTTATTCCCTTGCTTGGTATTTAAGCGCCAATCTTAGTGTATCAACTGAGGGRTATATTCTACCTGACCTCTGCTAGTATTGAAATCAAAGGCAAAATCAAAGGCATTAAGGCTGTACCCATTGTAAAGAAAGGAAATGTGGTCTGGACCTGAATCAGCTTCTGCTATTACCCAGATAGGTACCCAAAATATGTCTCAATTTGCTCCACATAATTTGTTAGCCTGTTGTAGAATTGCTGTTGTTCCCTTTTCATTTAAAAACAATAAAAMCCAAAATTTTCAAGCTGCAAAAATGCAGTTTTAAAAAGAGACATTAATAAACATTTTTGTACATCTAGTGATGGATAAAAATATGTCTAAGCTTGGACAAGCATTTATTTAATTAAATATTAATTATCTTGTACTATTTCTAGTCAAATGTTCAGCTATAGCAGAGAAGTGGAAAAAAGAGAGAGCATTTCAGAGTCATGAAACATRTCAACATTTCTTAAGGAACATTTTGATAGAAATAGAAAGAAAAAGAAAACATCATGTTAATAATGGCAAGGATGACCTTAACATTTTGGATGCCGAGACTGTCTTTGTCTTTACTTCCTTCTGTGGGGTAATATTTATTTTAGTGATCATTTGAATTTACAAAGAGAAACAAAATAGTAGGGCAATGCAAGCTGGATTGAGGACAGAATTTTTTTTGTAAGAGATCATGTTTAAACACTTTCAGCTGTGTTTGACAGCCGACTACTTCTGGAGTTATCTCACTGGATCTTAACTGGTAGTGATGTAATGTACTGCTGTATCCAAGTGATGAAGAAGCGTATTCAGTTAGTCTCTCAGTGGAAGTGTGTAGCTTCACAGTACTCAAATTTATTTCAGTCTGACTGTAGGAAAGCAAATGCATTAGAACATGGCTTCAGAAGGATTTTCTAAAATACAGTGAGGCAGATTTTGCCACTTTTCCTTACTTTAAGTAGTATCTTGAATGAATGTGGCAGGAAATGGCCATGTAGTACAGCTGTATTAACTAATTGTTTATCTGATTTCTGGCATTATTCTTCACATTTTCCCCTCCTCTGTCAAGCCTTTATAGTAAATGATTTTGAGTTATTTACTAACATCCAACTTCATGACTTTCAGAGTCGTTATCTCTCTGTTGTATTTGCAGTAATGCATTGTGCCTCTAAATTACAAAGCTAGACAGTAGTGTTCCAGATCCCCTTTTAATCACCTATAGTCGGTCTGTCAGAGTAGCTTCTGAAGGTGCTTTATTGACAAAAAGTGGCATTTTAATACCTGTTCATCTTACTGCCCCATTCCCCTCTTTTCGCCTGCTGAGCTAAATGGAGGTCTCTTTTGGATGCTATTACTACAGTAAATTTTTAAATAAATAAATAAATAACCCGAATTACCCCAGAACAGTGCCTGCATTTTCATCCTAATCAAAAATCCTATTGCAACTTGTTTGAACAAAGATTTGTCTCTTATTCTGCAGCACATCTAGCTCATCTGGCATGGTTTCTGATTCGGTGAGGTTGCAGGTACTCTTAGAATACCCTTGATTTTGGTGCAAGTTGATTGTTTTATCAGTAGTTGAGATATTGTAGCCTTTCCTTTTTTGCTTCAGTGGGTTTTGTCTCAAGCCCTGGAACAAAGACCAACAATGCCTCTTACGCTTAGAGACTGTAATGTCAGTTTACAAGGCCAAATGCATTATTTTTAGTAAATGTACGTGACAGCTAGTTATTGGATCAGAAAACAAATCCCCCCTTAAAAGACAAATACTATGGAAAAAGATGGGCATAGACTGTGCAAATTACCACGGCAGTTTTCCACACGCCTCTTGTTGAGTCCTAGAGAGGCTCCAGCACGGGACTGCGCCTCCCACCTCCCCTTGCCATCGCCTCTCCGGCTGAGGACGAGCAGCAGGGAGGGGAGCGAGTCCCTGTGATGCCCGTGGTACACGAACACAGAATGAAGCCCTGGGGAGCGCAGCCCGCCTGTGCCTGTGCCTCATGGCAGGATCGGCTGTGCCTGGGTCATTCCTAGCGTGTCCCTCTGGCCTCTTCCTGAAGATCTCCAGCAGCAGTGACTCCAAAATTTCTCTACGGAATCTAATCCATTAGAAACTCCCTTTCTGATGTCTAACCTAAATCTCTCTTTCAGGAATGTAGACATTATTTTGTCCCGTTCATTAAGGGAGGTGAAGTCCACCTGCARAGCTCAGTCCATAGAGGAAGATGAGATAATCTAGTGACAGCTCCCCTAAAGGCATATCTAAATGACTACAAATATGCCATAACCTATGTCCACCAGCTGCCCAGAGAAACYCTCTGCTGCTTTGTGCTCAGTCTCTTCCTATTTAGTTGAGTTGAATGAGATTCATCTACTTTTTCAAGGCTTCACTACCCCTGGGTAGCAAGTCTGAAACAATAAAACTATATTCAGGAGATGAACTCCAAGAAATATCAGATAGCACATGAGATGAATAGCTCCTATATCGTTCCGAAGAATAAAAAAAGACTGTCAGTGTACTAAGCTTTTTAAATAAATAAATAAAWAATTAGGTCCAAATAAAAAGAACTATATATATGTAATTTTTGATCTCACAGTTGGAGCCAGCCATGTTTTATGTGGCCCAGAAAGCTGCTCTCTGCATCTTTTTGTGGGATCTACCTCATAGTGATTTCCAAACTTGAAGCTGCATTCCTGCTAGTGTACATAAATGCAGTTGCGTGTAAGAAAGCTTGGAAAACCACTGTCACAAGAAGAAAGTCTGCAGTAAAAGTATATCAAAAGTGAATCTGACAAATGCAGTATGTAAAGCTAGGAACCCTTTTACTCACACCCTATTTCATCCTGAAAGAATGAAGCATCACTTTAGAGAAGCTTTATGGGAAGCAGTTTTAAGCTGGCATTGATGTTTTACTATCTGGAARTCAATTTCAACCTTTGACAGTGGAGCTTCCAATTTTAGTGTCTACTGCTGATAGAGATACGGGATCCTGACATAAGAGTTGGGCCTGCAGGGACTCATGCAGGTGGTTGACTTCATGTTGTCATGATGCCCAACAACATCAGTGAGATGGTACTTTGTGTACAAGTCCTAGAAAGACTGACACYATGTTGAACATCTTTTGTGAGGAGATAAGCCTCTTCCACCTCAAAATGAATGGGCAACTGGTTCACTGATCTCATTTTTATAGATATACATATTTAAAGAACAAGTCTTGAAGCTTGCTGAGAATGAATGGAGTTGGACAAGTTTATTGCTGTGGATTCATAGGCACAAGGTGAGTAGTTGGAATTTCCAGATTTGCTCAACTCTTCTGTTAAAACTACTTTATTCCCTAAAGCACGTAGTGTTTATTCCATTTTTTCAGCAAAGTACAGCTATTGATTATAAGATAGCATGTACACAAAAATCCTACAACAAAACAAAAAACTCGCATAAAACAAAAAGTCTGTCAGTTTAAGTTTACCAGAGGGTCAGTACAAGGAATTTTAGAGCCCTCATTAGCTGAACTCCACACACAGAGGTTAATTCAACTTGACCCATTGACTGACAGAGTGATAAATGGATTTAAGATGTAGTTGTATTATGTGCTTTCTTCTGTGGTGAATCCAGCGTAGGAAGTCTTTGCGCTCACCTGTGTCTCCCATGGAAGCGACTTCTCCCCRTTTTTGGACTGCACTTCTCTGTTCCTTCAGCTGAATGACAACTGCTGGAGGGGCCTCTGGATCGCTGGGTTAGGAGTAACCCTGCAAATCACAGCTTTTACTCTACTTGCATCATTGCACTGATGCCCCAGTGTGGAGCCTAGSTGTCCAAGCACCGCAAAAGCCCACCTGCAGGGAGGGTGAAACACAGCTCTGGGACCTTCAGACCTTCTTATGGCAGCCTCACTGGGGGGAAACATACCCCTGTGCCACYCCCTCAGGGTGCAGTCAGACTAGAAAGCTGCCCTCATCCTACAGTTTGTTGCTTTTGAACAGCACAGTCCTGCTCCCCTCTCCTTGGATGTASCACCATAGCTTCTTGCCTTCCCTGCCCTGCCCTCCATCCCCAGGTCCCACCTGCCGGATCCCAGCACCTCTCCTGCCTTTGCCCTGACRGTTATCTATCTGCACAGCAAACAGATGCAGCCAGCCAGCCAGCCTGGCAGGCTCACCCACTTTTCCTCTGCTAGGCTGGATCTTGGCCACATTAGTGATTATGCCCTGAGGCTGTGCTTTCATGGACATTTGCCAGGGAAACACTGCTGGCTTGGGCATTTCTTTTGCCAAGAGTGCCTTCCCTGCTCCTCTGCCATGACTGTTGCGCTGGTCCCGCTGTTTGCTGGGCATCACAAGGAACCRTGACGACAAATGATATAGAGAAAGAAACTTCCTCCCTTTTCTTTACAGTTATTTTAGTCAGAGCACTTCACGGCTATTGCTTCTCACASAGTCTTGCAAACAGCTGAACCATGGGACAGAAATTACTGAAGCCACCTAACAGCTGCCAAAGAGAAATGTCACAGCAGCCACAGCCTCAGACTGATGCTGAACAGTAGGTTGTGGTTTTGGTTTGTTTTTTTTCCTTAAGTTTTTGTTTTGGACTTTGTATTATGCCATCTCATTTCGGAAAACTTTCCTTTATTTAGAACTAGCAAGGATTAGTCATCAATCTAACTGGGAAGAGCCAGGCAGTACCTTTTGATAAAGCTGTGACAATAAGCCGACAATTTCCTCCTTGAGTTTTCTAGGCCTGTTAGTATCTATGCTGTGTCGGTTAATGAACTGTTTAAATCATACAGTGACTCTTATTCTTGCTCACTATATGCCTTACGGGTTTATCAACCTAACAGCTGCTTTTCTTCTCCCGTCAGGTTTTGAGAGTTCACTCCTGACCTTTGACTAGATGACTGCTACAGGATTTATCTTTCAGTTCTTCGTTTTGTCATATAAACTGACAGTTCAGCAGATAGCCCCATGCTATCACAAGTACAAATGTCTTGGATATGAGGTTCACAGAAAGGGAGCGAGGATGTGGGATTTAAGAGGAGAACTAACGTGCTTCCTCTTCTCTCTCTAGCAAACATCCTTCTCTAAACGTAATGCAAACAAAATTGGGAGGATGGGGAAGATTATGTCCCTAACAAGATTYATCATGACATAGTGTCATGATGAATTATCATAGAGGAATTGCAGCCAGAGAATATGCAATTAGTCATTAGTATTACAGAATATGTTATCAGGGCTTCTTCATTCTTGCAGGCTAGGAAAACAACTGGCTGGCCATCAGAGAATGAGCAAACAGTTCCCTGACACTTTCTTCCTCATTCCACATCTCCCCTCCCACCTGCTCTCATTTCTTCTCTCTGATTGCTCTGGCGTCCTTTTTGGTAAGGTCCTAATAACAACAAGGGTGCTAACCTACTTTTCTTCAAAATGTTAAAGTCACAGAGTATCACCACAGTGCCAGGGGGCAGCTGCCGGTCAGGCAGTGGGTTACAGCAGAATGAGAGGGAGTGCACTTGCAAATTTTCTTTGGTTTTGCTTTGCTCTTTTCATTTGTGTCCAGGGACAAGGGAAACTGAGAGTAGGAAGAGGGGAGAGGAGAAGAAATTGTTCAGAGAAGAACAGGAAAGAGCAACCAGTTGAAACCATTGGCACAAACTGCTCCAACCTGGCACTGCTTTATGTTTCGTGTGGGTTACTCACAGAGTGTTTCTGAGCACACCTCTGAGGTTGATAAGATGCGGTAACAACAAAGAAACTGGAGCCCAAACTCCACCCCCAGTGAATGAATGAAAAATGAACTCTACGTCTACAAGCCTGCATGACTTACGCCTGGTGGAGGGGGTTATTCTTTTAGAGTTGTAACTGTTGTTTTCCCCATTTAGGAATGTCCTTTAGGAAGAATATAGCAGTAGAGCTAGCAAGCTGCAAACACCGTATTTTTCTGTTAATGGCTAGCAATCCTTCTTATTTCTTTAAAAAGCAGAAAATACCTGTACTCTATTTAGTGATATTTGCTCATTTTAAATGGAAAAATAAAAGGTTGTATCTCTGTTCTGCATATTGTCACAAGACAGATACGTTTAGGAATATAAAACAAAAAAGTTCAAAAGAGGTCATTCAACAGAAATCAAGCATTTCATATTGCTTTTAAATACATGGGCTAAACCAGGGAAGTTTTGGAATGAAATGTCATTACAACACAGGTCAGAGTGATCGGTCACTAAAACATTGCCCTCGATCTGCATTTTTTGACAATGTAAGGTGCTATTTTAGATCTCATGTACCCTACCCAGCTCTCTCTCACACATACACACATGCGGAGGCTATTTTCTAAGTAATTCTTACATTCCTGTTAGCCTGTACTGAAAAGATGTCTGAAAAGCAGACAAGTTGGCAGGTCTATTTTGTGAGTATATGTGTTTTCTTCCTGTGCAGRTCCGAACAGCCTACATCTAAAACAGCCTCTTTGGAAAGAAAAAGAAACATTCTTTGTCTTAATGTAAAGGTTTAGGAGAAATACTTATTCATCTCCCTAAATTGAAAGAAAGGAATAGCTCCAGCCTTGCACTTCGGGCAAACAGAGCATCCGCTTGCCTTATTTTTTGTTTTGTATATAGCAGAAAGGYCTGATCTATTATTAAACCCAGCTGAATGCATGTGCTTTACTTCACATAATCCTTCACTTTTTAGTGGAATAGAGGAATAGTCTTTCCTCTATTGCAATTGCTATGAGATAGGTTCTAAGACATTAGCCAAAAGCAGTGTTTTCTTAAGAAAAAGGCCGGGAACCACCTAATCTCCCTGAAAAATGTGMTGAGAACTCATTTATTTAGCTCAGGAATCTTCTGTCAGATGCYAATAACAGCCACAAAGAYTTGAATCAGATTATGTGAAAGGACTTTCTTTCAATAAAATTAAGGTTTGAATCCCTCTCTGGTATGTTGTTCCTGCCTGCAGCTCCTTGAATTTTAAATACRCTTTCCTTGGTCACTTTTGGAGATGTCATTTCCCTTGTACAGCTCACAGAAGTCCTTGAGAATATGGTCCCGCTACTATCTTTTTATTTAGGAAAACAGGAAAGGCACATTAAAAAGACACAAAAATCAGGCATATCTATTTATGTACAAGAATACTAAGAACACAAGATGGGCCCCTAGAATTTACCCACYGCACAGCCACGGCTAAGCACCATCCACTTTGCATAGGAGCGGCTTTCTAGGGCATCGTCGGTACAGTGGGAAATGGAGCAGGGTGCAGAGCTGCTAACACTGACTTGTCCACGTTGTGTATGMCGGCACCACGCAGAGAAAATTGTTTCGTCCTCAGCACCTCTTGAAAGGGCTTGATAACTCAGTAGCAGCTTAGGAGCAGCTGCCCCTGCTTCTGTTTCCGCAGGTAATGCAGGCTTTGGTACACAAGCTTCTCTGCACTGAGAGGGACAGACCATGCCTCTAGTCTCCCTGTGAAGGCTGCCCTTCCTTCCTTATCTGAGTAGCTTATTTGTGAAGAACTGGTTTGTCAGGCCCTATATTGATGTTGAGCTAGTTGGGTTTGTACTGGGATATCAGCTCTGCTTCTGCTGTCTTACAGGAACTAGAGTCACCATCTGTCACATCTCCGTACAGTGAATTCCGCGCTGCTAACAGTCTGGTTATCGCTGACTGCAGAGTTCACAGCACTGCTATTTCAATGAACAACCCTCATCTGGGACCCCTGTCTATACAGATGTAATTTGAATACTTCTTAGGACAGTGTTTGTGCTCCAAAGAACCAATCCAGAACGTCCTACTGATCTTGGAGTTTGATACCAAGTCCGAATCTGCTACTCATAATCTTTAAATCATTTGTTCTATGCCATATCCTGCACACGTCCTCGGACCCCCTTCGAGTTCAGCACCAATAGTTCTCTCTCACCACCTTTGCACCTCCAAAACAAGTCTCACTCCCAGTGATGAAACCTACCTGGTACACTTCATGATGGAAACAATATTATCAGCTGGGTAAATCTTCAGAGGAGATTGGTGGCAGAAAATTCTCTCTCTTGGACTCCTCTGAGCTTGGGTTTATATCATAATCTTAAAGCCAATCAGCTCATGAGTTTTCAGTGCCTCTACTTGCCAATCACACAGAGGAAACCTATCCTGTTCAGAAAGGACGACTGTTTATTGGGCTGCACGATTCAAGCAAAGGCCAAACAAAAACAGGAAAGATTGGATAGACTCATATTATATCCTTTTTCTAAAGAAAACATTTGTGTTGGCTACTGTCCTAAGAACTGTCAAAGTGATTGCTGTAGGAGCGTACCATATGGGTTTACGATCTACTTCTCTTCAAGTGGAAATACTGTATGCACTCCCTTGAAAAGGACTGGGAATTGGTATTTTGACAGAATACCTCAGAAAAGCATTATGTCACGAAACATAGTACAAAATAAAAACAATATACTAGTTAATGGTTCTTTTATTTTACATTTTCTTTCTTTGTTGAGAAGCAATGTACTTTCAAAGTAGCTTATGTATAAATCTCTTTCAAAAATCCCTCTTTGATATCACTCCATTTCCTCTCCTTTGCCTTTCTTTCTTTGCTTCCCGCGCTCCTTTATGGGGTTTAGCGAGTGAGATGCGAGTTACATTGACAGAACAAACATGATAGATTCCTGCTGCCCTATGAAATTTGTTCAGCAGAGTTCCTCTGCTGCTGCGAATCTTAATGCTGTTCTCAGGCAGCATTTTCAATCCATCAGATACTGTACAGCTGCATATGTGCACCGCAGCGGGAAGATTTATGGGTTCCTATTTTTAGGATTTCATGTTTTGGCACCTCCACGCTGTTCATTTGCCCAAACTGTATTCTGCTAATTAAACCTTAAGACCTAAATTATAATGTGCTTAGGGATGTTCAGCCAATGAAGTAATATGATTGTCTGAACACTTCTTGCTTGCATGAATTTATATATGAAATGGCTTTCTTCTGAAGTAAAGATAGTATAATGCCGTATTTTTCATTTTGAAAGGAAAACTTATATTGCTTTTTACTAATCTTTCAATRCACAGTTATAATATTGTTTATTTCAGTATATTTAATATAGGTATACACTTTATTTCAATGATACAATAGTTTTTAGCTTGAAAAACTCTGGATGAGGACATTTTAAATGACACACTGTCTTGGGGAACCTCCTTTGTAGAAGTTAAACAACARCTGAAAATATGAAAGTTAGAGGAAAGCAGCAGATCAATTTTGTGCTGAAATAGCATTGGCAGCCACTGGAAACTGTTGTGTTTAGCCTTGTTTAGCAGTCTGTCTTTAAATAACAAACTCAACTTGTAACTCTTTTGCCATCCCTAGCAAAGAGTGCTATTTACCTTAACATAATACAAGAACATCACTTAATAATCATCTCATGCGGTCTTATTTTACCTAGAAGCTGTGTTCTCAGTTATTTAGTACACATTGATTAATAATATAACRCAACATTGATTCTCATCCACAGATGACCACCAATTTTCTTGACTGAAAGYGTTAAGAGTGAAAATGAAATTGTTTGAAAATGTTTAAAACTTTTACATTAAGATGGTGCTATTACAAAGTTAGGATTTTTTTTTTTTTTTTAATGGAGGTGTCATGGTTTAACCCCAGCCAGCAACTAAACACCACGCAGCCGCTCGCTCACCCCCCAACTCCGGCAGGATGGGGGAGAGGATCGGGAGGGCACACGGAGGAAAACCCGTGGGTTGAGATAAAAACAGTTTAATAATGGRAATAAAACAAAGTAGAACAGTGATAATAACAATGATAACAACAATAACAGAATATACAAAACAGGCGATACACAACGCAACTGCTCACCCCCACGTGTTCCGAACGAACCGCCCGAACCGTGCGCATCCCCCCAAAGGAACCGCCCCCGGTTTTTAAGCTGGGCATGATGTCACATGGTATAGAATGACCCATTGGCCAGCTGGGTCAACCRCCCCGGCTATGCTCCCCCCCAGGTCCCCCTGCACCTCGAAGGGYGGGGGAGGCTGTCGGTGCAAGCACCACCCAGCAACACCCAAAGCATCAGTGGGCCATCAACATTCCTTTCACCGCCAAACCCAAAACACAGCACCCCCTCCAGCTACAGGGAAGGGAGTTAACTCTGTCCCAGCCGGAACCAGGACAGGAGGATAACTTTAGGGTTCATGAAAAAATAAAATGAGAAACAGAGGAGAAATCCTTGATGCAGAAGATGGAAAAAAMCAGACCAGTAAAGCAGCAAGAAATGAAGCCATCTGAATTCAAGAAACCTRTGATGCAGTGCGTTTAGGACTAAGGAAGGACTAAATTAAATTTCTCATCTGATTAGGTTTATGCATATTGAATGAAGAAATAGAATAGAATAGAACAGAAAGCAAGTCTTACTAACAGCCTGGAATCTCCAGGCATTGAAATGAGATGAGGGGATGAGAAAGGCTGACCTGGAGAAKGCTAGAAAGATACATTTGGGGCATGTTAATGCAGACAGTGCTGCACTCTCAAGTAGTAGTCCCTCTCCAGTTAACACACAGGGAAGCCTGGACATGAATCTTTGTCCTTCTCCATTTAATGGGAAAACAGCTAGTTCTGTAGCCCTGTCTCCTTTGCTTATGGGACAATATAGAAGGCACTTGTTAAATCTTTACTTTGAGAGAAAAGCAGACATCAGAGACTAGAAAAACWCAATGGTGTGAGAAGGGAAGTAGTTGTAAAGACTCATGGAAACATTATCTGGCTAAGTGAACCAGAATTATCACCAAAACTTCTGTCTTTATTTCTGCTTCACTGCCAAGYCCTGCAACTAGATCCCTAATCATCCTCTCTCCTGGCCTCCCACATAAAAAAATGTAAAGAAAATTCATTGCAGAAGATGGGGTCTTCCCTTCAGTCCTGAGAAGTTTAGGTAAAAATTATACACTGCATCTTCGGGCTTTACTACCTTTTCTAGAAACCCCAGGGTGCCACAGCCCAAGGGTAGTGATACCAGTGTGAATTCATAGAGCTGTATAACTAAAAAGGTAAAAGTGTCATGAAAGCCTTCTCTGGATCCCAATTCTTCTGCCTGGTTTTGGATGACTGTATCGTGCATTTCTTACTGTAAGGTACTGCTGGGTTGCTTTCTACTTTCAGAAGTAGGGATAATACCACCATTTGAAGTGAACAATTTTTCTAATCCATTTGGTAGGAAGTGGTGGCTTTTCCCTTCTGGAGATGCAAAGTTTCCATGCACTGGGAACTTGGGAGCTGGAGGAACTCTAAGACTAGGTTRTGCAACAGTACTGTGCTCAAAATGACACAAACTCCATCTAAAGCCAAAAGCAACATATCTCTGATACCTGACAGCATTAGTAAGTTATACTGGTTTATCAGGTTCATTTTCAGGTAGTAGCTTTAATACATTAAATGTACCATATCTGAGAACACAGTATTGCTTCCTAGTGTGATACTACTGCTCTGGGCTTATACGGGTATGTTTAGTGGCTCAAAGACTCTGAAAAGGTATTTTTTTTCCCCAAAAGAAAGCCTCTCCCCATTTCCCATTACCAGAATGAGAGCAATCATATTGCCTGAGTATCTCTTATACAGCTTTTTTTGTTTCAAGGCTTTTGGATCTGTATCCCTTGAGAACCTCCTGAGCCTGATGACTCGCCTGCTGRAAACAAGCCCGGGTGATCTAATAGACCCAAACTTCAACAAACAGGACTATGGAAAGGTGGAGGCCAATGAAGATATCTGCCATTTCATGTTACGAAATTTTAAATTATGTCATTTCATGGAGATTTCAAGGCAGCCATGAATGGCCATGTAATCCAGAACAATCTATGACTGGATGGCTGGAAAATGAACTGAGAAACTAACACATCTGAGTCGCATCAGGGAAACACAGTAGTAAAAAACAGCCTTCATGAAGAAGAATGCCTCCTGTGCTGCTGACAACTGTTTCTTTGCAGAACAGGGGGTCTGACRTGCATCACGAGTCAATGGTCAACAGGTCCAGGGAGGTGATCCTTCTTCCCTCCTCTGCACTGGTGAGGCCACACCTGGAGTACTGTGGCCAGTTCTGGGCTCCCCAGTACAAGAGACACATAGACATACTGGAGAGAGTCCAGTGAAGGGCCACAAAGATGATTAAAGGACTGGAGCATCACTCCTATGAAGAATGGCTGAGAGAGCTGGGATTGTTCAGCCTGGAGAAGAGAAGGCTCCAGAGGGATTTTATCAATGTATATAAATACGTGAAGGGARGGTGCAAAGAAGAGGGAGCCAGGYTTTTTTCAGTGGTGCCCAGTAACAGGACAAGAGGCTATGGGCACAAACTGAAACACAGGAGGTTCCCTCCGAACATCAGGAAACACTGTTTTACTGTGAGGGTGACCAAGCGCCGGCACAGGTTGCCCAGAGAGGTTGTAGAGTTTCCCTCCCTGGAAATATTCAAAAGCCATTTAGACACGGTCCTGGGCAACTGGCTCTAGGTGACCCTGTTTGAGCAGGGGTTTGGACCAGATGACCTCCAGAGTCCCCTTCCGACCTCGACCCTTCTGTGGTTCTGTGAACAGCTGGCACCGCTGGTACCTCCAGCCAGCAGACACACCGTGTTTCAAAGGACTTCACATTCCAAGTGTCTGGGCTCAGTCAGTGCCTTTGAGGAGAGAGCCTTTTGCCCCARTAGAAGCCCCTGTCTCTTTATTTCCTGCATATTCACTCCAATAATTCAGGCAAGTGCTTGTTTTCTTCATTACGTAGCATGTCAGGAGTAGAATAATGCTGCAGCTCTGCTTAAAGAAGACCCAGTCGCTTCAGTTTGGGAACAACCGTGGAAAAATGCGTTAAAAAGTCCATGCTCTGGTTTTCAGTGCTGGAATTTAAAGAAGTACATGACACAGCAGTTGTGTCAGTTGCTTAGATACTTACAACATCAACTTCCAAAGAGATGGTTGGTAGCTATCCATATCCATCTATTTGACTGGCAATGAGATATAGTAGACCAGGCACTGAGATGGATACGGCAACTAGTTATTGTTTAATTCTTGTTAGGTAACAGCACAAATCCTACCCATGTCTTTATTTCCCTTCAGCAAAATAAGAATGTTTCTTTATGTCACAGAGCTGATGTTGTGTTACTTGATATTAGACAGAGAAAATGCTAGATGCATGGTGAATACTTCTAGTATTACTAGCCTGTTATTATGTGTGCTACATAGTGAAGGTTTTTTTAACACAGATTTTCAGATTAGATGATCCWAATGTTCCTTTCTGTCCTTAAAAATGTGTAAATCCATTTGACTGAAGYGACACTCTTCAGGAAAGAGGGCATCTAAGAAGTGTGTTCCACAGTCCTGTCCACAAGTGGACTATTCCTTCCTAAATTCAGAAGTTCAGGGTGTCACTGCAATAGCTAATATCCACATATGAGGTCTATTATAAAAGCTAGAAAATGATTATTGCAAATTAACATGGATAATTTATTAAAACAACATATTTATTAGTAAGAATATTTATGGCAACGGAACCTATGGACAGCAAATCTGCAGAGCTGTCATTGCATCCTTGGAGATCATTAATCAAAGTTGGCAGAAGGGACCAGGGTATAAAGAATATACTTTCTGAGAGTCCCCCAGCTGGATTGTAGACAGGATTGTTTTGTGGTCTAACCTTCATCTCATCTAGAATTGACAGGAGGACAGTTGTTATTAGCTATAGAAGACTTTCTGTGAATTTGGTTTTGTTGGTGCTTTCTCTTTTCTGGCTTTATATCAATGACACATAATATCTCCAGTGACTCAGGCAACTCCTTTGATCATTATTGTACTCCAGAATATATGCACCACATGCATAAAATATCAACAATTATTTAAGCACARTATCCTGCACTGTACAATGAAAACACTGACTACATGCAGAAGATGAGCAAATCTTCACACTTTCTTTGATATATTGTATTAAATAACCCTAGGATGCCTTATTTCTATTCAAAGTCACACTGGTTGCTTTAGGGCATAATTGGTTGGTTCATTCTTCAGTGCTGCCAGTTATTTTACAAAATCATAAAACTCACTTCATCTGTGTAGTCTCTGTAATGCACAGCTACTGATGGGATTATGTTTTGTGAGAGTTCTCACATTAATGACAGACACTGAAATTTTTACTAAATCAGGGGATGTCTTTTTTGTTCTGTGGAGATCATAGTTTGCAGAAAGTTTGCACTATGACAGTTTTCAAATCTGTTTGAAAACTGAGGGATATTTGTGTGAATTCATTAAAAACATATTTCTTTGATAACTGTATCTGACTATTTTCATTTGAAGTGGAATAATTATTTACATTACTGCTGTTAACTACATATTGCTGGTTGGCACCAATAACTGAATAGAGAAAAGAAATAAAATGATGAAGTTCAAGCTAATGTAATTTTTTTCTGAAAAGAGAAATAATAASTATTTGTGTTATTTGCATACACCTCTATGTAGAATTTAATGCAATTACCATGGACAGCATGCCCTATAAGAGCCTGCTATTAAAAGCCACATTTTTTAGACTGCTCCATGATACATGTACACCTGCTTTAACTCTTTCATAATTATTAAATTGTTTTCAAGTTGTCAATGCATTTCACATGCTAACATAAATATACATCTGGGTTAAAGATAGGACAATTTTATCTGACAAGTTTTAAAAAGTCTCAATTTTTAAATCAATTTTAAACCTGACCAAAAAAGTSAGCTATATTATTTTTTAAGTTACTCACTGCTTTGAGTGAACAGAAGCATGGGACTTTTTGTTCTTTTTAATATATTTCTCCAACAGCCTTCAAAACATGGCAAGAATTGCTTTTAAACAAAGGATCCCTGTAGTGTGAACAGCAGTTATCTCCATGTAATTAGAAATACATGCCTCTTCAGTTCACTAAAACAATTAAAGCAGGATAATTATTGGGGACAAATGTACATTAATATACAGTCCTATTTAAAAGAAAAATTTAATTTTGACTGCATTGCTGCTTTCATGCTTCTTGCATAGCTATGTCTTGAGATTTAAAATCCTTCATGTTGCAGATAGTTGCAATTACTGATACTTTCATCTCGCAAGACCTACTTGACTTCCTTCTCATTTCAATCATCTCAGACCATTGCAGCTTATGAAGACAAATTCATGTTTGAACTTTGTGTTGACTAAAATGCTTCATTAATTATGTCTATATAATATATAATAACTGAACAGAGGTTCRATGGAACAGCTCTAAAACGCGGTTTAGGAGCCTTGCAAGAAATGCAAAAGTGAGGAGACCTCATATGGACTTTGGGAAAGGGGAGCAGAGGAACTTTGGGAATAAGGTGTAAAAGACAAGTATTTTCAGCATTGTAATGTGACACGAGCACACATACCTTGGTGGCTGGTGCTAATGGTAGTGACAGAGGCTACAGCTTTCTCAGTCTTTCTTGGTACCCCTGTGCTGAGAATTGGTAGTCGATGACACCAGAAGACTGCTCCAGAGCCTCCTAATGGTTTCTGTTGGCTCCTTTGCTATTTAAACTTGGGTGAGGCTGGAGCAGGAATGAAAATAAGTTTTTACATTTTACAAGAATAAATTATTTTCTGAAAAAATGTCCTCAACTTGACTGTGAACAAACACCTGAAATCTTGAAATGCTCACAAACTGATAATCAGAAAATGTGTGTGAATTTAATAATCATATGTATTCAGTTTGCCAAACAGACTGCTCAGAAGAAATAAAAGTGACACTGTTTTCATAATATTTTTGAGTCAGAGATTTGCCAGGTCTGCATATTTCTCACAAACAGCTTTACTCGTCACATCAGCATTTTCCAAAAATTCTAAATTTCCTGCCTTCTAAGTAATTTTTGTTATGGCAGGAGAGCCTTAAAAATAGAGACCCTTCAACATGAAAGACTATAGATCAGTCTAAACAATAACAGGAATTAGGTTCACTTGCATTGCTTTTGCTAAGCTACTTCCCCAACCCCATTTCTTTGACCTGTTCCTCCCTTCTCTTCGTATCCCTTTCCAGCTTCCCCTTTTCTACCACATGCAGTTGTCTCCACTATCAAGGTTTTTCACAGGCTGCAACAATTTGRAGTCCTTCCTGTGTGAAGAGGTTACTTCATGATGCTTATCAGTCTTTATCTACCACTTCTGATTTTTTCCAATAGGTGGTAAAAGAGGAATACACCTAGATAAGGTCTGCCAGATGTTGGTAGCAAGAGCAGACTGCATCTCATTAAGTTTATTGTATGGTTCCCACAGAAATAATTCAGCAAAGTAAAGATTTGTAGTGCCTATGAGTGATGCAAAGTCAACATAACTGTAAGAGGATTGACACTATTGTAGTGAATGCACCTTGATGAGTATCTTTAAAATTGTGGATTTGAAGAGTGGTGTATACTGCGATGATACAAGAACTGAAAGAAGATTGTTTTGCAATCTCCCTGCACAGTCGTTGTCTTCAAAGACCATGACTGATTTTTTTWAAATCATATATATGCCAATAAATGCATTTCAGGTTAATTTTTCCGGTGCCACYCAATTTGTCCAACAAAATCCAAACTACACTCTCAGTTGAACTAGCTGGGCTTTCTGAATCAAATTATCACTGCTGGGTTGCGACTRAAGAGGTTACAGCATCACAGCCATTTGCTTGGCTGCTAACAATTGTTAATCAACCACTTTTAATATCGCTGACATTAACTTTGATACCAGGCAAAGCAAGTTAATCTCTCTGTAAGAGAGCCTCTCACTCAGTTAGCTGGGAATATATTTATAAGCCATGAAAATAGTGTGTCAAGATTTCAATATAATTCGTAAGCATTATGGATGAGGAAATAACCCTTACCAGACATGTCAGGAAGTGATTTGCTCTCAGTAATGCAGAGGGATTACAGTGTACAAAGAAATAATGTGCTTTGAAACTTCAGTAGGAAAGACATTTTTTTTTTCTTGAGGGAAAGATGTGCATATCCTTGTGAGTTAAATGCACCTCAGCACAGGGCAGAGAGGGTTGGGAGGGAAATTCAGTGCGTGCCATGGAGAGCTGCAGATTGTATTTTTGCCCCGTAAAGGAGTTGTACATGGTATAATAAGGAATTTCAGGGTGCATGACYGGACTGGGGGTAACAAGGGTATAGTAAAGGGTTACAATTTACATCYGCTGTACTCCCTTCTAGTTTGGCTGAGTGTATGGAAAGTAGCCGTGTTACCCAATGCGCTGGAGAGTTAAAGAGGCCATCAGAGTCCTCGAGACAAATGCCACAAAATGTCCCGGTAGGAAACCCAGTTCTTGCCCGCCTGTCTGTCCAGCCAAGGCCTGAATGGTGCGTGCTCATGGAGGGGTCTTCATGTTGCTCGAAAACCGTTGCTGATATACATGTTTAAGCCCACTGCTGAAACATAATACTGGGCTTTCAAAGATTTACAGTGTGCTGTGTGAAAGTTGCTCTGAGAACTTCACTTGGGAAGGGATGCTTTTGGATTCTCTTGCAGTATTTCAGATCGGTTGTCATATATTACTACTAGATCTCCATGAATTTTCATGGTGTCTSCATTTCTCAGGGAGAGGCAAGAAAACCCTAAGCCTTAAATCTTCTTACATCTTTCTCTGTATCAAAATATCAACRTGACACAGAGCTCTCACAGGTATCTATGAAGGAGCACAGTCATCAGTGAACATGAACCACTGTAAAACAGGTTAGTCTTCTACAGTAGCGAGTGCAGTTTCTTTGGGCACTGTAATAATGGAATGCATATGCTGAATCTGACCTGCAGATAGGGTGATTTTTATTGGAAAATCATCATTGCCATATTTTAAGTAGGGGAGATAAAAGTTAAAAAAGAGAAACAATAACTGGCAGAGTCTGGAAGCAGTCTAGATAGGAGGAGATTGCATATGACGTAGTCCTAAAATATTTCAGTCAGGAGTAGATAAAGACGGATGATATATTTTAGCTAAACGCATTTTTTTCTTGCCATAAGAGGTAAATGTAGCTTTAATGACCCATTTGGCAAATTAATTTTCTTGTTTCAAATTCTGCTTCTGCAATTTCCTTAAACACTCTCACCTACCTTCCAGCAGTAGTTCGTTGTTTTTAAACAAGATGCTCTAACCTGGGAATGCAAAAGGATGTTTCCTTCTGAACTGAAATAAAATCAGTTAAAATGTTTCATTTAGACTGAATATTTTTATGATGTTTGGATTGATTTTTATTTTCAGGCAAACTCAAAAGGACTGTAAAAAATCAAACCTGCTGGCAAATTAAAAGAAACTCCATAAACAGTGTAGATATTCACCTGCCAGAGTGGTAGAAAGTTGCTACTGTTGTGGTGATGAGGTTGGGCTAGTGTCTAGGAGGGAAAACAGGAAGGAAAATAGACTACAGATCAAATAAGTAGGGTACTGAAAGAAAAATCAGGAAAATTCTTCTGCTTCTAATGGAARGCTGCAGGAATTGGGCTGGCCCTAGAAAGGCTGAGATAATGATAAAAGTGRGTGTAATACAAGGTTTTAAACTGTTGAGGTCTGTTATATAGTTCATCAGTTCAGCCTCAAAATGCWTCTGGAAAGAGGCCTTCTAATCCCCTCTTCCAGTGGCAAACCAAAAAATAAGCCAGACTTTAAAAAATGTACAGATCCCACTTAAATGTACATGTGTAAATATCWTAACTTTCATCTCTGATAATCAGTTATTGCTGGAATCTGAATTTTGAAAGACCAATATATTTTGATATTTTATTGAGATCACAGGATTCTTAAAACCTGGCCCATAATCTCCTCTGTTGGTCAAACTGGGTACAAGAATACTTTCAACATTAGATATGTTTCTGACTGTTTGCTAACAGGCACGTCCTAGACTACTAAAAATGGGAGTATTTTAAAGTTTTGAGGTAAAGACTGATAACCTCATATTCCTCATGAGTCATTCATAAGTGTTCAGTGCTACAGTTAATCAAAATCTATGGAAGAGCGTAATTCACAGAATGTAAGCAGCCTTTAAAAAGAGGTCAAATATTAAGTTTTTGAAAGGGCTTTTGTTTTTGTCTTTAAATTGAAAACAAAGTACAGATGGAAATCTCGTGGGTGAAGTTTAATTAAAGGTKATGTGAAGCCAAGTGCAAACATCTTCTGAGATTGAAATTTCTGCGTCTCTGCACAGGATGGGTACCCAGTGCCATGTTTAAAATGCAGATTATTAAGTCTTTCATTAGGCATCCAATTTGGCATCCAATTTGAAGTCAGTGCAACTTCTGCAATTAACTGTAATGAAACAGGCTTGGACCTTAGTTTTGTTGGTATAATCAAAATAAAATCTGAATCCTACCCTCTATGTGTGTTAAACGTTCTCCTTGGATGGGGCTGGAGCTGGAAATGCAATTGCCTGGAAATTCCCTAACATTCAGTGTGATGCACCTGGGATGTCTAAGTTTCTTATTGTGGCTGGCTTTTGAAGAGGGATAGTATCTTCTGAATCCTGCCTCTGTAGCTTGTCAGAGGAGAGTATTATCATTGCTGATGGGGAAAACAAGGGAAGAGAAAGAAAATGACTCACCCAGCATCTGACTGTAAGCTCAGCAGTTTTTAAAGCTTTAAGCACGGGATTACTTAGAGCGGTGCAGGAGGCAGACTGAAGCTTTCCGCAGGTCCTGCGAGCAGGCTGGTTGCAAGCCAGCTCCGGTGCTGGAGCCGACCGCGGTGTCAGCGCGGTGCCCGGTCTGAGGCACAGGTCCTGATGGGCCACCAGCGCATCTCCAGGGACCGGCTGGCACGGAGCGTGGGCATGCCGCGGTGCAGACACGCTCCGTCTCTGCTGCGGAGGGAAGCTTGCTGCCCGTGGAGCTGCCTGGAGAACTTGCTGCATGGTGCAGTGGGTGCACCAGCTCTTGCTGAGATACTGCTCMCGGTTCCTTCGGCAGCCTTTCAGACAACTGAACTGTTTGACGCTGTCAGACACTGACGCTTAAGAAATGGAGGCAAGACACGACATCTCCTGCTCAGCTATACGTGCGCTCTCCCAAGTCTCTGAGTGGTTTTGGCCCGATCCCGTTGCAATCAAAGAAGTTCCAGCTGAGTGCCAGCTCACCTTCCCACAGATGCCTCATAGGCAAAATGCARTGTGGTTCAGTCAAGCCACTAACATATCTCAGCCTGGGTGGGGTATGGACGGGGGGCAAGACCAGTGTGACCACCAAAGGAGGTTAAAATGGCCCYTCTGTAATGCAGAATCGTTTTCGAGGAATTAAGCACACAAGGAGGGACAGCAATGCACAAAGAAGACCTCCAGCAAATTATTTCCAAATTAAGACTGTAGCTAGCAGAATTAGCAATACAAATAAAAAAGATTTTATTSTCCCCAAACTCTCATGCTGATTGTTCTTTTATAGTGTTTTAATGCTTAGGAATGAAGTAAAAAGAAAGAGGATCAGTTTATAAAAGTGTTAGGATCAAGCAGTGACATTACGACGAGTCATTACAAACAGCCTTGCCTTGTTGGCTGTCCTGGCATCATCAGTCGTGTTTAAACAGATAAGAATTAGCAATCCCGCACTAAACAGAACAGTAAATAGCAGGACTGTCTTCTGAGATTTAGCACCGAGCCACAGACTGTTAATGGGAGAACGGAAGCTGTGAGAGGGAGCAAGTCCTGTTCCAACTGCTAATTAATCCGATATATAAATCCTCAAAGAGAGATCTCATGCCCAACAAAATGAGGCTCTTTTTTTCATGGAAGGTGCTTTTCTAATAGCAAAAGAGAAAATAGTAATAATAATAATAATTAGCCATTGACTTGGAAGGTTTTATGTGGAAAGTACACAGTGTTATGTGTGAATACGTTGCCAAATGGAGAGCTTGCTTTATTTATTGGAGCGTTTGGAACAACAAACTAGAGAGTTTGCATATTAGATTGCAATTTGCATTTTTACTAAAATGCTTTGCCTTTTTTTCTACTGCTTGCCCTCCCTTCCCCCAGAAACAAACGTACAGCAGAGCAGCCACATTTCTCTGAGCCAGTTTCATCTGCAGACATCAATGGATTGACACCACAGATGAATGTGGCKGGCTGTGCCTCGTCCTGGTAATGATGGCAGCTGTTAGGCTTGACYGTGAACTCAGGAATCCCATCATCTGTCACCCTGTTTGTCTTCCCAACAGGGTTTTTGTCAAAATAGTTGCGCTGGGAGGACAGCACAGCAGGCCTCAGCCTTCTGCTCAGATCCGGCACAAAGGTGCAAAGCTTTCTCTTGCATTTTCTTGCTAGTGGGTGCTACAATCCCAGACRGAAAGGGAAGAAGCTGGGCAGAGAAAACACCCTCACCAGAAAGAAGGCATTTCAAAACAAAGGTTTGGATTTGTTTGAGGGGGGAAACTTGGTGACTTCAGGTTAACGACGAAAGAAGACCCTAAGCAGGGTGCAGGGTGAATTTAATAACAGTATATGTGTGTATCTATCTGTGTCTGTATATGTCTATGCACATTCATGACCAACGTTGCTCCTGCRTGTGTGGTTTATTTTTCTTTGTGATGTCCATTTTAATTTCCCCCCATTCTCTTCCTAAGAATTTGTTCTGCCTCATCTAGGACTATTAGTTAAGAGGAAATGTCAAGGGACAGCGTGTTAAACATGCTGTGTATTCGTGGCTAATGCACTGCAAACATGCGGAACGAAACAGAACAAGGAGAAATGCAGTAACGCACCACATCTTCCCTGGATTCTCAGAGTAATCTCGTTGCCCGTTGAGAGTACCACAGTTTTAAAAGACATGCAACACATTGCTAAGGATAACACACTCAACTTTTTTTGATAGGAACAAGCACCTTCTGTTTAGGCGATCATCATTTTCTTTTTTCTCCGACTGCTCTGATATAACTCAACAGGAAATACAATCCAAAGGGAGATATTTTAACCTAATTGCTAGGCAGATTTGGCAGTGCAGTATGGACAAGGAGAATTTGCTTGATCAGCAGAATGTCATTTGGAGCCTTAAATGCATTTACTCAGTTGAAACATTGAATGACGTACAAGTCAAATGTTTCAAATGCCATTGTTTCCTAACCCTGCCAATAGTCTGCTGCTTCTTGTTGAGTGTTTACACGGGGCTGATCGAAAAGTTTTGTTTCTGAATGCTAACTCTTTCACCCCATCTTTTACCTTAGCTTTTAAGAGCTGTTACTAACTGTGTAAAAATATATTTTTGCTAAAATATACCTGWACTAACTGAAGTTACCGAAGAAGTAATTACTGAAATCTTGTGTCTTCTGTAGTCTTACTAGAAGCTTTAAGACGTCTAGATATCATTCAAACTTCCTCATTTCTATCAGAAATGGTTAAATTCTTGCCTTTGTGAAAATGGGACAATATAAACTCACCCAAGGCAATACAACACGAGTAGGTGCAGGCAAACATGACACACTGCCAGAGAACTGCGAGTATGTGCAGCTGCGCTGCCATTAAGTTCGACCACACAAACCCATGCCTCAAATAACTCGCAATCAAAATGAGAGAACAAGTTATAAACAAACAGGATTTGGACTTTACAATGGGCTTTAGGAGTGAGGAACATAACTTTCTTTAAAAATTTCTCCCATTTTGCCTTCTTTGTAGTCTGTTCAGAACTGGTGGTGTCTCACAGGCACAAAACCAGGACAGTACAGCTCCTTCTGCGTATCAAATTTATATTACCACATTCCTGACAAGATAATCTTCTGTCATGGAGCAGTTTTTATGCTACGCTGATTCATGAACAGAGTTAAAGAAAAAGCTGCGTCAGCGGGCACGCCTGGATTTGCAACACACATTTTACCTCCATGTGGTTTATAATACTGTCACACATAATTGAGACCTTTATAAATTCTTCTACAAACAGGCTTCCTGGACTACTAGAAAAGAAGATGCTGCCAGGTACCCAGAAATGTGTATGATAAAAGCCTGGCGTCTATCTCCTAGCACAGCACGGTCCATCTCACTACATGAATACACTTTAAATATACTTGGACCCAGCACTGAAAACTCAATCTGTCTCAAGACCTTCAGCAGCTGTCCCTGCCCTTCACTTCACAGAGAGCCACATCCACCCACAGAAAGGAGGTGTCAAACACAATAAAAACTTGCAAAGAGCAACAAAGCTCTAAAAAAATAAAAATAGATCTTTATTTCTTTCTTTTTTTTTTTTTTTAAATAAAAGGAGGGGAGGTATTGTAATTAATTTCTTCTGTTCAAAGAATGTCCAAATCAGTGAATGTGCATTCTGCATGTCTGGTTAAATGTTAGTGTCTTTGCTCAATTCAGCACTCACAATTTCAGGGTTTGAGGGTGAGCAGGTGGGATAAGATCAGCTAGTATCACAGCAGCTGTTCCTAGAATGTCTCCTGGAGCTTCTTGCATGAATGTAGTGAATTGCACAGTTTAAAAACGTGAATAAAAAAAATATTCATAAATGGCAGACTTGAGCAGTAGCTCATGGGATGCTTATGTTTGCACCCTGCAATAATGATGTTTATGCACAGGGCTAAGAATGGGGAATGCTGCTGCAGTTTCCCCTTGTCTCCATCAGCTACTGCTTCCACCCAGTACTCTGGTAATGCGTTTGTGACAGAGCCTGCCAGCAAACTGTTCAGCCTGTCTCCCCATTCAGGATATCCCGGTGTCTAGGGAGCTAAGACGACAGAAATCTCTCATCTCTAATCAGGCCCTGTGGCACTCATTTCCTTGATTCTGCCAGTTTTAGAAACACTCTCCACTGGAGCTGGAAGGAAAACCCCCACCTCTTCCAGTCCTCCCGGTCCTAGCCCAGAAACTTGAATAAAGCATTTACAGTGAACTTTTCTGAATTCCTTGCTGTTTCCTGCCTCACTTTTCTTATAAATGTTTTCTGTCAGACACATAAATCTTTCCCCAGCTTATTTGGGCAGCTCCTCGGAGGGTCACTGTAGAAAGAAACAACTCAGTCATTCCTTCAGCTCTCTGAACTTCCCTCTTGTGTGACCTGCAATCTTCCAGTTTATCCAAGGGCCGCAAGGCAAGTACTCAGCTGCAGCTGAGAAAGGATGTTACTTCTCCATTAAACTTTTAGAAGCTGGACAGCATTGGATACGTGTTCTCCTAATCATTAATCTGGAATACATGGCATGTATCATGAACTGAGATGGCTTTTAAAGCAGAACTGCGCTCTTGACCCCTAATTCTTTTTTTTTCATTTTTTTTAAGAAAATAACAACAAGGGGCAATGAAATTCTGTTGGTCAGGTGAAAAAGCATTTCTAGGAACTTTTTTCTTCATGACTGGAGATTAAACCTAAAGCTAAAACTAAAACTAAAACACTACAAGGAAAGCCAAGTGAAACAACTCTTTGCTATCCAGATAAATATGGCTGACAGTTGGGAAAAAATCACTTGTGCAACATATAAATTCATTTCCTTGTTATCTACTGGCCTTTCTACTGCTTTCTGTTTCTATCCCTACTTGCGTATTTCATCTCGTATCAGCTAACTTTGAAGCAATTATATGATGTGAGCCAGCAATGCGTCCTTGCAGAAAAGAAGGCTAGTGCYATCCTGGGTTGCATTAGGCAAAGCATTGCCAGCAGGTCGGGGCGGGGGGTGCTCCTTCCCCTCTACTCTGCACTGGTGGGGCCACACCTGGAGTGCTGTGGCCAGTTCYGGGCTCCCAAGTACAAGAGACACATGGACGTATTGAAGAGAGTCCAATGAAGGGCCATGAAGATGATTAATGGTCTGAAACATTTCTCATATGAAGAACGACTGAGAGAGCCGGGATTGTTCAGCCTGGAGAAGAGGTGGCTCAGGGGGATCTTAGCAATGTACACAAATACCTGAAGTGAGGCTGCAAAGAAGAGGGAGCCAGGCTCTTTTCAGTGGCAGGACAAGAGGCTATGGGCACAGACTGAAACACAGGAGGTTCCCTCTGAACATCAGGAAACACTGTTTTACTGYGAGTGTGACCAAGCGCCRGCACAGGTTGCSCAAAGATGTTGTGGAGTCTCCATCCCTGGAGATATTCAAAAGCTGTCTGGACAYGGTCCTGGGCAACCAGCTCTAGGTAACCCTGTTTGAGCAGGGGGGTTGGACCAGATGACCTCCAGCGGTCCCTTCYGACCTCAACCCTTCTGTGATTCTGTGACACAGGTGGCTGCAACAGTTAGACATCGGATACAATGAACCCAGATCCCTGCCAGCTCCACGACCCTACTGAGATAGGCAATTCAACTTTATCACCTTTTGCCCAACCTAAGCAAACCTACAGGACCCTTCTGCAAAGGTGCAAAAAAATTGTTTCTTCAATGAACATCCAAGTTCCTATACATCAGTTAATGCTAATGGCATGGTTTGATGAGTTCATGTTACATGGAGACACAAGGAAAAATGGATTTCCCAAACATCTGTGTGGGTGGTACTCCGAAAAGTACCCATACAAGAAGGAGGGTTTGACACTTCTTATTGGTTTTGTCTTATATCAGGAGAAGCAATAGCATGACATGATGTGATGGCAGTGAAATGCTCTGRGCAGCAGGCTGTAAGGGAAGAAAAAAAGGATGAAATCTTAAGTTTTCTTTCTATATGTCAGTATAGGTGGGGCTAGGAAAAAATTCTCCAGAGAGGCATATCTGAGATGTTGTTTCACACCGCATCTAACCTACATTCACACAGGTTGATGCCAAAAGGCACAGTCCTGTTCTCTCTTTTACTCCAGAGGTATATGCTCCTTCCTCCTCCCTTGAGTCAGATCTGGAGACCATGTGGCTGGAGGGTGAACATAAAAGCTCATTGAACTCAATAGTAAATGAGCAATTTTTTTTTGGCAGGCTCATTTTCTTTTGGATTAATTATCTGACCCCATTTATCCAATGGCAGTGTGATTGCTACAGCCAATGAAAAAAGAAGCAACCAGGAGCAGAGCAGGACCACACCTTCTCTGATCTATAATTAGGCCAGACTATAAATAGACCCATTAGATCTAGTGTGAAATCTCAGAAGAAAGGGAAGTGCAGGGGAGGACTTGTGATTTASAGAGTACCTTCCCAGGGCTTTTTTTGGGCTGGTGCAGCTGAGAGCTGCTGCTCACAYAGGACAGCAGCTTCGGCTACCTGCCTTATCCTGGCAGCTGAGGCTAGAAGTGAAGGCAAAGCGACATCGGGGGATTTTGGGGGTGAGAGGCAAAGGAGGTGCATGCTGCTGATTTCTGAGGGAGAAAAGGGAGGTGTAAAAGCAAAGGACCGATGGACAGGCCTAAAACATGTCTATTTTATGTCTGTTTTGTTATGTTTGGGAAGCATTTCTGTTAATACCATACAGTGGAGAAAAGGTATTTGTRATATGGTACGGATGTCTGAATCAAATAACTATGCTCATTGGTGTTGAGGTRAATGCTCACCCTTAAAGTAAAGCAACGAAGTGTGTGTGGGGAAAAAATAAGAAGCACAAAAGACTTCGCTTTTGCTTGAAAAGCAGTGATGCTTTTAAATGTTTCCTGCATGCCAGAGAACTGTATTAGCTGTAATGTTGCGGACCGTAACTAGAATAGCTGGTGAAATGGAGGCTGGCTGGAAGGAGTTTTAGGGCAACAAAACCAGCTTGGAGCGCAAGGTCTGAGGTAGCTGGTACTGAGCCCTGCCAGCCAGTGAGGTTTGGCAGTGACAAAGGGTGAATGCAGAAGGCTACGCAATAGCCTTACCAGAGGAAAGGTCTGCGAAATAGTGTTAGTCGTAATTTAAGATAGTATATATATTATTCCATTTACCTGCCTTTTATCTGCTTTTCTTCTTTTAACAGAATATTGCTTAAGTCAAGTCATTCATGTTTATGAATGAGGAAAATCATTCCGTGGGGCATCGTAAGGTTTAGCTTAGTTTCCCAGCTTTTTGGCCAGACAAGAATCCGTGGTTTAGAAGCAACCCCTCACTTGGTCCTGTTGCTACCAGTTAAGTCCTGACAAAAACAGGTTACACAAGTAAACCTGAATTAATACGTTGTGTCTATTGCTGTGTTTCAAAYAAATTCTACTACTGGTACTTAAACTAGCAGGCAAAGGAAAAGCACTGCTTGACTCTGTTAAGTATAAGAGGGTCCTGCCCATCTCATACTGCAGGCTTCTGTACACCTCCGACCAGTGTGTAACTTAATGCGACAATGGCATGCTTTGGATCAATGCAGCCTGTGGGTTTTCARGAAACTTTAATAGTTTAGTAGAATTATGAGTTTAATAGAAACGTTTCTATTAAAAGAAAAGGAGAGCAAGAAAAAGCAGAGACTTCATTCCAGTAGTATATCTGCCTGCCAGCTTGTTCTATTGAATTTTATGTGCTTTATAATCATATTTTATACAGTGGTAATTGAGAAGAAAAAAAGCATAATATTTTTCTTTGACATCTTCTTGTAGATATTTTGTTTTACTAAATTAACTCCTTACCATAGCATGGAGAGCATAACTAGACAGTTGTTCAAATATTGTTCTCTTTTTAAAAATAATAAGCCAATCTTAGCTTCTAGTTTGGATTAAAAAGGGAGCTATTAGGAAAAAAAAAATAATCATAAAGGCCTCAGCTACATCTATTTTCCCCATCGTGCATTAGACTTGTATTGCTCCCTCTGTGGAATAGGCCTAAGAATACTGGTGGAGATGCATGCCTTTTATCTACAAATATTTTTACTACGTTATTGTCTTAGCCCTGTCGGTGTGGAGTTACAAAATGGTCCTGAACACTGTGTTTCCACTAGCACTTGTATTGATGGAGTCACAGTAGACTTCACATTGATAGGGTACTTTTAAGGAGAAATAAAGGGCGGTTTAGACAAGCCCAAGGGTCACATTATGCAAATGATATGTGCTCGTTAACCTTTCACATAGCTGAAAACATTTGTTACCTGGTTACCTATTACCCTTTCTCCTTCCTCCCTGTCCCAAAACTCACAACCCACTCTGACACTTCTCATCAAAAATTTAATTTCAGGGAACTACTGCCATTGGCCCTCTGATCATTAAGATTTTATTACTCTCAGAATATATAGCATGATATGTTTCCTGGTAGACTGCTAAGTAATGCTTTCAATAATTAAAAATCYATAAATAATTAAAACACAACATTATATTTGTCAACATAAATGAACAAACTATGTCCTGTGAACAGCATTCTGAACAGATATAAGCTTAAAACACGCAGTGATGTGTTCAATAGCTGTATTTAGGAATAAATCTTCCTCCCTTAAAACAGATTTATATTCATTTATCCAAATAATGGGGAATGCAGTGATTCTCAGCAGATATCATTATCAATAAAAAATAATTTTTATTTGTATTACAGCTGGAAGCAAAAACCCCATATGAGACTAGAGACCTATAGGCAATAGCAATTTATGAACAAAACATGAGAGGATGGACAACGTGTCCTGAAGAGTTTGCATATGGGATAAATAATATCCACAAAGTCCTGGAGAAGATGCAGAGGTGAAGGGCAATGAGCAACTTATGACCAATCAAAATAAAGTCACATGAAATTCACAATTTGGAAATACATGTAATAAAAAGGGAAGATGCGGTCAGTCAAGAACTGAGAGGACCTTTCTGAAGTTATATAAAATGAAGGGATTCAAAACTAATCACATTTAAAAAAAATAGGAGGATAAAAAAGAACATTTTGGGGGTAACATTTGAAAAACAGCCCTTTTTTTTTCACCTAGATCTAATAAAATCATATGGGTAATTGTGCATATGGAAGAATAAAACCATGTGAGAGAAACCTTGAACAGAACTTAGAGGATTTGTGATGAGCTCCACTCAGCTTTGACCATCGACTTCAGCRAAGATGTTTGAAAAACATCTAATTTTCAGGGTTTACCTACAAAGTACTGAATCAAGTTATGAAGAAGATCAGAAACAGGTTCTCTGAAGTTTATCTAGTCCTTTCTGAGATGTTTTCCCGGTCTTTTCTTTCACTGTTTTGTCATTTTTTAATACTCAACCAAAATATTCCTATCACCACTGGCTCTTTCTTGGATTTACTATATGCTACTTCATCTGGTCTTTCAAGATCATCCTAAAGAAATTAGACACTTAACCTCTTTAAACTTTCTGAAAATCTTAAGCATCCTCTTTGATTATAACTTTTCTTTCAGAGGAAAAAATCACCTCTTTCTCTGATTGTCACTGATTTTCCACCGTCTTTCTCCTGTGTGATGCTTTTGATCCTATATTCCTCCTTTCAATAAATCCCAGAACTATCAAGCAACTTTTTGTATTTTGTGTGTGTGTGAATCACCCATGGCATTTGTCGTGGTTTAACCCCAGCCGGCAACYAAGCMCCACMCAGCCRCTCGCTCACTCTCMCCCAGGTGGGACGGGGGAGAGAATCGGAAGGGTAAAAGTGAGAAAACTCGTGGGTTGAGATAAAGACAGTTTAATAGGGAAAGCAAAAGCCGCGCACGCAAGCAAAGCAAAACAAGGAATTCCTTC